>ML799103.1:275747-349306 GCA_009831015.1 Picea engelmannii | reverse complement strand
CATGAATAACAATGCCCATGAAAAATACTTTCATACCTTTGCTTTGGTGTCCCAAGAATAGCTTCTTGATGTCTTCCTTGCTTTGTTCTTTTGAAATTTTCTTTGCCTTGTGTAGATGGTTTCTTTGCAACACTGTCTTCCTTCTTTGATGGATTTACCTCATGCTTCTTTGAGGTGCTTGCTTCAGCATGTGTATATTCTCCTTTGTATCCAAGACCTGATTTATCATAATGTGATCTTTGGCTTTCTAAGATCTCATCCAATATTAGTGAGCTATTCAAGAATTTGTTTCAATTTTCTACCTTCTTTCTAAGGTCAACAATTTCAGCTTCTAGCTTACAACATGACTCTTCCTTTTCATTTATTTGATTCTTCAATAGTTCCTATATTCTTTTGGCTTCTTCAATTTGGGTCTTAAGATGGACAATAGTTTCAAAAAAATTTCTAATCTCATCATCTACCTTCACATTTTCTTTTTCATTTTTTAGTCTTGTGATTTCTTCTTCCTTTTCTTCTAGTTGAGTCTTATTGTTCTCTTTGAGCATTTCCTTTAACATCAAGATGTACCTTTGACTCCTCCTAAGAAAAATTTTAGTGTTATCCGAAAGATATTTATAGTGTGTATAAAAATGATCACTTTTGTATCTATATAAACCCTCTTCAATTTCCTTTTGAAGTTCTAATAGATTTTCTTCTATTCTTTCCATGGGATGACTATCATCAAACTTTACACAAACTGTTTCTAGATCATCTTCTTCACTTGAGAAAAATTCAACATCATCACATTTTGAATCAATGCAATCAAGAGTCTTTGGAGATTCTTTACCTTCAATATCTTCCTTCTTGCCAACACCATCACATGATTTTTTTCCTTCATTTGAAATTTATTCGAGATCTTCCTTTGTGCTATCATTACTGGATTCTTTATCTTCACTTGAAATGTTTTCAAAATCACATTTAGAAACAATACATTCAAGATTTTTTGATGATTCTTTACCTTTGATGATCTTGATGGAGTGGTCTTCAATTTCTTCCTTCTCCTTATTGCTTTGATATGTCTCCTCTAGCTTTAGCCATAGATCCTTGGTAGAAGTGCATTGTCCCATGCTCTCTTTGATAGGGATTGAGAGTCCACTAAGAATGGTCTTGAGAGATAATTCATCATTCTTCTTTCCTTCCCTTTTATCTGCAAACTTTGACTTGTTCTTCAACGGAACATATCCACCGATGGTTGCCTTCCAAATAGTTGCTCCCATTGTCTTCAAATATAATCTCATCTCTATTCTCCAAGTGGAATAGATTTCTTCATCAAGGATTGGAACTTCATCATCCATTTGTGTGTCTATGGATCTCCTTCAAGCTTGTTAAGGCTTGTAGTGAAGGCTCGCTCTGATACCAATTGTTGGACACACCTACCACACTTAGAGGGAGGGGTGAATGAGTGTGGAGATCTTTTTCCCAAAACTCCCCGCTTACACAAAAACTCATTAGTTAACATTAAACATTTGATCATTACTCATTGTTTTCATTTATAATAATTTAGATGTGAATACATATCAACAACATATATTAGCAACATATCATCAACAAATCATCTCCACAAGGAACACAAAGAACACAAGATGTATGTACAATTTTTCTTTTTATTATGGACTTCAATCCGGGGGTTTTTTAGCAACAAATGAATAGAGTACAACTCTAAAAGAGAACCAGATATATATGCAAGACTCATATTACATTCTTAGCACCAACTGAGACGATGCAACAATCCTCAACAGATATCAATTTATCAACATAAACAAGTGCATCAACCATGCACCAACCTGTGCCAAACAACCTGTAATCAACCTGTACCATAAACTAGTGCATCCAACCATGTACCAAGTATATACAAATAATGTGTCAAATAATCATCAAAAATGACTCATCAATATGTACCAACATCATCAACTATACACCTCATGTATGTTCCAACTCATCAACTGCTTGTCTCAACCATGACTAGTTTTGTATTAGTCAACAACCCCAATTTGAAATAATAATAACTTTGTACCTATAATGAATAAATATCTGAAACTGATAAACAATGTTCCTCAGTGTGTTTTTTGAAATTTCTCCAGGTGGCACTACTTGGAACCTCTCAGAAAAGGCATTATAGAAAAAATGGCATACCTTGCTTAATTCTGGCTTATTCTAGAGAGCGACCTTGTAGAGCGTGGCCCGCACAAAATATTCATTGAATTGATATGAAAATATTAAAAAAAATACTACATCATGTACCCTAACCAACACATTTTGTCTCACTTAATTTGGATCTGTTATGAAGAATTTATGATGTTTTTACTTGAAACACTTGTTTTTGACTAATTTCAAGACTAGCCACAAACCCTATTTTCCACGGAGTGTAACTCCCAAAATAAAATGAACAACAAGCTAAATTTTTTACCACAGATACTTGGGTATGTTTTATCAATGTCATAGAAATTTCACAGTCTGAATCATTATATAAAAAAGTTATAGATAAAATGGTGAGATGACTTGTAAATAACATACCTTAGAAAGCACCATCAAAAGAATTTATCCTTCCCTGCATTTTGTCCTTATTTTCTTCACCTTTCCTCAAAATTTCGACTTAGATATACTTGGTTACCTCAGACACATATATATATTCAATATTCTCAAGTGTGTTTAAAATGAGAGAGCCTTGCCTCTTATTTATACTCTCCAAGTAGCTTCCTTAAAAACATCTTCTAGGTCACTTGCCCCACTTTCCTTATTTTAGGGTTAACCCACTTCTAATTTATCCATTAAATTTATTATTTAACTAAATTATTTTGTATTCACTTTGAATTATAGTACACTCATCACTTCACTTTATTATTTACCTTTTAAAAACCCTTAAACCACTTTGACTACTTTGACCTTTTGGGGCTTCTAGATGACATGTGAGGGTCCTCCAACTTCGTAAGGCCATAACTCTCAAACTGTGAGGAGTTATGTGACGTTCCACATACCACCAAAAATAGAATGAAATGTACTATCCACATATAATAGTATTGTTTAAAAATATATCATAACTCATATCGTTACCCATCAAACAAACTTGGGTCCATTACCCAAACCTGGGGTCTCCAACTTCTCATGGTCATAACTCTCTAACCGTGAGGAGTTAGGTGACGTTCTACATACCATCGGAAATGGCATGACAATCAATATACATCTAGGATAGTTTCCCTGACAAATTCAATGTCCTTCATCTCATTATTCCACATAAAAACATGGGTCCTCCAACCATTCTTCTAGGATAACTGAATCTGTAAAGTGTCTTCCCGTGAGGGCTTTCAACATAAGGAGATCACTTTGGAGTTAATCCATTTGTGCACCTTATCAACCATGATAAGAAAATAATGAGAGAAATGGTCCTCCAACCATTCTTCTAGAATAAATCAATCCACAAAGCGTCTTCCCGTGAGGGCTTTCACCATAAGGGGACCACTTTGGAGTTCATCCATTTGTGCACCTTATCAATCATGATAAGACAATAATGAGTCATCTATACATTTTTCCAACAATGCATCATATACCAATGAAACCACAACGATCCATCTTCATCATGTATCAATGACAACTCATTAATCCATCTTCATCATATCAATGACAACTCATTGATCCATCTTCATCTATGCATTCTCATCAAGGAAAATACATATTATATTACATCAATCATCAATCAATCAATTGTTTGACATCAATAAATCACTTGACATAAATTAATGAAATCAATCAATCAAACCATTGGCATCAATGACAACATTATCTAACAATATAAACCCTCTTCAACTTCCTTTTGAAGTTTTAATAGATTTTCTTCTATTCTTTTCATCGGATAATTACCATCAAACTTTACACAAACTATTTCTAGATCTTCTTCTTCACTTGTAGAGAAAAAAACATCATAATCATTGCAATCAAGGGTTTTTGAGGGCTCTCTACCTTCATTTGAAATATCTTCATGATCTTCCTTTTTGCCAACATCAACACATAATTCTTTTCCTTCATTTGAAATGTCTTCAAGATCACATTTAGAAATAATACAATCAAGGGTTTTTGGAGATTCTTTACCTTTAATGATCTTGATGGAGTGATCTTCAATATCTTCCTTCTCCTTATTGCTTTTATATGTCTCCTCTAGCTTTAGCCATACATCCTTGGCGGAAGTGCATTGTCCCATGCTCTTTTTTATAGGACTTAAGAGTCCACTAAGAATGGTCTTGAGAGCCAATGCATCATTCTTCTTTCCTTCCTTTTGAGCTGCAAACTTTGACTTGTTCTTCAATAAAACTGATCCACCAATCGTTTCCTTCCAAATAGCTGCTCCCATTTCCTTCAAATGTATTCTCATCTCTATTCTCCAAGTAGAATAGTTTTCCTCATCAAGGATTGGAACTTCATCATCCATTTGTGTGTCTATGGATCTCCTTGAAGCTTGTTAAGGCTTGTAGTGAAGGCCTTCTCTGATACCAATTTTTGGACACACACCTACCACACTTAGAGGGGGGATGAATGAGTGTGGGGCTCTTTTTCCCAAAACTTCCCTGTTTCACAAAATTCCTTAGTTAACATTCAACATTTACTCATTACCCATTGTTGTCATTTATAACCAGTTAGATGTGAACATATATCAACAACATATATCAGAAATATATCAACAATATATCAGAAATGTATCATCAACAAGTCATCACCACAAGTAACACAAAGAACACAAGATGTATGTACAATTTTTATTTTTATTATGGACAACAATCTGGGGCTTTTTCAACAACAACTAAATAGAGTACAACTCTACAAGAGCACCAACTCTATATGCAAGAATCAACTTACATTCTCAACATCAACTGATATGAGGCAACAATCCTCAACAGATATCAATCTGTCAATAGGTATGTGACCTGTCAGTAGTGCAACTCGCGTGTGTACGTGCCCTGGCTCACTACAACCTACATATGTACATGGCTAGTGTATACAACAGCTTGCGTATACCTTCTGAGCTATTAGGGTTTATCCTTCAATATTAACTCAAATCCTCTGCAACCAATATATCATTCTCTTATGTCTCTGAATGTCCAATCTGACCACCAACCAATCACAACACATCCAAGATTTCCAATAGTCTACTCATGCTCCTCAACCAATCAATATGAATTCTCTCTCAATCATGTATAAAAAACTAGTATACCATAGCAATCATGTCACCACTGAATCACAAGAGTACTGCTCACTCCATCAACCAAATCAACCAAACTGAACCACACAATAGAATCCATACCAAGAATTCCCTAAGAATTCACAACACATCAAACAATAGTATCCATTAAGACAATAATGTAACCATATCAGTGTCTCAGTGGCATATCTGAGCCCACAGAATGCAGATCTGGAACCTGCCTCATCATCCAAGAGCTTGGGACCAGTTCAAACACAAGTCTTCATCATTCCATCCACCGTATGCACCCTGTCCTTATACAACCCGTGTATGTACGCGCCCTGGCCCATTACAGCCCGCGTACACCTCTAAAACTAGGGTTTATGAAGCTTCGAGACTTTTGCTATCAAGATATCCAATATTTCTGAAACTTTGATGCATCCATGAGATCATCTTCTCTCTCTCTTTCTTAGAATAGATCTTCAATCATGCTCAAGAGATCCATACCAAAGATGCTCTCACAAGAATCTCTCCATCAATACTCCAAAATATATTCTCACAAGAAGCTCTCCATTTATCCAAAAAATGGATGATCTACAAGAGACCATTGCTATATTATTTATACTTTCATCCTCTAGTTTACTTAACCCATTTTTAGGTCACTTAACCCATTTCTAGGTCATTTAACCTATTTTCCTTACTTTAGGGTTAACTACTTTCCATAAATAGGAAGTTCTCCAATACTTTATCATTTAAATATTCCTTCTTGATTTTGTCACTTCTCTTTATTATTTAAATAATCCACCTTGACTTTGTAACTTTACTTTATCATTTAAATAATGATTTCTTCTTTTAGGTCACTTTGACTTCTTTGACCTTGGGGGCTTCAAGCCTTCATATGGGGGTCCTCCAACTTCGTAAGGTCATAACTCTCAAACCGTAAGGATTTATGTGACATTTCACATATCACCAGAAATGGCATGACAAGTACTATCCATCTAGGATAGTTTCACCAACAGATTCATTGATCTTCATCTCATTATTCCACATACAAGCATGGGTCCTCCAATCATTCTTCTAGGATAACTCAATCCGCAAAGCGTCTTCTCGTGAGGGATTTCACCATAATGGGACCACTTTGGAGTTCATCCATTTGTGCACCTTATTAATCATGATAAGACAATAATGATTCATGCATAATATATCAAAGAATCCATCTTCATCTATGCATCTTGATCCATCTTCATCGATTGGTTTCCAATTGAAATCTATCATTCTCATCAAGGATAATACATATACATTTTTCATCAATCATCAATCAATCCTTGATCACTTGACATCAATCCTTTGACATCAAAATAATCAAACCATTGGCATCAATGACAACATGATCCAACGGAACATTGCACAACGCAGTCTAGTAGGCCTCATAGTTGAAGAAGAATTGATTCGCAGGGGTCAGGTCAGGGCTCCTGCAAGACCATCTGGACTGACGACATCGAGTGTGCAATAACACCAGACATTGGCTAGACACGACCTCATGGTATAAAGATATGTCTAGAGGACCTTTGTTCATGACACCATGACGATGGGTTCCTCAGTAGAAGACCCCCTACCGGGGACCACTGCATCAACAACAATATTTGTTAGGCTTGTTCAGTTGAACAGGCCAGGGTTTCAGGCTGGTAGGTCAGTGGCTCTACTTTGAGGACTAGGAGCACTAGACTGAAGACCGGATGTTGGCATGTGGAGAGCCACATTACTAGCATGGCTATCAGGTTGAGAGGGCCAGTGCGGCCAGGTTGAACAGGAAACACTACCATTGTGATAATGGGAAAGGCCCACAGGATTCATGACCGCGATGAATAACTTCCAAGCCAAGCACTAGTACATTGTGCTTGAGGTGTCAGGCACCATCGCCAACCAAAATTTTAGTATTTTTTATATCCTGACGTTACAAAGAGGTCTAATTCTAGTACCATGTTGAAGGGATTTAGGTAAAGGTAATGAACCAGACGAGTTTAGATTCTTCTAAATGGCTTCGAGTGCTAACCGGATGGTTGGATGAAGGGGTATGAATTGTTGCTTTAACCTGGGAAATAGTGTAACGAAGTCTGACCTATACGTCATGATCTTAAGATATTATGATGAAATGATCAGAATGGACTGGTGGGAATTGCATGATGCAATAATCAATGGTAAGATGAAGCAGTTGAGTTGGACTGACAATGAGGGATAGAGAAGTGGATTGCAGGAAGAAAACAGGGAGTATCCCCGATGTTCATTTCTTCCCTACAGCTACAGAAGAGCATGTACATGGATGCAAGTTATATGCAATCCTTGTGTTGAACGAAAAGGGCGTATGGAGGGGCTAGAAAACCCTCCAGTAGTACGATACTTTGCTGATGTAATTCCATAAGAGATACCAGGATTGTCGCCCAGAAGAGAGATTGGGCTTACAATCGACTCGGATCTTGGAACTAAACCATTAGAAAGAACGCATTATTGGATGTAGACCCCTAAGTTACAGGAGTTGAAAATGCAACTGAAGGAGTTGTTGGACCTATGACTTACATCCAAGTGTGTCACTTTGGGGTGCGTCTATTATTTCCTAAGAAATAAGGATGGGTTGTGGAGACTCTGTATTGACTATCGTCATTTGAGCGAGGAAATGATCAAGAACCAATATCCATTTCCAAGGATAGACAATATATAGATCAGATTGCAGATTGAAAACTATTGAGTCCAACATATTTGAATATTGATCGAAATGGTGGGGAAGAACTAGACATTTTCATCTTCTTTCTTCATTTCATAGGGGGTAGCTTCTGACTCATCATGCACGTTTGATCAGATGAAAGGCACGACAATGTTTTCGAAGATCGACTTGAGATCGAGGTATCACCAGTTATGGATCAAGGAGGAAGACATTCCTAAGACCGCATTTAAGATGAGGTTTGGACACTACGAGTTTATCGTTTTACCGATGGGACTGACAAACACCCCAGGGGTATTCATGAACTTGATGAATGGGGTGTTCCAAGAATACTTGGACAAGTTTGTTTAAGTATTCATTGACTATATTTTGATATATTCTCGGATGATGGAAGAACATGATGAACATTTGCACTTTGTACTACAGTTGATCAAAATCTGGACCAGGGGTCAAAATTTAGCTCAAAAATCCAAGTTATCAGAATTGACTCAAAACAAACGAGTGCATAGCCCTCGTCATCACAAACCCAACGCAACTCGTTTGGGTTCAAACAGACATCGGATGAGAGAGATATCGCATTCTGTTTGAATCGTCAAACAGGCAAAAAAAAGGGAAGTTGACTGTACAGTCCATACAGATGCTGACATGGCATGTTCGTACGATGATGTGGCAGAGCCATACGACACATGGCGTGTGCTGAGTTGGTAGTTTGAACGAATCATTTGACAACACGTGGCATTATTTTGACAAGTGGTTTGTTTCCACGTGGCCCAGTCGTGGGCTGCCACATGGCACCCTATTATTGGTTGGTTGTATAAAACTTTTATGGAGTCCACCGGACTCAACCCTGCGATCTCCACATGCATGCAACATTTTGGCAATGGTCGCCCAACCAGCACGCCATACATTGTTCCTTGACATATATATGAGTTTATATGTATTTAAATTTACATTGTTTAATAGTTGGCATGGGGGTCCGGGCTGGAGCTTAGCCCCAGCGCCCGATTTCATATGTCCGCCCATATGACCCTTTGTCACAGAGAGCGCGTGCGGATTTGGTATTACAAACGGAGTTAGCCCCAATTTTATGTATTACCATATGATCGAGTTTGGGCACGTGAATTCGGATTTCAAATGGAGTTAGCCACGGTCTTATGTGTCAACCCATGTGACCTTGCCTCTTTGCGCACGGGGTTTGGTTTTTTAACAACAGTTAGCCCATGGTTTCGAGTGCTTACCCATATGCCCATGGCTTTGGCGGTTAGGGACTGGGCCCACCCTAACCACTCGACAATTTAGCTCGTTTTTCGGTTACGCACCGATGCTAGGTTTTAGCATGATTTGGAGTGCGTGAGCTAGGTTAGGCCACACAGAGGTGCGTTTTGGCAAACCAGAGACAACAAGCTTGAAGGAAGAAAATGGCAGGAGGCCTATATTCTTCATTTTTTGGCCAAATGAGGTGCCAAAAAATCCCAACTAGGGGTTTTTGGATGGTCTGAATCCATTAGCATTGTTTTCAAAGCCATTTGAAGACTTCTTTTGCAGGTTTTTCACCATTGAAGTTTCAGAGAGCTCTAGGGAGCTTGAAGCCCTCATTGTTTGAGGTCATGCTCAAATGAGCCCATGTTTGTTTTCTGTGATTGAATAATCATTTTTGGATAATTATTATGCTTTGAACACTTTGGGATAGGTTTCAAATCCATTTGAGGACTTTTACAAGTGTTTTTGCCACAGGGAAGCTTAAGGCCACATGTAGAAGAGGTCATGCCCGGATGAGCCATGATCCGTTTTCAGAGTTCTATTAGTCATTTTTGGGGTTTTTATGTATTCTGATCTCAATGGTATAGCCAGAATTTCCATTCGAGTTGAGAAACATCTTGTAAAATAATCTTTGAAAAATTAATCCCAGAGAGCCAAGTCCATTGATGGAGGCTCAAGGAGATATAGCCCAGAGAGGGGTGAACTCCTTTATCATCTTGTTATTGTTGTGAGTTTGATGGTTTATTTGTTGCAAGTTATGTTGTTGTGTATTTATTTAAAGTACATATTTAACCATTTAAAAGAACATTTCCTCACACATGAACATTTAAAAGAAGATGTATAAACTTGGCACATAATTTATCTTGCATATTTTAACACATGGAGCAAGGTCCTGTAAAATTTTATTTTAATGAAGTAGAGGGTGCTTGAATAGCATAACAAGTCAGACCCCTATTTTCAAATCAACAGTGTCTACGAGAGAACAAATTATTTGGGAAATTGTCGAAATGCTCTTATTATCAATCGAAGATTCATTATTTAGGGCATGTCATCTCTGGCGAAGGTATCGTTGTGGATCCAACGAAGGTAGAGGCTATTATGGAATGGCCTGCACCGATGAATGTTCCAAAATTACGTAGCTTCATGGGTTTAGCGGGATATTATCGACGATTCGTCGATGGTTTTTCAAAGATAGAAAACCTAATTATAGAGTTGCAGAAGAAAAAACAAGAAGTTTGTATGGACAAAGAAAAGCGTGGAATACTTTTGAAGGCTCAACGAGTTGTTAATGACAACGCCAATACTAAAATTCCCTGACATGGATGAGAACTTCTTGGTATGCACCGACGCATCCAAGGAAGGCTTAGGTGGAGTCTTGATGCAATATGGTTGAGTGATCACTTACATATCGAGAACTTTAAGAAAGCATGAGGAGAACTATGCGACGCATGATTTGGAGTTATTAGTCATTGTATATGATTTGAGAGTATGGAGACACTGCCTAATTGGACGAAAATTTGAACTAAAAACGGACCATTGTGGTTTGAAACACATTTTTATGCAAAGCGACTTGAACACATGGCAAGGGTGTTGGTCAAAACTACTTAGCGAGTACAATTTTGAGATTTCCTAAATAAAAGGAATAGTTAACATAGTTGCAAATGCGTTGAGTCAGAGACCACACATATTTTTGGTGATACCTCTTCAGACGAATCTTCATGAAAATATTATAACTATACAATGTTATGATGATTGGTGTAAGGAGGTTAAGAAATTTATCGGACAAGACACCATATTGGTACCAAAATTTAAAGGTTTCACCGTGGAAAATGAAGGATTATTGAGATATAATAACCGGATTTACGTACCACCCAATGACGAATTGATAGGTTTGATCTTAAACGAAGCTCATAGAGAAGTGTACATGGCTCATCCAGGAGTCACGAAGATGAGGGAAGACCTTAAACCCTTATTCGTCTAGAAAGGAATGAAGGCAGACATAGTCAACTACATGGCGATATGTCTATAATGTCAACAAGTGAAGGATGAACATAGACATCCGGCAGGATTACTAGAACCATAAGCTATTCCAAAATAAAAAAGGGAGGACATTTCGATGGATTTCATTGTTGGATTTTCGCTGACGGAAAGGAGGCACAACTCGATTTCCGTGGTATATGACACTATGACAAAGAGTGCGCATTTTATCCCTGTGCGTATGACGTATCAGGCACCAGACATAGCTAGAATTTTTTTATCAGCGAGATAGTGAGACTGCATGGCATGCCTAAAAGGATAATATCCGATTGAGGATCGATGTTTACTGGACCATTTTTTACTAGTTTCCAAGAGGACTTGGGAACCCAACTTAACTTTAGTACCGCTTATCACCTGGAGACAGACGGGAAGACCGAAGGTACAAAACAAATCTTGGATAATATGTTGTGTATGTACGTGATGGACCAACAAAAGTGTTGAGAAGAGTTTTTTCCATTGGTAGAGTTTTCTAGAACAACAGCTACCAAAGAACCATTAAGATGGCATTGTTTGAGTTCATTTACGAGAGACCATGTCAGATGCCTTTGAGTTGGGATCGGCTTGAGGATAGGGTCCTGGTAGGACCAAAAATGATCCAATAAATTTGAGAGCCAATGAAAACAATAATACAAAGGATCAAGGAAGCCCAGGATCGACATAATAGTCATGTCGATGCACATCGCGTTGACCGTAGTTATGAAGTTGGTAATCGAGTCTTCTTGCGAGTGAAACCGCACCAGAGTTCGATCAATTTTGGAAAGGGTGTTAAACTCTCTCCTAGTTTCGTGGAACCTTTCATGGTTGTGGAAAAGAAAGGGCTCATGGCCTATCGACTAGCCTTACCTGATCCTTTGAGGCGTATGCATGATGTTTTTCATGTACCTATTTGAGACATTATGTTAGCGATCCTACACATGTGATTGACATGAGTTCTTTACAGGTATCAAACGAGGGTGCGCTCACGGCGGAGCCAATCTGCATTCTGGACCATCTCATTCGACAGCTACGATGTCGAACAATCGATCAGGTCAAGGTTCAGTAGGACAATTATAGTCCACGCTCGGCTACCTAGGAGGACGCATATGATATATGACAACAATTTTCATTTTTGTTTGATAGATAGACATTTAGATATTGTTAGATACTTTATTTCTGCACTTGTATACTGTGAAACTTCAGGACAAATTTTAAAACAAGAGGGGGTGTATGTAACACCCTAGTCTTGCGTGCACCTGATGTGACTTATTCTTTGAGGACACTTACATGCAAGTGATCTGGTTCATTATATGATTGTTTGATTTGCTTATGGATTCTGATGATGAGATTGTGGATTATGATGTTATGTTATGTTATTTATGTATAGACATGTGTTATTGACTAGTTTCTCCTAAGTGTGTAGGACTCTTGAAAGATTGAGGATGTTGATGGCATCAGTGGACCTCCTTGGACTCTGGATCAAGTCAGGGAGTGGACTGTATATGGTTTGGGTATTTTTGTTTATGCATATGTGATATATGATCAGGTATATTATGATGTTGTTTATGGATTGTTGACATGTTTCGTTGATGGATGCAGGATGACGATTTATTTCTAATCAAACTCACATTAGGAGTAAAGGGGCCATGCACGACAACCAAAGATATTGAGGGAGAGGTGTGCCAGCAACCCTACCACAGCCTACTAGTACTCTCGTCATGGCTCGAACTGTAGGTTAATGATTACCTAGTTCGAGAGATACACGATGTCATGAGGGAAGACTGAGACAATCGCTCATGAAGATTCTAAGGGGCGCTTAGTAAGGCATGGTCCTTTTTCCTTAGAGGCCCTTATTCTCCCATAAGGTCTCTTGATGGATTATTGACTCCAAGGGTTGGACATCTACCAAAATCAGTCAAAAGGAGAGTAGCACCCTTGGAGCATGTAGTGTGTTTTGAAGGGAATGTCGCATAAATGAAACATGAATAAAGGCGAGTGGCACCCTTGGAGCACGTAATGCGTCTTGAAGGGCACGTCACGATTTTTAATACTAGTGAGTCAATGAACCTAGGTTCCTAGAAAACAATATTTTATTTTGACATGGTCAGCCTTAAAATAAAAATGTTGTATGAGTAAAGTTTATTAATTATAAATTTTCCCTTAAAAAAATGTTAAACCTAATTGAAATTAAAACCTAGGTCTAAATAGGGTATGAGGACTAAAAAATTAATTAATCAATTAATACAAAGGGGATGAAGAAAAATTAAATTAAGAATTTAAAGGAGAAACATTTTATCTAAGAATTAATTATTGCTTATGTGCAAAGATTTGTTAATTGGAAACTTAGACATAAAAAGAAAATTAAAATGCAAAAAGAAATGTGGAACATAGGAAGGAATACAAATTTCCTAAATAAAACTCAATAGGAACTCAATAGGAAGGAATTAAATTTCCTAAATAGGAAGGAATTAAATTTTCCTAAAAGAGAAAATCAAATGAAAAAAGAAATATGTAACATAGGAAGAGAATAAAAATTTCCACAGCCACAATTATGTGGCTGATAAACGCCGAAAGGTATAATTTATGTGGTTGCACCTCTTATCTACGCTAGCCATAAATTCTGCACAACCATCCACTGCGTAGCCCCAATCCTGGCAGCGTAGCCCCCAATTCTGCACAACCGTCCACCGCGTAGCTCCCATTAATTGTCCAATGCATGGAGCTCTGTTATTAACCCAGTAACGGAAACTTATAACGGCGAACACAGGGGTCGTTCTGAACAATATACAATTACAAGGAACGTAACACCGGCTGTTCTGAACAATATACAATTACAAGGAACGTATTGGCACGATGAAATGCGCGGACAAGTGGAATTTGATGATCAAATATGAAATTTGTGGATAATTGGAAAATGAAACGTGTTCACAGTCTGAAAATGAAACAAGCAGATAGTTGAAGAAAGTCAGAAATGAAACGCTCAGAAAATGAAAAGCATTTACAGTTGAGCAAATAATCCCAAAGGTTAATCAAAATGTGGCAATCATTTAGTGATACAGTAATTTCTTAATATGATTAGGTAAATGTTAAAAAGTAAACAGGTTAACTGATGCATTCAAAAATACAAGGAAGTTATGAAGAGTAAATCACATACATTGATTTGGGAGGACGACTAAGAATATGCCAACATCTTCAATTGTTAGTCATCAGATTAAAATTTTAGATTAAAAGGTGATTAATTGTGCCCATTATCAATAGGTATACGCCTTTAAGAGTAATAAAACTCAACTAATCTTTAATAAAAGAAACTTGTTGAGAATAAATTTTTCCTCTAAATTCCAAAAACCTTTAAAGAATATCTTATTGCACTATTTCTATCTATCGTTGTAGGTTTAGGCTTAGTTTGTTGCCTCTGCGTTTTTTTCATTGTTCCCTCTTCATTCTTGATGAAGTTTAACCCTGCGTTCTGAGCCAAAAATCGCCCAGCGTTATGATCTCGTGCTTCTCTGCATTGAATGGTCTCTTCCCACTCAAAATTTGTTTGGTGCCTGGAGTTTTATTTATTTTTATTGTCTCTGACTCAACAAGAATTTCAAGATTTTTCCCAGCGTGTTGAGCAATGGGATCTATGTCGTTTTTGTTTTTTTATTGTTTTTACTCAGCATTAAATCCGTTGGGATCGCCCAACGAAATCACCGATGGTGCAGCGAATCCCCCTTATTTTCTCTGCGCTAATGTTCTTCCCTCACTCAACGACTTATACCTTTTTTCCAGCGATTTTATCTCCCTCTACCAGCGATTTCTTTCACCTCCTGTACATTGTGATTTCTCCCTTCCAATATCGGAGATGGGCTTGCAAATTCTGCGATTTTGGGTTTACTCTATGCGGATTGGGGAGATCCCAGCGCGTGCGTTCCAAGGATTAACTCCAGACTCTCCTTAACCTGGGAAGCGCCAAGGCTCCCTTCTGAATCAACCGGGTGACAAGGGCCATACCAAAGTGCATTTCTGCTTCTATGCCTCCTTGTGAATTTAGGTTTTGCTTAACCTTTTTTTTCAGCGCCCTCAACGACTAGTGAACTGCCAGTAGACAACGCATACGGTTTTCGTGGATATTACAGTAGACAGTGCCTCTGCTCTTTTGTTTTTCTCCAACGCCTTAATTAAGAGTGCATATCATAAGAAAAGAAATATTGCTTCTTAATGTTATTTACACCGTTTAGGTTTTTTCCCTTCTTTTGTTTTTGTTTTTATTTTTATGGAGTTTGATATTGAATAAAGTTTAGGATGGGGATTATCCCCAAGTCATTATTGCATGCAAACAAATGAGTGGTTTCCTTGTTGATATTTAATGTCTTGAAATCCCTTACATTAGATGGTATTCATATCTATTCAAATTTTAGGAACTACAGGTTGATGTCCCACTATTAAAAGGGTAATTATATTTCAAGTAATTGGTACTATTTGACTTATGGTTTGCTTGATAACCAGTTAGTTTATATAATGATGTTAGTTAGTGTTAAGATCTTTTAATAATAGTATGAGGAAGATAAGTTGATGAAGGGTTATGGTTGTTTTCATCTTATTTAATAATTAAGGAATAATAACATTAATATTATTATGCATCAGTGATTGTAGTCAATTATATATGGATTTACTAATTACTTGTCACCTGACATGGTCATTGAATTTTATTGTGTATTTGAGTGAAAAATCACTATGCGTTGGTTAATATAATTGTATCATATCTCGCCTCCATATCTTCGTGACCTTCAAGGTTTGTGGGGTTGATTGTAATAAATGAGATGTGTATTGGTTCAAAAAGTTAGAAAACAAAGAAGGACAAGGTGTTAACCTGGTTGTGTAACTTGCACAACCATGATTAATGGGACCCTACTTAGTGAACCACTTGTGCAATCGACAACCATAGGCATTGATGTTTTATGCATTTTACTTCCCATTTAGTTGATATCATGATATGATTCATCCCATGATTATCACGAAATCAGAAATTAATACTAATTATGTTAGTGTTCTAGCTATGAGTTCATTTATTTATGTGTTAAGAAAGACGATTTGAAATTGAACCGAGGTTAATAATTCATGAAATTGGGAATTTTTTGTTGTTGGCAACAACCTTAATTATTGATATTAATTGGAGAGTCATGTTAGCCCTTATGATCTCTAGCGCCTTTAATTATAGTTGAAGTATGATTGATTCTCAAATTAGATTCTTTGTGCCTTGCGAGATAAAGTTGATGTCTCATGCGCCTTGGATCGTTGATGTGTAAATGATGGGATTGTTTGAATAGAATGTTTGTGCACAATTTAATAATGTGATGCATGACTACATGAGTAACCAGACTTCTCGCACGCATTGTATTTATGATGTAATGAATGTTAGTCATAGATTTTAGACTTCATGTGCAATGGATTTTTGTAATAAATGATGGTTTTTGCGCATTTGGATTTTATGTAATAAATGAGGGACTTAGAAATTAGTCTTCTAGCGCGTATTGAAAATGTATCTTGATGGATGGTTGCATTTGTGACTAGGCCTTGTGCCTCAAAAATAACTGATAAACGTTTGTGCCTTGGATTTGATATGGTCTATTATGTGTTGTGTGAATTTTTACCTGGTGCCTTGATTAAATAATGTTTAGGACTGATGGATTGATGTGATCGATGATCATAGACTCTGTTGATTTATCTAGTTCCTTGGATTGATTTTGTTAGTGGGATGTAGACACCTCCTTTTTTCTCAAAACAATCACCATCCTTGAAACCTTAAATGGTTAAAATCAATTGGAACCTAGGCTTGAGCATTGCTTATGTGTCATTGAGGTCTTAACCTTGCATGGTAGGTTGGGCGTGTATTATATTATGTGATTCTTGTGATTATCTTTATGATCCTTATGGTTTGTTATGTTATCTTATGTTATATTGGTGTTACCTGATGATTTTCCTTATGAGATGTGTTGAGCATTTCATATTTGCATTGTTATGCTTTGTTATTAATTGTAGAATGCAATGATGTTGGGCTCTTGTTAATTAATGTGTTAATACATTGATATGCATGTCGTGGTTCATGATGATGATGTGTCGATATTGTGTCGTAATTGATTGTTGATGCATTGATAGTGTTCCATTAATTTATGTGAAAGTTGTGTCGATGATGTTGTTATTTATTGTGATGTTTTAAATTTCCTAACACGGCATTAAAAGAAAAAAAAAATTACCTATTGTATGTCGCTTTTGTTGTCGTAATGGATGTGTCATTACAAGAATATTGAATGTTATTTTTGGTTCAATCATTATGTTGATTGTATAAAAGGGGCACCTATGTTCGAAATGTTTAAGGCTTGAATAAGAGTGACAACGTCCAAAACAATTGCATTGAACAATGGTTAAAAAAATGATGGATATGAGTTTGTAAACATTGTATGTGTCCCTGTCATATTAAAAGGATTATTATTGGAGTTAATGTTATGGTCGTGGCTCAAAGGCTATTTTTGTTTCTTATAGCGATTACAATGTTGTTCGTTATGACTGCCATATAATGATAATGTGGGTACAATGGTTACTATGATTAAATAATTTTGGGCATACAAATTATTGTGTAAATAATTCGGAAGCCAACAAGCAAATTTGTCAAAGAAGATATCAGTTTGGATTATTGTTTGGATAAGGAACACTTGTTAAACTTTGAAATTTTGGACAGAGATATGTTTTGATTACGTTTAAGGCAGCATGTTTTGATTTGTTTCACTTGAACAATATCCATATTGATTCCCTATCATTCTACCATTTTTCTCTAATTACAATCCCCTCACAATCTCGATTTCACTTATTGCATCATTGTTGTGTGATATAAATTTAAAAACAAAGTATGTGTAGAAGCGACAAAAGGGATAACATAGCAAGGGTTAGTGACTTATATTTTGATATTTTTATACACAGTTAAATTGTTTAGTTAATTATTGAACATTATTTGTATATGCATTCCCTATCATTCTACCATTTTTCGATAACTACACTCCCTCCATATTTCCCATGAATTCTATCACCCCTTGTTCACATGGAAATTAATTAATGGTTTGTTATTGATGGATTTGCATGTATCTCATGTCAATTCTTTAGCCAACTTTTGATTCATGTAAGCAGAGTGTCATGTATGGTTTATTAAGAGATTCATTACCGACGAACACTGTTACAGGATGAGATTTTTCAGTAGAGGCAACAATGGTCGAAATAACAAAGGCAGGGGAAATTGGAATCAAGGCCATAAAGGCCTAGATTTTCTATCCATTTTGATGTCGATTCTAAAGAATTGAAACAGATGTTCCAAGTTGGGTTCTTTAACTGGGTTTTCCATGGAATAATGCAGCCTCAACCAGAAAGGTCCCCTTTCCAGCCTCATCAGAATATCCCTAGCATTCTCGTTCATCCATATGTGTCTTTGTAGCCTGAAGTCCCCGCAAATGATGGTTGGAAAGAGATCGTCAACCATCCTATCTCTCACCATCGTTGTTGGCCAACTATGTCATTTCCTTTACCACCACTTGTCAATCCCAATGTCCAGATTGTCGATGTTGTTTCGCCAGTTTAGTCTTCACACGCTAGTAAGAGATTGAAAATTGGTATTCCCCAACCTGTGCAAGACAAGGGAAAAGAAGTTTCCTCCCCTTATTCTCCCTCCAATGATTGCTTGAAACCCATGTCTTCCCGCCTATATTTGAAGGATGAATTTTCCCATGTGATCAGCAAGATACAACCCCAATGGTTGTCAACATTTTTTTGGACTGCAAGCTTTGTTTTGATATTTTGTGGATAATGTGGATATATATATATTCTTTTTTGGATATGATATAAATTATTTTTTATATTTAAATATCCAGTTTGAAGGATATTTAAGGGAGTTACAAGGGTGGCATATGGTTAAAATGATTATTTTTTGTGTATTATATTTCATGATTTAAAAGGAAGAAATGACGGGAGTCAAAAGGGGTCCCACCTACATAGTTATTATTAATGAAGACCCTTAACTATATTATTATTATTTGTTTCTCCTAAACTAATTAGTTAAGTTAAATCAACTTAACTAAAGAAAGTAGTTGAACTACTTCAACTTATTTGGAAAGAATAAAGATGAATGAGAAGAGACAAGAGGACAATAGAAGGAGAAAATAAGACTAAGGTTTTCTCTTATTTACATGAGATAGTTTCAATTTTCATTCATTTTTTAGTTTATTCAAAGCCTAATTCTCTTCTTGACAGCAAGATCTTATTGTAGATAGCAAGGTTCAAGACTAAACCACAATTTTTAGACGTTTGTTTTAGAGGTGTTGATCCATCCTTGATAGTCTATGTATTCTTGTATGTTTATGAATTAAGTTTCATGGTTGATAAAGTATATCTTGCAGAGTCAAATTGGTAGAAGTTTGTGGCAAGCTGATCCAGATTATTAATTTCAGTTTTACTTTACTATCAGAGTCTTTTTGTATGGTGTTCATCGAAGATCTCTAAATCAGATCTTGGTCCATGCCCTCGCACGAGTTTTGTAAAGGGAAAAACATGTTTGATATCTCAGAGTGAAATAAAATCATATTGTTATTCTGTCTCATATATGTGTATTTGTGACTTGGTTACTTTTCGCTTTTTGATCTCCATGTTTATTTAATCACAAATCTTTTATTTTTTATTATTTTTTGCAACATATTTAAACTATAAATCAACATCAGTCCTTGTAATTAATACTTGTGGATTGAGAGAATATTTTGAGGCTATAAACTCATGGGTGACATTCCCAACTATCTTGTCCTAGCCATGCAAGATTTGAAAATGATTGAGTAAGGTAATTCATACATTTTCCTCAACAATGTGGTACTAGAGTTATCTAGGGGTTAACCATATTCAAGAGTGTCAATCATCATCAACCATGGTCAATGGGACCAAACATAGTCAAAATTACTATAAATATGGTTAACTATTCTCAATAGGTTCAACCATGGTGGATTGTCATCAACAATTTCAACCATAAGTCAACTATAGTCAATAGATAAACCATAATGAATGAGGTTAACATGGAAAACCATAGTACAACACCATCAATTGTAGTTAACTATAGTTAAAAAAAAATAACCATAGCTAATCACTCTCATCCAAACTCAACATGCTCCACAATATTGAAACTTACTGTAAACATGGTCAATAATGGACAATTGTAGTAAATCATAATCGATCCTTTTTTACTTATGGGAATTGTTAAAATTGTCAAACATAGTCAACCATAGTCAAAATTAAAACAATCAATATTGTCAACCATGGTTAATAAGTTTAGCCATAAGTCAATCGTCATCAATAGGTTCAATCATTCAACAATAGTCAACAAGGTCAACCATCATTAAGAAATTCCACTAAATCTTTCTTTAGTCCCCTATTTTCTAAGAGTGTGTGATGTGGCATCAGAATTATCTAAGGGTCGACCATAAGTCAACCATAGACAACAAGGTCAACAATGATTAACCACAGTTAACAAGTTCAACCATCATCAAACTTACCATAAATATGGTCAACTATGGTTAATAGGGTTAAGCATAGTGACCCCTAGTAAACATGGTCAACCATAATCAACAAGGTCAACCATCATCAATAAGGTTAATAGGTCAATCATAGTGAATAGGGTTAATAGTGTCAACCATAGTAAACCATGATTAACTAGAGTTTTTCATAGTGGATAAATCCAACCATAGTTAACCACTCTCATCCAAAGTCAACCTAAGTCAACTATAGTGAAAGGGTGACACGTGGCAGGTCGTATAGTGACATGGTGGATAGGTGGTAGGTACAATCAGCAGTGACATGGAAGGTCATAGAGTATGTGGCTCAATCCGGAAATGCCATGTGGTAGGGTATACAATATATAATAAGAGGATACCATGTGGACCAATAAAATGTTGCCATGTGGCACCTTCGAGAAGCCCAAGTTGGGCTGGGAATCAAAATTATTTTGGCTGGACGATATTTGGACACTGGATTTGTTAAGGTTTAAGATATTTTTAGGTTTCTTTTCAATTCACTAGATAACCATAGCATAGATAGAATCATTGATAAATACATAATCACAAGAAACACATCATTTATCCTGGGAAACCCTCATGGGGGAGAAAACCCAACAAAAACTTCCTTAATATAGATAACCAATACAATGCCAAGAGATAACTCAAATAATACAGAAATTCCTCTCCCAAGAATGTGTCTCTCTCTCTCTTCCTTCTTCTCCAACCGTAGCTCCAAACTTGTGCTTTGATGAACAAGTGAGTGAGTGAACAAATGAGGCGCTAGCCTCTCTTATTTATACAATCTGGTAGGCGTTGAACTAAGGTGTCTTTTCACTGGCAGGGCCAACTTCTCAATCTTGGTGGTTATAACCACTTTAATATATCATGGGGCCAACTTCTCATTTAGCCTATTACAATTAGGGTTTGACCAATCCCCAAAAAGGGATTTGGTCATTTACAAAACCTGACATGATCAATCCACAAAAGGGGATTGATCTAATGAATAATATATCAATAATAAATAAAATACTCTTTGCAGTTACAATAATTCAATAGGATTGACCACCAAATATTCCAAGGGAATATTCTTGTGCCTTAATACCAAGCTCCTACCAATACACCACCAATTCTATTTGTTATAAAAAATAAAAAAAATGTTATTTAATTTGATGCATGTGTCAGCGTGAAGGTCAGGCCACAGTTTTGGCCGACCTAGGCCTATTTAATGGGCACAAAAACCAATGTACATGCATGGAAATTCATGCCAAGGATAAAGTATGGTGCATGTAATTTTGTGTCGAGGACAGAGTACGGTGCATGGAAAATCATTCCAACTATATGGTGCATCATTTTGCATGCCAAGGGGTCATGGATTTGTCTCGTTTTGCGTGTCATGTCCAAACACAGTCATGTTTATACTCATTCTTCTCAATTTTTCAAGAGGAGTATGATGATGATGTATTTTTTCATGCTAAGATGTTGTATATGAAATTATTAGTTCATTTTTCCTTGTATCAGAGCTTTAGCACATCATTTTGTGTGAAGAAGAGGGTCATTTTGAGCCTATTCAGAACATAGTTGAGTTTATACTCATTTTTCTCAGAATTTCAAGAGAAATTGAATAGTATCCTTTATTTCTAAGGTTGAGTAGAAGAATTGAAGAGTGACTTCAAATTTTGCATTTGTAAGTCTATTTATTGTAATTTTGGCATTGAGATTAATGAAGAGCAGTATCACTATTGAAAAGCGACCTGAAGATGTAGCCCAGGAGGAGTGAACTCCATCATAAAATATTGTCTTCATAGTTCTTTTATTTTATGATGTGTCATCTCTCATTATTCTACAAGTTATTCATAATTTTATGAATTTTTGGATAAGTAAGAAGATTCACATGTGTAGTGAAAATCTGTCAAAGACAATCAAAAATAATTTTGAATCGGGTTAGATTTTGATGTGTGTTAAAGAGTAATTTGAAATATAAGGATTTCATATGAGAGATAGTGTGTGAGGTTTCCCCACTTGAATTATGTGATGTTCTTTTAGGAAGACCATATATGTGGAAATGTCACGCTATCTATGAGTCTCGACCCGAAGTGTCATTGTTACTCTGGGAGGTCAACTCTACAAGGTACTAGAGGTAGCTACGACTAATTCCAATTCATTGATATCAAAAAAGAAATGTCTCAAAGCAATCTCTCAGACCACAAATTTTTCCCTCTTCAAAATCGAGTCAGGCAGTGAACAGAAGGTCACTACGACCACTGCATCCTCGACCCAAGAAGTTTCTATCCTACATAAGAAGGTTAACAATATTGTAGAGGAGCACCAAGAGAATGGGATTCTTCCATATGTTCAACATAGCTCTATTGGCCATGGCCATTTTCAAGTGTGCTTGGGGTTCCAACCATTATCCCCCATTGATATATCTCTTCTTGTTGTATCTTCACCAACAATATTCTCCCACACTCAAACCAAGGTAGATCATGCATCCAGATCTATTGAATATATCCAACACCTCTAATAGGTTCATGACATCCTTCCATAGGAAAAGTACAAGAAAGACATCTACTTCAACAAGGAAAGAGACTCACCAAGGTTCAAATTTAGAATACATTTCCCCATCTCCCAAGGGAAATTAACGCAATGGGGACCATTACCTCCTAAGGGGGGAGGAATGATCCAGGTGGATCTTGGTGTCCATCCACCTTTTCCACTGAATCAACATTTCAAGCCTATGGTTTTGATAAACCATGATATTTACCCTTTTGATGGGGAATGGAATGTAATTCCATATTCATTTGTTAATTATAGACATCATGATTTCCTAGATGTCTTATGTACATACCTACAACTTAGCATTAATGCACCAGATATCATTAGAACTCCATAGTTAAGCATGCTTGGGATAGAGTAGTACTGGTGTAACACACCTAACCCCCTAAGTACTCTTTTAAGGGATGGGGTATAAAATTTGTGTTCTTATTCAACTATCCCAAAACCCCTTCTAAACGTCATCATCATCCTCTGCTCATCGCGATCTTTTCAACGACTATAATTTTGTCCAAATCCGAGCCCTAGAGAAAAATTTATGGCTCCTTAAAGTTCTTAGGCTTTTCTCCCTTTCAACGCCATGTGACACCCACATGGATCCACATTACCATATCCATCTGACGTGGCATGGCCATGTCATATCATTTCATCCTCGTACATGGATGTAACAATGGGAGTGAACTCTACCGTGGCGCTTTCCACCTCATTTGTCGGACCCTCAACTTATTGGGTCCCGGAAACCTAGCTAAGTCTCACTTCACACATTCCTCAAAGGACCTGATCTAACAGAAGTTGGCACCTATGCTACAGGGAATTTTTATTTGGTGCCACCTATCCATTGGTTGTAGGTTAGGTGATTTCATCCAACGTCATACCGGTTTTCCGGACCATCGACCCACTGAAAGGACTACTTAATACCTTGGACCTCATCACTCGATCTAGGATGAGTTGGTTCTCAGGGCATGTGGCCCTGTCATGAGGTGTCACTTGTCCATTGGGAATTGGTTGGGTGACTTCTTCCCACATCATGCTAGATTGTCGAACCATCATCCCACTGAAAGGATCTTTGAAAACCTTCTCCTATGAAGCTCGACCTAGTGTGAGTTGGCACCCTAGACACGTGGTCCTATCATGTACCACTATGTGTCATCCACTGAGTTCATGAAAAATATTCACTAGATGTCATATATTGAGCCCCCTAGTGACCCAAATCTTCTACTACACACCTCCAAACCTAACCCGAGTCTAGCTAGCACCGTAGACACGTGGCTAGACCATCATTGTCCTCTTTTTAAGATACTTGTCCCTGTCATTGACTGCCATGTGGAATCCATACCAATTGACATGTGGCACCTCCTCTTAGTGACACGTGGCCTCCCACGGGGACTGACATGGGGTACATGTCATTTCTACACATCTGTCTCATCATGTCGGGTGCTGAGACTTTTCTCTTTAGCATTATCTATGTGACGTCTCCTAATTTCACACTAGATCATTGAGCATTTGTCTTTCTTGCACCTTCAATAAACCTAACTTACCTAATCTGGCATGACTTGGAACCCGGGGTACATGGCCCTGTCGCAGGCCACCACTTGTCTTGATCCATGTTGCAACACATGGCTACCAGGAACTGGGCACTAGACTTCCTATCTTAATCGGATGAGAAGACTCCCCAGTAGGCTGAGGATGATTGATTCCTTTGACCCAGATCAACGGTGGATATATATCCACCCTCTTCTCTCTCAGCCCGTAGTCATGACACGTGAAATGACCATTGATTAACATGTGGGGATGAAGTCAATTCTCACTTTCAGACTCACAAAAGGGGAGCAGTAGGGTCTGCGAAAATCAACGATTTCCACTCATCGTGGCTTTTCCCGATCAACAGTCTATATTTAAGTTTTAGAGTGCTCCTTCAGATTCAATCCCTTCCCCGTGTCTGTGACCACTTCGAACAACCTCCCCCGAAGGATGTCCAAGATATCTCTATCTCATGGATCCGATGGTTCAGGATCGATGACACCTGTACCAAGGTACGATCTGACAAGGACTCTTCCTTAGTCCTTCCTTTAATCATAGGTTGACATGTGGTTCTTCTGGATGCATTGGCAATCATTTCCAGTAGGACACATCATGATGATGTCACCTCATTTCTTATTCTCATTCACACAAGACTCATGGTGATCTATGGAAAAAAAAATTCATGGGCTTGGCTATGATGGATGGTCCAGATCATCCCTTAGACTCTCCTTTTCAGAATCCCTCCACTTCAACATCCATGGTTATTCTAACCATGGGGGATCCAACCGTATTCACCACCATGAATATAACGGTCCATAATCTCCCATAGACACCCTTTGATAGGTCAATGACTATTGTTCACTCTCAGGGATCCATCGGTTGAAGTCCTTTATCAACCCTACGCATGAGCACTCCAATATTTTGACCCCCCAAAACATTATAGTCGATATTCACAGTCGCGATATCGCCTGGACCTCTCACCAAAGGATCCAACGACCCTTGTTAGTTCAAGGTGCATGATCCACATGTTTTATATCCAACTCCGATGGAGGGTTAGGATCTTTCCATTCTTCCAAACCAATGGTTGATATCACATCTCACCCGCATTCTAATAAAGGATCCCATATTTAACCCTTCGTGATAAATCAATGGCTATAATTTTTGAGGCAAGTAAGGGTTTTTCTCTAGTTTAATAGTCTAGCTTGGGACTTAGCCGATTTTTGTAGGGCTTCTCCTCCCTCACCCTCCTTTAGGATTTCCTAAGTTTGTTTTTAGGAATCCATCACCCAAGTTCAAAACATGTCTTTGTTTACTCGGGGTCTTAACACCACGATGCACGGGTAGACACACAGACATATATACAAATTTATATACAAATATGTCTCTCCACTTTATATTTCAGCTGATATTTGGGGTATTTACTTGTTCAAGCGAAGATAAATACTACTTGAAATCTCAGATACATGGGTTCTTAAGTAGATGTATTCTATGTAAACAAAATACCATTACCAGAAAACACACAATCAATCCCATTGGCCAGGTGTTCACATTCAAAATCATCATACAAATCATCAAATCTCCTCATATATTCAAGTTAATACATAGAATAATACAAGGTACTTATCTATAATTTTTGAGATATGTTTGCCACTACTATAGGGTGAAACGCTCTCCACCCAACCATAGGTAAGGTCGTGCTATGCTCTGCTACAACCAGACACCCCTAAGCTAGGGTACAATGTCACGAGAGGATGTCTGCAATATTTTTCAGGAAGTCTATACAACTTCTCTTCTATGTCTGTCTCCCACTGCTCTTGGTCTATGCTCATTTGTGTGTGTTCTCTTAATCTATCACTGTGTTCTTTTTTCTTGCCTTCTCCTTCAATAATTCATGGATTGTTCTAGAAGTTTTTTGAAGGTATTTTTCTCATCCTTCCTTAACTTCCAAAGAAACTTTTCCAACTACTATCTTGACTGATAATCAGTTTTCAAGACTGGGGACAGTTCAGGTTTGCACTATTTTTAATTATACATAGTAGTTCCTGACAAATGTTGTTGATTACAGCTTCATGAGACATTATCCAGGTCATTCTCCTCTAGAATGAGTTGAGACAATTTGTGAGAGAGCCCATGTGATGGGTTTGTCATTCTCCTCTGGACTGATTTGAGATGAAGTGTGGTCTCTTTTCATGCTCCTCTAGACTGAGTTGAGACAACTTGAGATGGTCTCCTGTCAGACTCCTATGGGATTAGTTGAGTCGACTTGAGATGGATCTCTAGATGGTACTCCTATGGACTTATTTGAGTTGATATGTTGAGAGTGACGTCCATGTGGTTGAGCACAAGTGGACGTGTCCCTAGTGGTTGAGTACTAGAGGATGTGTGGATCCCTTGCTATATTTTCTAAGAGTAATATTTTTTGTAACCCTAATTTGTATTGTGAAGGGTACAAGTCATCCCCACCATGTAAAAGATAATTAATATTGTGTAAAGATCAATTATATTTCTGATTTTTATAGGTCAGCCCTATTGTGCCAATAGACACACCTATTGTTGTGTTAGGTCTTGTATATATAAGTGAGTAGATCCCCATTGTGGATCACTCATTCACACCTCATCGTATCTTTCTCTCAAGCTAGTTGTACAACTAAAGTGTGCAATTATCTTAGGCACAAGTTTCAAGGTCATAGAGCACCCTCTTATTTTCTCTAGGTTTTATAGTATGGGGGATCTTCTCTTGACTCTATAGCAAAGGATTGATGGGTTTTTCCCTTGATTGAGAAGGGTTTTCCCAAGATAAACTCTTTTGTTCTTGTGCATGGTTATTCTTCTTGTGATATTGGTTATTGCAGCTATTGTATATGGTATTGGTGCATTGTTTATGGTTCAAGTACATGATAAATTGAAATAAACTACATGTGCATGATCTAAACATAAAAAATTCAACATGGTATCAGAGCAGAGTTCCTGAAGAGCCATTGCATAAGCCATTAAAGAGCTAAGTGTCACCCTCATGTTGCAACTGCAAAAACAACCCCCCTTGTCAAGCTAGTTTTTTCACCTTCCACTTGAGATTTGGGCCTAATTCTTTCACCGTTGTGTATGACCTCCTTCAACACACATCCTGCAACTCTCAGATTGCAAATCAGAGAAATTTTAATTTTTGGCCCCTAGGGTTTATAGGGTTTCTACAGAATTTCGGCCTCTAGGGTTTCTGTAGCTCATTGAAGGATTTTTACAGCACAACAGGGTTATTCTAAATTTCTAAAGCTTATTTTCGTCACTCATAAGTCCAACGAAACCTAGGGTTTCTAGGCTAGCCTATCTGTTAGGTTTTCTAGACTAAAAGTTAGGGTTTGTGAAGAATTTGCAAGCCATGAGGAACAAACATTTGGTGGAAGATAGGCTTGATGGATCAAGCAACTTTAGCTCCTGGAAATCAATACTACAAATCACTCTAGAAGAGGATGACCTATTGAGTTTGATAGAAAAGACTCTACCAGCAACAACTACCGATGAAGAGAAGGTTGATTGGAAGGAAAACGATGTCAAAGCAAGGAAGATAATCATATATTCAATGAGAGATCATCTACTACCTCAAATTTATACCCTGAAGACATATTATGAGATGTATGATGCATTAAAGAATATTTTTGAGAGAAAAAACACAAAAAAATATCTTACATTGAAGCACCAACTTCAAATATAAAGATGAAAAAAGTTGACACCATTTCCACTTTCTTCATGAAGATCTCAGAGATCATAGATCAGCTAGGTTTCATTGGAGAAACCATAATAGACAGAGAACTTGTCATGATCACTCTCAATTCTCTTCCAATACATTGGGAACCATTCCTTCAAATTATCAGTGGAAGAGCATATTTACCTGAGTTTGATCGTATTTGGACAAAATGCACTCGGGAGGAAACCAGACTTATATCCAGAGGAGTGCAAGAATCCCATCATGATGAAAATCAAGCTCTTGCTTCTCATGCAAAGAGAGGCAGAAGGAATAGAAGAATTTTCAACAAAGAATTCAAAGACAAGAAAACTTCAGCAACTTCAGGTCATGAACATAGAAAAGACAATTCAAAGATTCAATGTTTCAGATGTGACAAGTATGGACACATTGTGAGAAATTGTCTTACCAGGAAGAGAGGAAGACAACATGCATCCACTGCAGATGTTGTTTCAGAACCACCTCAAAGAAATGAAGACATAAAAGATGAATCATTCTTCTTCATATCAACACTCTCATGTACAGTTCCTACAGATAGTGATGTTTGGTTGATTGACAGTGGTGTCTCCAGGCACATGACTGGATACAAATAACATATTACATACCTTGTTGAGAAAGAGTCTCGTCTACATGTTGTACTTGGTGATAATGTCAGATATACTATGAAAGGAGTTGGAACTTCTACCTTCCAACTAGATTCTAACATATCACTTCAGTTGAGTGAGGTACTATATGTACCTGGGATGAAGAGGAAACTTGTCTTTGTTTCTGCCTTAGAGGATAAAGGCTACAAGGTTACCTTCTCTGAAGGAAAATTTATTGCATGGCACAAGAACTCACACATGAATTATGGCCGAGTGATTGGTGTTCGAGAAAAAAAAAAAATTGTACATATTCATTGTCTGACCAATCCAGACCTCATTACATGATACTATCAGTTTGAGCAAGCTATGGCATAGGAGACTTCCTCATTTACATTACAGATCCCTTCCTGCTCTGGGGAAGATGGTAACAAGCCTTCTAGAGATACATGTTCAACATGATGGAATTTGCATAGGTTGTGCTCTTGGAAATAATGTCAAGGGGTCCTTCTTGAGGAGTGACAGTAGATCCAATGGGATATTGGACTTGATCCATACATATGTTTGTGGACCCATGACTGTTGTTTCCTTGAACGAATATTTTCACTATGTTCTCTTCATCAATGATCACTCTCGGAAGACATGAATTTACTTCTTGAAGACCAAGGATGGAGTCCTTGCGATATTTCAAGAGTTTAAATCACAGGTTGAGAACCTAACCGGGAGGAGGATCAAGGTGTTGAGATCAGATAATGGAGGAGAGTACACCTCCATGGATTTTAGTGATTTTTGTATTGAGGCGGGTATCAAGAGGGAGTAAATTGTTCCTTATAACCCTCAACAGAATGGGGTTGCAAAGAGGAAGAACAGATCCATTATCGAGGAAACCAAAGCAATGATACATGATCAGAATCTACCTATGATTATGTGGGCAGAAGCATCCATGAAAACTGTGTATGTTCATAATAGAAGTCCTCATCAGATTCTGAAGAACATGAATCCTGAAGAAGATTTCACTAGAGTGAAGCCTTAGGTTAGACACTTCATGATATTTGGGTGTCTAGTATACTTTCATGTACCCAAGGAGAAGAGGACAAAGCTAGACCCTTCAAGAAGAAAGGGTACATTTGTGGGGTACAATGAATCTTCGAAGGCATACTGGATCTACATCCCCGGTTAGAGACAGATCGAGGTTTGCAGAGATGTCACTTTTGAGGAAGAGATAGCCTTCCAAAGATCCAAAGAATCTCATATGGAGATTGACAGTGAGAAGAAGGAAGAGGCAATACCTTCTCCTCCTTCAACAATGCGGAGGGAGAAAATTACATATCCAGTTGATTTAGTTGATCCAGTTGATGTTCCCATAAACATTGCAGTAGGAAATAAGAGGCCTGCTTGGGATCGAAAGACTTTCCAAGAGGAAGAGGGACACACAGCTCCTTGTGGTACATTCTGAGAGAATAAGAGACCACAGATATTTCCAAGCTATGTTTCAGCTATGAGCCACATCATTCATATTGAGTCTTCTTGTCATGGATAAGAAGTAGGTCAACATGTTTGGAAAGATGTCATGACCGAAGAGTATCAGTTCATCATGAAGAATGATGTGTGGGATATTGTTCTGAGACCGGAAGGGAAGTTTGTAGTGACTTCCAAGTGGATCTATAAGATCAAACAAGCATCTGATGGAAGTGTCGAGAAGTACAAAGCGAGATTTGTGGCTAGAGGATTCTCTCAGGTGGAGGGAATATATTATGAGGAGACATTTTCTTCTGTTTCACGATACACTTACATCTATACGGTCATTGACCTAGCAGCATCCATGGGTTGGAAACTACATCAGATGGATGTAAAGAAAACCTTTCTCAATGGAGAAATTGAAGAAGAATTTTACATCGAGCAGCCAGATGGATTCATGATACATGAGAAGGAGTCTCATGTGTGCAGGTTGAAGAAATCCTTATATGGAATAAAACAAGCATCTCGTGCGTGGTATGAGAAGATTGATGGATACTTGATGAGTTTAGGCTTCAATAAGAGTTTTTTTTATCCTAACCTATACTACCACATTGTTGGTGACGAGTGCTTGATTTTGGTCCTATACATTGATGACTTATTCCTCATTGGTTCAAAAAGTCATATTATTGAATGTAACTGTGCATTGAATTATGAATTTGAGATGAAGGACCTTGGTATGATGCACTACGTCTTGGGACTAGAAGTATGGAAGAGGAGTGATGAGATTTTCCTGAGTCAAGAAAAATATACAGTGGAGATATTGAAGAAATTTGGGATGATGGACTACAAATCCATGCCTACGAATTTGAAGAAAATGAATGAGGCTTCTATTGATTCAGGAGACATTGATCCGCATCTTTATAGACAAATGATTGGATTATTGATGTACCTGGTTAACACCAAACCTGATATATGCTATGCAGTGAGTGTACTCAGTCAATTTATGAGTCAGCCAAGACATACACATTAGATAGAAATGAAGCATGTGTTGAGATATCTACAAGGCATAGTTGGTTATGGCCTGAGATATGCCTCTGGTGTAGACATGAGATTGTAGGGATATGCCGATGTAGATTGGGCAGGGAGCACAGTGGACCAGAAGAGCACATCTGATTGTTGTTTTACTTTGGGATCTGCCATGATTTATTGGTGTAGCAAGAAACGAACTTATGTGGCTTTGAGTACCGTAGAAGCAGAGTACATTGCATTATGTGTGGCAGTGCGCGAAGCAGTGTAGCTTCGAAAGCTCCTTGCAGACTTATTTGGTCATGAGATGGATTCCACTGTTATCCATTGTGATAACCAGAGTTGTGTGAAGCTCTCTGAGAATCCTGTGTTTCACGATAAATCGAAACACATTGAAATCAAATACCATTACATCAGAGATATGGTGTAGAGGAAAGCAGTACATGTGCAATACCTTTCTACACACGAGAAAGTTATAGACATCTTCACCAAACCGCTTGCTAGGACGAAGTTCAAGTACTTCTGTGAGAGACTTGGCTTGGTGGAGAATGCCTCCCTAGCTGAGAGGGAGTGTTGTTGATTGCAGCTTCATGAGACATTCTCCAGGTTGTTCTCCTCTGGACTAAGTTGAGACGATCTTTGAGAGACCCCATGTGTTGGGTGTGTCATAATCCTCTAGACTACTTGAAATGATGTGTGGTCTCTTGTCGTGCTACTCCAGACTGAGTTGAGATGACTTGAGATGGTATCTTGTTAGACTCCTAAGGACTTAGTTGAGTCGACTTGAGATGGCTCTCCAGATGGTACTCCTATGGACTTAGTTGATTTGATCTGTTGAGAATGATGTCCCTGTGGCTGAGCACATGTCAACGTGTCCTTAGTGGATTAGCACTAGAGGATGTGTGGATCCCTTTCTATATTGTCTAAGAGTAATATTTTTTGTAACCCTAATTTGTATTGTGAACGGTAAAAATTGGCCCCACCATGTAAAAGATAATTAATATTGTGTAAAGATTAATTATATTTATGAGTTGTACAGGTTGGCCCTATTGTGCCAATAGACACACCTATTGTTGTGTTAGGTATTGTATATATAATTGAGTAGATCCCCATTGTGGATCACTCACTCACACATCATTGTAACTTTCTCTCGAGCTAGTTGTACGGCTAAAGTGCACACTTCTCTTAGGTGCAAGTTTCAAGGTCATAGAGCACCCTCTTGTGTGCTCTAGGATTTATGGGGGATCTTCTCTTGACTCTAGAGAAAAGGATTGTTGGGTTTTTCCCTTGATTGAGAAGGGTTTTCCCAAGATAAACTCTTGTGTTTTTGTGCATGGTTATTCTTCTTGTTATCTTGGTTACTACAACTATTGTATATGGTATTGTTGAATTGTTTATGGTTCATGTAGATGATAAATTGAAATAAACTACATGTGCATGAGCTAATCATAAAAAATTCAACGACAGATTCATTTAAATCAGTGATGGCCTCCCTCTTTCCCATTCCTCTCATGAAATCATAACCTATGAAAGCCCTCCCTTCAACAGTAGATCTACATTTCTCTGTTATACTAAAATCAAATATATAGAATACAAAAAACACATCAAGGTCCATTGTTTTTCCTTAAGTACATAACATATCTACCTATATTTTGTCATAATAGTGATTGTGTTTACAAACTGGGGGAATCAAGGTTGTTACAATTGGGATGGGTGACTGCTCGAGAAGTCCCAGTGTTTTACATGCCTATGGCATTTTATAAACTTAGACCAGTTTGTCCCACATGCATCATGGGAATTGTTCTCCTCTCACTTTGTCATGTATAATTGAGGTGGAGGAGACCCTTTAAGGATGCAATAGAGTGTGATGCAAAGTTTTTTGCGAATGAAGTGTATCCAACATATCTTTCCTTTCAAAGATAAGCTACCCCATTCTTCTAATTTGTGCTCTACAACGTTTTTCTATCTTATTCATTAATAAAAGTTTTGTTTCATTATATCTCTGTGCTTTTGTTATAGATCTATATTTCATTTCATTCCATTCATAAGTATTTATCATAGCTTTACTTTAGGCAATGAAATAAATATTTTTTATGGTTTATATCTTTTTAATTTTTTTGTATTTTTGTATTATAAAGAAATAATTGAAAATTTAGGGTTATGGTTGGTGACTGTTGGGAGTTAGGGCTTAGAATTATCTCCACCTAGGGCTTACAAAATAGGCCTCCTAAGGAATATAATAATAAAATAGGCCTAAAATGAGTCTCCTAAGGAAAATAATAAAATAATAGTTAAAATAATCAAATTAGAGTTATGAGTTTTCAGGGAAATGAAGAAAACTAATTTTTTTAATCATACTTTTTACTTATCTCCTAATAGGTTACTCAAATTTCAAGTGTAGGAATTGGTTGGATAGAAATTAAATTTTGCAGCCAAAAAGTACCCACACTGCATACTTTTGATAGACCCACAGTGAGATAAACATGAAATCCATAGGTGGTATTTCAAGAAACATGTTTTCCTCCCATGTGTTTCATGTTTATCTCACCATGGGTCTATCAAAAGTATATAGAGTGGGTACTCAAATTCCACATCCAACAAGTGCCTACACTTGAAATTTGAATAAACTATAAGGAGATAAGTCGAAAATACGATTAAAAAAATAGTTTTCTTCCTTTCCTTCCAAAAATATTTACCCTTATGGTTGAAATCATCATCTTGAATCCTATTTGTTCTTTTATCATTTATTTTCATAGTATGTTTTTTGTTTTGAGACCCATTTTTTTAACCTGAAAACTCCCTTAATGAATATGTCACTCTAACTTCCAAAATTTTCACCATCCATAGATATGTCAAATACTTTGTTGTAATACTTTTGATGAATGCCCATAACATATAGAAGCGAGATGGCAAGATAAATTTATTTCCATATTTTTTTTATTGTGTTGTGTCTATTTGTTTAACTTCAACTTCAATTGGTGACAATTGTAGTGCATAACAACCAATCTTAAACCTCTATTCATACCCATGATGTATGAATCTAACAAGGATGGATCAATGTATTAATTGTTACTAATGCATAAAATTATATTAATTTCTTTTTGACAATTGCATAAATGATGGTGGTAGCAGAATTGTAGTGTCTTCAATGTTGTTAATAACTTTTCCTTCTTGTGTCTATGCTACCTAATTTATTCATTGCATTTTGTTGGCTCTTTTTCCAGTTATTTAGTGAAAGAGTTGGGTCACGAGTGCATAATTTATATTGCGAAGAAAAACAAGGCATGAATTTTTTTAATAGGTTGAAAACCCAACTTAATTACAATATGTATTTATTATCTTATGTACCATGGCATTTATAATCTACTTACAAGTGTTTTTTCAAAAATTGGGTGTGAGGCATGTTTGGACTAAAATATTTTAAACTCCATTTCAACTCAATATACATGCTCTAGAATCACACATTGCAAGATCTCTAACTGTATATATGTTGTAAACCATAAGCCACGAGGAAGCTCAGATAGAATGAGATTTTTCTGTTTCACCAACAACTGTAGTATTTATGACGGTGATGTCAGAAAGAGAGAAAATATCCCTCGAAATTGTATCTGAGTGTGACACATTGGTGTATATGGGTGGACGATGGGTGGATTTCAGTGGATGCTTCGAGTGACAGTTAATCGAGGGTGCACGTGAAGGTGGGGGATATTTTGAGGGGTTCTTTTACATTAACCACTGGTGGTCATACACATCATTCATGTCAATTAGGGAAATGGAAATGCCAAAAAATTGAGGAAGGGATATCTAAATAGTGTCTTAGTAAGAGGAAAGAGTTTAGGACATAAAAAGGAGATTGATGTGGTAATTGGGTGGATATGGACACTATATATGCATGCATGATCGGATAAATTATAGTTTATCACTAACATCACACATGACTTCGTAGACATGGGAGAGTTGTCCATGGAATTGTTGGAATACGTGGGAGAAATAAGTTCAAATGGAAAATAGAAATATTCAAAACCACGTATACCTTCAATAATGATGTGTGGTATCGATGACACCAATAGTGGGATTAGACACAATTGAAATTGTAGAACTTGAATATCTACAACAATAATTGTGGAGGCATGCATTAGTGGAGGTAATATGGGACTCTATGGAATGAAGTGGCATAGTCCTTTGAAACATAATTAAGCATCATGTCAACTCATTTCTCTATTGTAATACCTCTAGGAAAAACTCCAAGTTGTAAATGTACATATTCTTTATAGGTTGGTGATCCAAGATGTTTTGGGCTAGAGTGCCTTTGTATATATACATTTTGAGGCTATAGTGCCTGCATGATTTAGGCCATGGAACCTATGAGTTGAAAAGACAGTGAGCCTAACAAATGGAATACATAATCACACTTGTTGGTGTCTAAAGATGTCTTAAAAACAACCTTAGTTTAATGTTAATTTATCAACCCGAGGATGTGTCTTTTATCTCAATAATATCAGCAAAATCTATGCATATAGCTTATAGAGGCTAAAATCATGTAGTCAGAGTAGATCTGATTTTATCAACAATCAAGTTCCTCAAATGTTCACTTAAAGATTCTAAGCATTAACGAAATTGAAATCTAATTACCAACATGTAATAAAGGGATTTAACTTAATCTTTCTAACTAAAAAGCAGGAATTGAATCTAAGCAAAGACTTGTAAAATTAACTATCAAATATTACTGGAAAGGAAATAGCATTTAGAATCAATCTACTCTATCTATGGAAAGAAACAACAATTGTAATTTAATCGAAATATGCAATAAATCTAGCTTTACTGAAAAGAACAACAACTATAACTTTAACAGAAAGGAACATCAATCGTAAACTAATTGAAAGGAACGACAATTGTAAACTAATTGAAAGGAACAACAATTGCAAACTAATTTGAAAGGAACGGCGCTAGCGAATCTAAATGAATAAAATAGCGCATCTGAAAATATGAGTAACTGTCAGGTAGTAAACTACAACAATAGAGATTTGAGCAACAATCATTAATACTTGAAAGAAATATATACCCTTGATATGAAAATAGCATACTAGCACTCTTAAGCATTCATTTTAACTATTGCAAAAGAAACTTAAATCAGAAAAGAGAGATAAAACTGATACAATTACAGATCGAACAGTAACTCCTTCAGACTGGGCCCTTGGTCCTCAGAAGCACTGCTACTGGAAACTCGGTATATCGGAATGGAAAAAATGCTCAAAGCCTTTATTGATTCCATAGCTGGTATAACATTTTACAAAAACTGTTTTTGCAGAGTAATTCTAAAATTAAAATACTTTAGATGTAATTATCTTTTTTTCTCCTCCTTTTCTTCGGATCTATTACCTTCTATATATATTGCAATAATCTACGAAAATTAAGCCATCCTGAGGGTCGAAATATCCTCGGGATTGCTTTTCTATTATAAAATTACAATATAGAAAGATCAATCATCTTCAACTGCTTTGCGCCAAAAAGTCCTCAACCTCCAATAGCTTGCGCATCTTTAAGATCTCCTTTACTATCTCAGGTTTGACAATATTTAACAAATCCTGTAACAAAATTAAACAATTCCAATTGTATTTTAGAATCTTATTCAATATAATTTCAATAATGATGATAAGAGACATATTAACTATTTTCTATCTTATTTATTCCTAATTAATTGAAAAGTCAATCAAGATTACATCATGAACTGTATAAATAAGAGAGATATTTGTACCTTTTCCACAACCCAACATACCCCCCGGCTTACCTTCTTGCATGTCCTCATGCAAGCAAATATTTTACATGTAAAGAAGTAATGATGTAAGGTGGAAAGGTTGGTTCACTAGGTCTCCTGAATCCATTGCTTCTTTTGAGCTCTCCAAAAGCAACATCCTCCCTTGTCTTGTTAATTTGATAATCTTTTTGGTAACTTTCTGGAGGAAACCAAATGATAGGGGGATTATATCTGAACCCAATCCAAGCAGGTCCTTTCTCTTGGAGTAGTCTAGAATACATTTCTATTCTGAAGGTAGCTACAAAGAAATTCTTGTACCCAAAGGGTTCCCTACTCTTTACTTCACTGGAGGATGCATCGCATCTCATTTTAGAAGCAACAAGAGTTTCTTCCTTAAGCTCTCTAAAATGTGTGATACCTGAACATATAACTTGTAGATGGATAGGGGCTAAGGAGTCTACAAGCCCCCCTCTTTTCATGAAGGTTTTATGTCGCATAATGGCTGCAAAGGAATTTGGAGGCTCACCTCTGACCCAAAGATCTAGCCCAGTTTCCCTCTTTAGGAAGGTTTTGTGAGCTTTACCCCATCTGAATTGGTTCTGAGTAAATGACAGAAATGCCTGAAACTGTATGTCACCTATGAATGGGCCAGGGTTATCTTTCCTTTCTTCTTCTAGAATGAAATTATGAAAGTATAACTCACTCAGAAGGTATTGTACCTTTTCGCCGTGCTCTCTGAAACATGAAATAAACTCAGGTACAGTGGAAAATGTAATGGGTTTACCTGCTTTGATGGCCTTCACTCTCAATAACAGATAGCGTTCCAGCAGGAATAAAGTGTAATTGGTGGCAGGGGCTCTGCAATTGATGACATCAAATTAGACATCACAGATTTCTTTGATTTGCTCTAAAGATTTTTCCAATTGGATTTGTACCTTCTTTACCTTCCCTTGGGCTCTAGTGAGCTCAGCATAGGTCTCACTCTCTGTTTCTATCATGTCCCTTAGTTGTTTAAAAATCTTTTGATGTTCATCCCTAGTGACCATCTCATCTTGGTGTTGAGCCAATGCTTGTTGGGCTTGTCCCAGCTCTGCCTTTAGCTTATCAATGGTGACACCATGTGCCTGAGATTGGGATGCTTGGTATTCTTCCATAGCACCCATCTCCTCCTTGGATTGAGTTAATTCTTTTTGGGCATGTGTAAGATTTGCTTCCAGTCTCTCCATAATAGTACTTTGTTCCTGGGACTAGAGTGTCTGATACTCTGCCATAGTTAGTAATTCATTTCTATTTTGAATCAAGGTTTGTTGAGACTGCATCAATTCTTCCTCCAATCTCCTGATGGTAGCATTATTCTCAAGGAGTTGAGTTGTTTCCTCTAAGACTGGGGTATCTGTCTACACCTCAGCATCAATTGTTTCTGTAGCTACCATCATTTCAAGTGTTTCTAAGGGAATTGCTTCCTCATTTTGAGCTACTTCCTCTTCTACTACTATTTCTTCAGGGTCTATTTGTATCCCTACAGATTTTGTAGTGACTGATTCTTTAGGAAGAGGGTTTCTTCCTTGCACTCTGGCCCTTTTGTTTTTCTTTCTTCTATGGGCCTTATTTTCTTGTTCTAGATGATTCCTCAATTCTTTAATAATTTCCCTGAGTTTGCCCACCTTCTGCTTTAATACTTCATCCTTCTTAGCTTTCTTCTTCAACAATTTATTTTCCTTTTTTAGCTTTCTAATTCTCTTATGGTTCTTGTCTAATTTTTGTTTATGAGGGGCCTTAAGGTCTTCCTCATTCTGGTCAGCAAATATTTGTCCTCTGTGTTCTCCAAATACTCTTTCTGTTCAGGGGGGCTTCGTTCCTTAAGATGAGGTTCTTCCTATGGTACATCTTTTGAAAATGACATTTCAAAATCAGGGAAATTTTCGGCAGGTTTTGAAGAAGAAGCCTCCCCTTGGTATGCTTTTGATCTAATTTTGTCCCTATCAATGGAAGTTCCCAAACTCCCTAAAACCTGAGCAATTTCTACTTCATAATTTTTCAAAAATTGTTCTATCAGATGCTCTGATTCAGGCTGGGTGTCTTCCTGATCATTCTTTTGTTCCGATTGCTCGATTTCTTGAACATTTTCTCGTAGATATTTCTCTATAATATCCTGAATTTCCTCATTCATTTCTTGAATTTGTTCAGGGTTTCCTGTTCATCTGCTTCTCCTTCTTTTCTCAAAGGTGGATTTAGGAGCAGCAATTGCTATTTTCCTCTTTTTCGTTAATGCATGTGTTTGTGAAGTCTGAGATTTTGTAATTTGGGAAGCATCTGTATCAATTTCGGGTTGGGGAGGTGTAATGTCTAATTGGGCAGTGACCTCCTCTCTTTGTGTCTCTTCGATTCCCTGTGGTGGATCCTCATGACATAATTCAGGTTGTACAGGTCTATTGGTCTCAATGAGATTATCCTGGGTCACTTGAGTTTGACTTAATGCCTTGTTTACTATCAATTAAACTAATGCATGGTGATTGATAACAGTAACAGGATCCTTGGACTTTTGTGTTCTTAAGGCAACTTCATGTAACATGGCATTCAGAAAAAAAGGTAGATTGATCACTAACCTTTGTTTGAGTGTCGCCAACAATTTGAGGTGACGTGGTCGAATTACGTCGTACAGTCCATCATAGGTAATATATCTCTGAATTACTCCAGCCAGTTCTTTACATGGTTCACTAAGGGCGTTGGGATTAAGTCCCTTCCCCTTCTTATCCAATTCTTCTCCAGGGTCTACAAAGGTTTCTACAGGTTCCTTAAGCATCGTATACCTTCATGTCCACTGAATGCCCATGTTAGGGAGGCCTATGGCCTCAGCTACGATTACCGAAGTAACTGGAAATTGTATGCCTCAGACTATGGAGTTTTCTTCCTGCAAATTTTGAAAGAATTCAAGAGCGACGTTCATATCATATCCTTGCAACCGGTTAAGATATTTCGTCCACCCCAGACGTTGTAAAATTTCTCTTGCCTGTTCTGTAATTTGTAACAATTTTGGCTCCCTGCGCACACTTCTGCCACCCATTTTTGTGAGAAAAATGGAAACGACTGACGTTCCTGGTTGTAGATTTGGTTAGACCAGTGTGGAGAAAATATTACCAAAAATAGAAAATATCAGAGAACAACAAGTTTTTTGCAGGTTTCATTTATTACAATTAGTACTATTTTATCGAGAAGTGTGTTGAGCATACATTCCCCCCATTAATGTAGAGTTCGACCTCGACCATCAGTGTAAGGGAATGTAATGAGTGTAGGTATTTCCGATGAGAGATAATGATTGCACTGTCGCCACCAATGGGGATCAATCACTAATTTTCAAACAACATATTTTAATGGTAATCATTAAACGTTAGTCATGTTTCGTGGAAAAAAAATGAATTTAATATACCTATACTCAAAAAATGATTTAAGGATACATAAGCCGAATAAATTAAATCTGTTCATTTAAAATAATATCCCACATATCATAATGTTGTTATTTTTCCCGTTTTATTGAATACATCTGAAATGATAGCCTCGTTATTGAGTGAAGGAAATCTAGAGACACCCAGAAACTTGGCATTTAAGGTAAACTTCCATACCACAGGCAGAGCCACTACTGCCAGCAGGCATCCATAGCCTAGACAGGGTTGCCTTTTAACCCTTAAATGAGCCTATATCCTTAATAAATATTTGAATTGTCTTTTCCAAAAATACCACTATCCTGGTTTGGTAGCCAGATGGTGATAATTCCACTCACTAGATTGTAACTTAAGTGAACAAGCCATCTCGTGATGAGACCCCTTGTCCTTTGATGAGAAAATGTCAAAGGTCATTGACCTGGTGTGGTAGCCATAATGGGAATGCCACTTATGTTATTATCCTATGATCATGGTAGGTTGGCTCGTGATGAGACCCCCTATTCTTTGTGGGAAAAGTTTTATTAGTATATTTATTTATTATTATTATTATTATTATTATTATTATTATTATTATTATTATTATTATTATATATATATATATATATATATTTTATTTTTTTTTCGGATCTATTAAGGGAGGCTCATCTACTCCTTAAGAGTAAGGGATGGCGTAAAGAAGTGTAAGGATACCAAGAGAAAGTGTGCCTAAGAGTCTGTATTATAATATAAAGGCAAAATATCATTCAAGTGTATTTGTATGTATAAGGGAAAAAAAAAAAAAATTATGGTGGTTATAAGTTATGAACAAGGTTTAAGATATTTCGAAGAAAGTAATCCAAAAAAACAATTTGATAAGGTATGGGAGATAGTCCACAAAATAATGACAGATCATTGTGATGATAATTAGAAATAATGCTGGTGAAAATTATTTAGTGAAAGTCGTACCCCAAAGGAATGGTTTGGCATTTTATCAGCAATGTAGGGAAGGAACGGTGAAATGAACAGCAGGCGTGCAAAAAGGTACAACAAGTGTTAAAAAGGAACAACAGGCGCACAAAAGGAACAACAAGTTTTCAAAAGGAACAAAAGGCATGCAGGAGGAACAACAAGCATGCAAAAGGAACAGTAAGTGTTCAAAAGGAACAACAGGTGCGCAAAAGGAACAACAAGTGTTCAAAAGGAACAACAAACGCGCAAAAGGAACAACAAGTGTTCAAAAGGAACAACAAGCGCGCAAAAGGAACAACAAGTGTTCAATAGGAACAACAGGCACGCAAAAGGAACATCAAGTGTTCAAAAGGAACAACAAACGTGCAAAAGGAACATCAAGTGTTCAAAAGGAACAACAGACACGCAAAAGGAACATCAAGTGTTCAATATTTGCCTGTTTACTGCTACAAATAAAAAATGGTGGATTTTCCATGAAAGACAAGGTCTATGTGACAAGATAAAGCAAGAGTGAGGAACATAAACGAGTGTTGAGTGTGGTCATTATGATTTTCTCAAGTGGATTTCATAATTAAAAAAGGAAACTAATAACACAATAAGTTCTACAAGAAATCTATATACAGTATGTACAATATCAAAAAAATGTATCATTTATGGAGTTGGGGTGGTTGGGTTACCTTCCCAGCCAGCTAAAACCTGAATGGTAGGGTCCTTACTTACTTCCTGGTAGAAAGATTCTTTTGAGGGTGGTTGATGATAAATTCGTAGCCGGTGTCCATTGACCAAAAATGAAAATCCAGACCCATCGATGGTGCTTAAAGTGACCGTACCATTTTCATGGAATTTATTAATTTCATATGGTCCCAGCCACCATGTCTGTAATTTTCTTGGGAAATCGTGAAATATGGAATCATAGAGAAGTGCCCAATCACCCTTCTTGAATGATTTCTTCTTGATATGTTTATCATGCCAGGTCGCTCTCTGTTGTTGAATAACGGATGTGCATTCCACAGAAGATAGGCGTGCTTCATCCAACTCATTGAGTTGTTGAAGGCGTTGTGTATGTGCTTATGTTAGATCCAACCCCATTTCCTGGGCCATCCGTAGGGTCTTGATCTCAAACTTGATTGGGAAGATGGGTTCTTTACCGTAAACTAAGTGATAAGGAGAGTAGCCAGTATTGTTACGCCATGTTGTACGATAAGCCCATAAGGCATGTGGGATCTCAGTTGCCCAATTATGTCGATTTGTTGAGACAGTCTTTGTTAGGACTGCCTCCGGGACCTTATTGGTGCTTTCTACTTGTCTGTTTGCTTGTGGGTGGTATGGAGAAGTAACTTTGTGCCTAATATGGTAATTGTCCAGGATGGTGGTAATTCTATGGGCTGTAAATTGTGATCCCCCATCAATGATTACCTCTCTCTGTAGTCCATAGCGTACAAATAATTTGAAAAGGAATTTAATGACTACTTCTTTTGTTGCATTTGGTAAGGCTTCTGCCTCTACCCATTTGGTCATGTAGTCTATCGCAACGAGGATATAGGCTTTCTGATTTGACTTTGGATTGAAAGGGCCAACGAAGTCTAGTGCCCATATTTCAAATGGTTTTGAGACTACTTGTGCTTTCAAGGGCATTTCATCAGCCCACCCTGGTTTTCCCATTCGCTGACAACTGTCGCAGGTCTGAACATATTTCTTTGCATCTCTGAATATTGAGGGCCAATAATATCCCATCTATAGAATTTTATGTCCAGTCCTGCGGTCTGCAAAATGCCCACCATAGGGCTCATCATGTCCTACTTTTAGTATATCATAGATTTATTCCTCGCGTACGCATCTGCCGATATGGAGATCAGCACCTGTGTGGAAGAGATATCCACTGATCCAAGTAAATCATGTGCTACGCTGGACGATCAGTTTTATCTCCCGTGATGATAGATGTGTCGGTAATTTCCCTGCTACCAGATAATTTTCCACATCAGCGTACCAAGGTGGTTTTGTGGTGACAGCAAACAGATGCTCGTCTGGAAATTGGTCTTCAACTGTTGAGTCATTTGTTTTGGGTATGCGGGATAGGAAGTTTGCGATAAGATTTTCTCTCTGGGGTCTATCTTTGATGGTGATGTCAAATTCCTGCAATAATAGTAACCACCGAGTGACCCATCCATTAGTAATCGGTTTATTAGCTAGATATCTAATAGCAGAATGATCAGTATACATAATAACTGGATAGCCTATTATATAATGACGAAATTTATTGATAGCATGTATAACAACTAAGAATTCATTTTTTGTTACTGTATAATTAAGTTTGACTGAAGTGAGATTCTTGCTAATAAAATAAATGGCGTAGGGTTTCTTGTCTTCTTCCTGTCTGAGGATAGCGCCTATGGCAGTATCTGATGCATCAGTGGAGATATGAAATGGTATTTCCCAATTCGGTCCCCTTAGTACTGGTGTTGTTGAGATCAATTTCTTGAGTCCTGTAATGCCACATCACACTTTTTAGACCATTGAAACTCTACATTACCCATCAAAGTGTGTAAAGGTCCAGCGGTTCTTGAAAAAATCTCCATAAATATGTGATAGTATCCTGAAGAACCAAGGAAACTACGTACCTCAGTTTGTGTGTGTGGTGTAGGTAGATTAAGGATTACCTCTATTTTTGTTGGGTCTACTCTAATTCCGTCTACAGAAATATAATGTCCTAATACTACACCTTCCATCACCAACATGTGGCATTTTTCATGACTTAAACATAACCTGGTAGCAATGCATCATTCTAGTACTTTTTCTAGGTTATTTAGTTCTTGATCGAAGTCGTCGCCATAAAGAGTGAAATCATCCATATAAACTTAAAGCCCTTCTCTGATCAGATCGTTGAATATGCTTAGGATGGCCCTTTAGAAGGTAGCTGGAGCATTACAAAGTCCAAAGGGTAATACCCTGTATGCAAAGGTACCCCAGCGGCATGTGAATGTAGTTTTGTCTTGATCTTCTGGGGCAATCTGGATCTGATTATAGCCACTGAATCCGTCTAGGAAAGAAAAGAATTTCTTCCCTGCCAAAGTATCCAAGACCTGATCAATGAAAGGTAAGGGGAAGTGGTCCTTTTGAGTGGCTTTGTTCAGTTCCCTGTAGTCAACATAGATTCGCCATTTCCCATTTTTCTTGGGGACGATCACTAATGGGGAAACCCACCGGCTATCTGAGATAGGATATATAAATATGCATCCAACAACTTTTGTAGTTCTTCTTTGACGATGTCCTTGAGATGGGGGTTCAGTCTTCTCTGTGGATGTCAGATAGGTCAGGCGTCTTTTTCAATGTAAATGTGGTGTTTGCAGAGTTGTGGATCAATACCTTTCATATCATAATACTCCCAGGCGAAATCTTGTTGGTATTTAGAAAGGAGTTGGATTATCTTTTGTTGTTGTTGCTCATCTAAATTGGCATTGATGTTCAGAGACTTTCCTGGTGCGATCTCGACGGATTTGTTGTTATGAATAGTGGTGGTTGGGATTTGTTCTTCCATTAAATCCTCCAGTGAGTCTCCATGTGCTTCACAATCTAGGATAGCCTGAAGCATATGGCATGTGGGATTTCTCACAATAGTGGGGTCGTTAATAAATCCACTGATTATGTCATCCTCAAGATGGTCCTTAAGTCTGAGAGTTGCTTCCAGCGTGAGAGGCGCTCGTAAATCCTTTTCTGGATATCATGGTGGCGACAATTGTGGATATTTGAAAGTTGGGCTTGGCTTGGCTAGCGGATATAAGATTAAATTTGTTGTGACACCTCCTCTAGTAATTTTCATATTCCCTGTGCGAAATCCTATATACGCATCCGTTGTTGCAAGCCAAGGCCTACCCAGTATTAATGGATGCCCTTCAAGTTCACTTCTTGGGTTGATGATGAGGAAATCCATTGGATATTCCCAAGAGTCTATTGAGATTGCTATATCAAGCAATGTACTGACTGGTCTGACCACTGATCGGTCAACCAATTGTAACATAATTGGGGTGGGTTCGAAAGAGTCAAAACCCAAGATGTTACAGGTTTCCATAGTCAGGATGTTAATGGCCGCCCCCAAATCAACTAGTGTATTTGGGAAGAAACCGCCCTGGATCTGAGCTGTTACTATGGGTTTCTGTGGATCTACATATTTTACTGGCTCTTGTCTACCTAGAATTAGATCAAACAAGGCTCCTACTACGTGGACTATTGATGATGAATTCTTGATTTTCATGACAAGCTTCCTTCCACATAGTTCCTTGATTGTCCTAGCATAGATCAGAATGTCTTGTAGAGCCTGCACGAGTGGGATTTTAATATATAAATTCTTAAGTTCCCCTACAATGTCAAATTTAGGATACACAACAGGTTTTGCTATCATCAATCTTTCGGGGAATGGGGGAGGATTTGTATCCTTAGCAGGATCCTGTGGTTCGACTATGTTTCCTCCTGTCTCTATTTCTTTGGTTATATGCATAGTTGAGGGTGTTATTGCTAGTTGTTTATCTTTTTCCTCCTCCTGATTCTGAATGGCATTATGTTCGTCAGGAGAGACTATATGCCCTAACCTCAACCTGAGTTCATTGCATCCTACCGAGTTGATTTCCCCTTCTCCATTTTCCATAATCTGGACTAGATGAGTTGGTCTATTATTGGGGTTTGGGTGGGGTTAGGATGGTAATTGAGGGCGTAATTGTGGTTGAGGGTTTTGGGGCAGCTAGAGTGGAGATTGCAACGTGGGTTGGGTCTGAGGGGCCATCCCCATGGGTTGATTGTTTATCCCCATGGGGTGCTGCCAATTCGGGTTCCAATTTGGGTTTTGGACAGTCATATTGGGCCACTACGAAGGGTAGGGTTTGCTATTTGAGTTTTTCTAGGGTGGGGTGAGATATTGTATGTTAGGCCAAGTGGAACTTGCAGTTGGTTGATTCTGCCAACTGGGATTTGCAACGGGCTGGTTTGTCCAAGTAGGGTTTGCAGGTGGGTATTGTTGGGGTTGCCAATTCTAATTAGTAAATGACTGGCCATGTCATGTGTTACCAGAATTTTTCTTCTGATTATACTGTTTGGAGAAGAAGGAGGAAGGGTCTTGTAGTGTATTTGGAGGTCGGTTCTGCCATTGACGACGCTAAGCCATCAGATATAATGGCTATGTTTCTTCTTCCACTTCTCTAAAGAAAGATTTTAGTCCAGGGAGTGATGGTCATTGCCCCATGTCGTGATCTTTGGCGCAGATAACGTAAACCCGAACCGCATCCAAAGGGAAATCATGTGGACCATGTTTTCTTCTGCATTTGTGAAAAAATATGGCCAAAGTCTGTTATGCTTCTGTTTTTTGTTTGGCCTGGAATACATCCAATTGTGTAGTCAGAGTGCTCAGAATATCTGTTTAAATTTTCTAAGGGATTACCAACTTCAACTCGTGTGACACCCCCGCTTGTAGTATTGTTACTTCTGGTGAGGGAAGTCTGTAATGTCCCCACTTTGGTACATCATCACAGTGCAGATATTTATGATGACTAGAGTAGCCAGATGGAAGTTATAGTGAGTGCAGGGGTATTCGAGAGGCATTTTGGGGTCCAGCTTGCATTGATGATCATATTCCATCATTATGAGCCATTTCGCACATGTTGGCTTTGGTTTCGTTGCATTCCGACGATTTCCATGATTTTGACTATTTTAAGCTTTAAGTTAATTGAAATCATTGAAGAGGTCATTTTGGGCACATTACTTGGAGGAACCTCTCAATGTAATAGCTCATTGGAATCGGGAGGAGAAACACTACAGGATGGGATGGCTAGAAGTGACTTTCAGTGGCCAGAGAAGCCACAAGGAGAGATAAGGAGCTTTTCAGAGGTAAAAAGGTTAATTAATTAATTAAAGTAATTAAAGTAATTTAATTAATTAATTAAATATTAATAAAATGAAAGTCACTTTGGAGGGACAAGGTGATTCAAAAGTATAAAATAAAGGCAAGGGCCTCTTCTCATTCATTCATGTATGTTTATCTTTTGATTTCTGGCTTCTAGCTAGTGAGCCCAACATTGGGGGTTTTGAGGGTTTTGACTTAACAAACCCTAGAAGACGATTCGGTGGTGAAAGATTCCACCTAGCTTGTCCCAAGCTTGGTCTTGGAGATACAATACTCTCCCACACCATTCTAGTTAGATCTACATCAGTGTAGGAGGTTCTACACAGCCACAAACATAGGAAGAGGAGGAGGGCGCACCATTGGGGGTTTCCAGCAAGGGGGGTGCACCATCCTTGGAGAGAGATTCGTTGTAGGAGATTGGAAGGGTCGTTGAGGATTCTATCACTTGGGTTTTCATTACAGGGCCTTGGACATCAGATCTAATGCTTTCTGAGATAGTTTTATTGCTCAGATTATTTCTTGAGCAGTGGGGCGAATTGAAGAGAAGGAGGGCGTTTTTGAGATCCAGATCTAGTCCGTTTGGAGGGGTTACACTTCAGATCTGAACCTGAGACTTCACCTAGTGACTTGCAGTGTCCCGATCTATATTTCTGGAGATTTTCAGAGCATTTGAAGGCCTCCTTCAACAGGGTTGAATTATCTAGGGCTTCAGTCATTCAGTGGGGCGCACCATTCAGTGGGGGATTTTAGATCTACAGAGATTAAGAGGGATCTTGGAGATTCAGGCACCTAGGTTGTTCTTACCATCACCCGATCTATCAGTTGGCATATTTCGTAGGGTGATTGGACACTTTTGGCAGTAGGGCCAAGTTATTGAGGATTTCCGCCTTCTATTGGAGCGTGGCATTCTTCAGCTGGAGAGTTTGGCATTCAGATCTGCTTGTATTGATCTTCATTTCTTATTCAGCCTTTGGAGGCATCTTTTGTATTAGCGGGAGCATTTTGTAGAAACTCTTATCTATTGTCTATCTTCTTGGCCATATGTTGAGCATTCCAGATCGACATCTTCATTGTAGCAGGTTTCTCTATTTTATGAATAAAGAAGAATTGAGATGTCTTGGCTTTTCTATCTTATTGCATATGGTTGAGGTATGTTCCATGGTTATCTCTTTCTGTTATTTTTTGCATACACACATATAAACACATCTAAAAAGTAGATCAACAAAGTGTTTGACGAAATACCACAACCAGGAAAAAGTTTTAAAAAGACACCAAAACAATAATGATCCTTGCATAATGGCTTAGGATCATTACAAAGTTTGCATTCCTGATATGGTCCATGTGCTTCCTCATGAACACCTGATACACAATTGAATGATGTTATCATAAGTTTCTTAATAAATGTCACCCTTTCCCATTAGATTCAATGTTTCTACCCATTCATCTTTCATACCCTTAATCAGAGTTGCCTTAAGTACTTCACCTGGTAATGCACCATAGGGTGATCTTTGTAGATTATACTGAAATATCTCGACATATTCTTCTATTGATTCATTTTATTTTGCAATCATTTGAAAGATTTCATCTTTTAAGTCCCTGGTTCTACAATAATCCAGACATTTTGTCAAGAATGCCTATTTCATCTCATCCCATGAGTTTATAGTTACGCCCCCTAATCCAATAAACCAACGTAGAGATGCTCCCTTTAGAGTGGAGGGGAACAATTTTAATTTTTGGGGTTCAGAGGTGTAATCATACCCTCTACATAGGACATCAAATTCAAATAAGAATGTGTTCGGGTCTTCTGAGATCAATCCATGAAAGGTTGGTAGATTTTGTAGGGGAATTGCCTTCATGGGGCCATTGGAAATCAGATCAACTATTGGATATTCCAATGTGGAAGTCTGGGGACATTGTTGATTTGGTTGTGCCATTTGATAAAAAATGTGCCAGAAATATTTAGGGATTTCTTGATCCGGGTATTTTATTCAAGGTGTTTGATTATCTAACCCTCTAGGGGATTTGATTGCACTCCCTCTATCTACGATTTCAGGTATGCCTTCTTCTTTCTAAGGAGATTCAGGATCAGGGAGTGGTGATGGATCTGCCTTGTAAGTCCCACTGGTTTCTCCTTCCCCTTCCTCCAGATTACGAGAATTTCCCTCTTCTTAAGGGGTGAGAGGTGGAAGATTTTTGCTCTGAAATCTTTGCTCAATCCCTTCAGTTTTGTTGTGAATCTCAGTGTGGGTTGTAGTTGGTGAGAATGCTTCCTAAGGGATTCGGGTAGATCCTTTCCTAGGTCTAACCGAAGCTTTAGATTCAGCTTTTCAGATGATGTCGTCTATGAAAGTGCTTCTCCTAGGGAGCACCGGGCCCTGGGATTTGTTAATTTTTGGTGTGGGTTTTGGTTTTTCAAGATATTTCTTCTTAGTCATACACACTTCACGCAAAAATAAAATCAAGAAAGAAAAACACCTATGCAACCTCTTAATGTGTCAGTTGGAGGTAGGCGCTGGCATAAGAATCTTACTTATTGCCTGCGTAGGTTCTTACCTTCTGACTTCAATACCTCATCCTCCAGAGGCAAAATCTATGCTACCTTTGACATTCTCCCCAGCAACGGCACCAAAATGTTGGTGTCTAAAGATGTCTTAAAAACAACCTTAGTTTAACATTAATTTATCAACCCGAGGATGTGTCTTTTATCTCAAGAATATCAGCAAAATCTATGCAGATAGCTTATAGAGGCTAAAATCGTGTAGTCATAGCAGATATGAGTTTATCAACAATCAAGTTCCTCAAATGTTCACTTAAATATTCTAAGCATTAACGAAAATGAAATCTAATTACCAACATGTAATAAAAGGGATTTAACCTAATCTTTCTAACTAAAAAGAAGGAATTGAATCTAAGCAGAGACTTGTAAAATTAACTATCAAATATTACTGGAAAGGAAATAGCATTTAGAAGAAATCTACTCTATCTATGGAAAGAAACAACAATTGTAATTTAATCGAAAGATGCAGTAAATCTAGCTTTACTGAAAAGAACAACAACTATAACTTTAACGGAAAGGAACATCAACCGTAAACTAATTGAAAGGAATGACAATTGTAAACTAATTGAAAGGAACAACAATTGCAAACTAATTTGAAAGGAACAACGCTAGCAAATATAAATGAATAAAATAGCGCATCTGAAAATATGAGGAACTGTCAGGTAGTAAACTACAACAATAGAGATTTGAGCAGCAATCATTAATACTTGAAAGAAATATCTACCCTTGATATGAAAATAGCATACTAGCACACTTAAGCATTCATTTTAACTATTGCAAAAGAAACTTAAATCAGAAAACAGAGATAAAACTGATACAATTACAGATCGAACAGTAACTCCTTCAGACTGGGCCCTTGGTCCTCAAAAGCACTGCTATTGGAAACTCAGTATATCGGAATGGCAAAAATGTTCAAAGCCTTTATTGATTCCATAGCTGGTATAACATTTTACAAAAACTGTTTTTGCAGAGTAATTATAAAATCTGAATACTTTAGATGTAATTCTCTTTTTTTCTCCTCCTTTTCTTCGGATCTATTACCTTCCATATATATATATATTACAATAATCTGGGAAAATTAATCCATCCTAAGGATCGAAAGACCCTCAGGATTGCTTTTCTATTATAAAATTACAATATAGAAAGCTCAATCATCTTCAATTGATTTGCACCAAAAAGTCCTCAACCTCCAATAGCTTGTGGATCTTTAAGATCTCCTTTACTATCTCGGGTTTGACAATGTTTAACAAATCCTGTAACAAAATTAAACAATTCCAATCATATTTTAGAATCTTATTCAATATAATTTCAATAATGATGATAGGAGACATATTAACTATTTCCTATCTTATTTATTCCTAATTAATTGAAAAGTCAATCAAGATTACATCATGAACTATAGAAATAAGGGATATATTCATACCTTTTCCACAACCCAACAACACTTGATTGTATTAATAAAATACATCACTACTGCATACCAAGTCAAACAAAAGAGTATGGGGGGATAGGACTCTATGAGAGAGAAAGGGGGGATAAGGGATTAAGAAAAGGGGCTAAGTCAAGGGGGCTTAAGCCAAGGAATAAACTAATATTATTTATAAGTCATAAGCCTTATGATATAAGTTATCCTAGATTCCTAAGTGGGGGGAATGAATTACCAAGTCGAGCAAAAACCAGTTCCTAGAGTAACAAGTGTCAAGATAGGAACATGCAAATATAATGTGGGTACCTTAGTGTATTTATAATTATTTTCCAATCATTCACTCAAATATTCCATAATTCGTACCTTGGTTGGAAAGGGTAAGCTGAATTTGAATATCACCCAGTAAATCCTTGGTGGTTTGGGATGAAGAAGTAGGTTTTCAGGCCTGTGGAGTATTCTCTCTGGGTGAGATAATTGTTGGGAATAATTTTCCTTGTGTGTTGGGATAGTGGGTGCGGTATCTCCTTAATAAACCTTGTGTTCTAGGTGCCATAGAGCTCTAATAATTCCTAATAATCATGTTCTTGAATCCCTGGAAGGGAAGTGGGAAAATCGAAGGACTGTTGAGCATAGAATGGATACACTTCCTAGGGTGGGACAGGTTATGGGGATTGAGAGTTTGTGAGCTGGGAACTATCTGAGTTGAAGTGGGCATCTGGGTTTGTTCCTTATTGTGTTGTTTATTATACCTTAGTTTGGATTAGGTAACCTTTGTCATGATGGAGTCATAGCCCCATCTCGGGGGTGACAAGTTGTTGAGAATGCATGAACAACAAAGTCTATGACTGGGAGGAACGTCTGAGGTATGCATGCATTCAATGATTTATAGCGAAAGATAAGTGTTCTTTTATGTGTTTTTACATGTTTATTATTGTGTGTATGTTTATTTTAATTATGTTTATTGTAATTGCACATAATTATGTATGGTTGTGAATGTTATTGTTGGTTCTGCATAATTGTTGCATATGCAGGGAATGGTGGTTAATAAATGGCATATGTTAGTCATTTTTAGTAGTAATGGTATCATGACTCTAGCATGAGGATCGAATATTCCTGTGCACAAGGAAACAATTACTGCAATGGTACAAGTTCATTTGTGCACACAAAGTTTCTCAGTGAATTATTTCCACAAATAGAATTGGTATCAGAGAAGATTTTTTTTTGTGTGTGTGATGTGACTCGGCTTGGAGCTAAGTACATTACATTGTGGAATGAGAGATTAAAGTTCAAAACCATAATTTTATGGGCTATATATCAACATGAAGTTGGTAAATTCATCATCTCAGTGTTTCAACTATTTCGAATTTGGGGAAAGCAGTAAAATCTGGGTGAAATCCCAAAAAATTTAAGCAAATCGAAGTCAGGATTACACTCAGAATGGTTGTTATGGAGGGGTCATTTTAACTTCCAAGTGACTAAATCTAGCTTAGACAAGTGATTCGGGCACTTTCACGATGGTCGCGAGATGGAAATATGGAAAATCATCTAGGCGAAGAAAGGACTTTTGTGCGCTAAATATTGGCATTGTGCGGTGCATATCTTGTGTTGCGCGTGGAATAGTCGTGCGTAGTGTGTGCACATTGAATATTAATGTTGTGTGATGTGAAATAGTTGGTGCATGCGTAATGTTGGTGCGTAGTGTGTGCACATTATATATTAGCACTATGTAGAGCAGAATTGGTGGTGTGTGCAGAATATTGGTGTGCAATGCATGCACATTGAATATTGGTGTTTCATAGTGCAGAGTTGTTGGTGCACGTGTAATGTTGGTGCATGGTGTGTGTGTAGTGAATATTTGCATGACATGATTCAAAGCATGTGATGCATGCAGAATATTGGTGTGCGGAACAACAGTTGTGTGCACTAGATATTGCCGCATGGCACAAGAGTTGTGCATGCTAAATATTAGTGCATGGTATAAAAATTATGCACACTAAATACTAATGTGTTATATGTGCACCAAATATTGGCATTGCATGTGTAGAAATTGTGTGTGCTGAATATTGGTGCATAATACAAATTTGGTGTGTGTGTGGGATTAGAAAATGAAGAAGAGAAGTAGGAAAAAGGAAGGAAATTTTTTTACGACAGATGCAGGTCGATTTGGAGGTCTATCACAACAGTAAACCAATGATTTTCCGCAAACATTTTGTAGTTTTGAAGGTCATAATCTTGCAAGGCATTTTTTAGGAACTAAACAATGTTTTTAGGAGTTCTAATTTTCAAGGTTGTAAGTTCCATAGGCACCACACACGATATTTGTAGAATAAATAAAAGAACATGAAGAGATCTTTCCAATGAGTTATTTTGATAGAAAAAAATAGCTCGCATGAGAAAATTATAGTGGAAACAGTGCAAGGTAAAATTCCAGTACTAGTTTACTTCTGGAGGGAAACTCCTTGCTCAGAAGTTAGTTCGGTGAACAAAGTATTATATGGAAAGGTCATGAACAATAGAATACATCCATGGAGTTATATTGGGATTGTGGATACCCAAAAGTGTACAGGAGGAGGGAGAAGACACATGTGGCATTTAGTACCAAAAAGGGGTAAATGGGTAACTTTATACTCATAACTCAGAATTGAGAAAGGAGGTAGTCATTGGAAAGGTATTGGATAGAAGAATACATATATTTACCCATAAATGTGAATTGAATAGTAAAATTCACAAGAAATCAGAAGCACTTAAAGGGTAGAGTTGTGCATAATTTTATAATTTTATAGATTTTTTGAACTATTTTGTCTAGCAAATCCTATTGCATGCACATTTCACAAAATCAAGGACACAATTAGAACATAGAAGATTAAAAAAAGAGACTAGAGACATGGAATATGCACAAAGAAATTACAGCCATGAAGATGAAGTCAAGGGGTTGTATGTTAGCATGGGTAATGCAGGGACTGAATCAAATGGGCATGGAGAAGGAAAAGAGGAGAGCATAAATATAGTAGAGACAATAAAGAGTCTACAAAGGGATTTGTTGATCTATAAAGTTGATAATGAGAATATTATGAAATCTCAGGAGCAACATAATGGCTTCAACCTCAAGTTGTTGTAGAGCTTGGACTGGATAGATAAGAAAGTGGATAAGGAGATAGATTCAAGGAGTTATGGAGTGGATGAACTACAAGGGGAGATGAGGAAGATCAAACCTCCTAAATTTTATGGTGAGCACAGGAAATATGAATATGTAGAGGATTTATTGTTGGGTATGAGGAATTATTTCCAATTGCACAATTATTCCTCACAAGCAGAAGGTAGAATTGCAATATACCAATTGAAGGAAAAAGCATCAATGTGGTGGGACCAACTCGTCGAGGTAAAGAACATTGATGACAAAAAGATCACTTTGAGGTAGTGATGGGGAATAAAATGGAACATGATATGAAAAAAAGAACATAATACTACAACCAATCGAAGAAAGGAAATAATTTCAAAGAAAATAGGTGGCGTATAAAGACACCATTACAACACTTAATCATAGCGTACTTTCGTCAAAACATCACAGTGCATATTGCACATATTGATATGCATGATCTATTGTGCAGTCTCACATCACATTCATCATATATATATAATGACCCAAAGGGTCCTCTTTTATAGTCTCAAGATCTAACCGACTCCCATAGAATCTGGAAGATCTTGTCCACATATAACAGTCGACGGTTAGAGTTGACTCCACAAAATAGTCTTTGTCAAGTCAGCTCGACGGGACTTGATCTGACCGATTATCCATCCAACTCATAGTCGATTGTTTGGATGGTCAATCCATTTCCCAACTATCTTTGATTGTTGATCGACTATCCAACCAACAGGCACGTCGACTACTCGACAAACTAGTATGGTGTAATGGTCGATCATCCAATCGACTATATCCATATGAGGGTCAACCTCTCAATCGAATGAACCCGAGAGATATGTGATGAGCCATCAATTCTTCATTTCCCAACACCCCCCCCATCAATACAAATATCTAGAGTTTCAGGAGGTGAAATTACATCACTAGAACACCCCCCATAATTGTAGCTTCTTGAATCCCAAGCAAAGTGTGAAGCTTGATAAATATGGCTTCAATTAGAGGTTTGGTGAGTATATAAGCAACTTTATCTTCAATGAAGCAATATTCAAGAGAAACAATGTGTTCATGAACTAACTTCCACAAGTAGTGAGCATGGAGCTCAACATGCTTCATTTTACTATGAGCAACAAGATTTTTGGCAACATGTATGGTACTTTTATTATCATAGTAGATTGTAGTCTATTTATGAAAAGGAAGGCCAAGCTCTCCAAAAACTTGGTGAATCCAAAAGGCTTCAGTACTAGCTTGAATCATGCCCTGATATTCTACCTCTGTAGTCGATAGGGAGACTACCTTATGTTTCTTGCATGACCACACCAAACATCCAGTGCTATAGAGAAACACATACCCAAAAGTGGACTTCTGATCATCTCTGTCACCAACCCCGCTTGAATCAGTGAAGTCGACTAGTGAATCTGAACTATGAAAATATTTGATACCGAAATGAGTGGTACCCTTGATATAACAAACAATTCGTTTGATTTCCTTCTAGTGGATTTCTTTTGGATCTCGCATGAACTGAGAGACCACACTAAAAACAAAGGATATATCATGTCGACTATGAGTAAGATAAATAAGATTGTTGACCAATTGTCAATAAAGTGTAGCATCAACAATAAGTGTTTGGCAGGTTTTGGTAATCTTCACTCTAGACTGAAAAGGAGTGGCACAAGTCTTGTGATAAACCATCTTAAAACGTGTCAACAGATCCATTACATATTTAGACTAAGAAATAACAAAAACCATCACACGGTGGTAATAATTGAAGATGCAAAAAATAATGCAGTGTCGATATGTGTCATATCAAAGGAGTGAGCAAGTTGTTTATTCAATTTAAACATGAGAGCGTTATTATTTTCAGTAATGATAAAGTCATCAACATATACAACAACAATCAGAGTGTCTCCATTAGAGTGGAGAAAATACGTGTTGTGATCATATTCACATCGGTTGAAACCAAGTCGAAGAAAAAAATTGTTGATCTTAGCATAATGGGCCTGGGAAGGCTGCTTTGAACCATAAAGTGACTTCTTGAGTCGACATACCAAATTGGAATCTGTCACAAAACCAGGGGGTTATTCCATGTAAATTTCTTCAGATAGGTCTCCATGAAGGAAATCACTTTTTACATCCATCTGATGGATTTTCCATCCAAAACAAGAAATGAGGGAAAGAATTAGGCAAACAGAGTTCATCTTGGAAACGATGGAAAAGGTTTCATTGTATTCGATGCCTTCTTGTTGAGAAAATACCTTCGCAATGAGGTGTTCTTTATGTCACTTAACAACAAATTCAGAGGTAAATTTTGTCTTGTAGACCCATTGACACTTTACAATGTTGTTTCCAAGAGGTCATGAAACCAAGTCCCGGGTGTGATTCTTCAACAAAGAATCAATTTCAGTCTTCATGGTCAATTCCCATTCGGGTCATCCTTTGGCTTCTGAGTAGGTAACAAGTTCATAGGTTTCAAGAACATGAGTCATTAAGGCAACGTTGGCATTTTTCTTATGATTTCGAGTTTGTCGTCCATAAGATGCATCTTCAGCATCAGTTCCAGTGGCTTCAATCATTTTTACAGCCCATCAGAGTAGAAAAGAAATAGGTGAACCATGGTTCAATTCATCAAGTTGATCAGAAGTTGGAGAGTCTTTAGTCATTGGACCAATCAAAATAGAAGACATCGGACCAGTCGAATCAGAGGTCGAAAATTGAGTCCAAGTAGGAAGAAAATTTGATGAACCAGTCAAAGGACTAAAGAGTGAAGCAGGAGAGCCATTTTCCAAGACAACAGCAAGGGGAGCATCTTGTAGTAATCTAGAGGATGAATTCAATAACTTAACTCTAAAATACTTCTCATCAAACTGACCATTACGTCGAGAAATAATTTGTTGTTTGACAGGATCAAATAGTCAATAGGATTTTGACTCTTTAGATTATCCCAGCATGATTGTTATAGAAAAATTTTCATCACTCCATGCATATTTCTTTAACGACCTTCCATTTCCCTCTGCAACCTTAACTTCCCCTTTTTGTTCACTCCAGAGCTAAAAATTCATATTTTTGTCCATATGCACGACCTACCAATTATACAACTCGTGTGTATGCATGTTGCTCCACTACAGCTCGCATACATCGAGTTAGGTTCTCAAAAATCAAAAAAATATGTCATATTTCCATGCCATGTCAGATGATCCATGATCCTTGACCTTCCATATACTAAAAACGCTCTGAAATGACCCTTCAATTCCATGTGAAGGCTATAAATTGAGCCATATCCAAGCCTTGAAGGCATTCAACACTTTGAGAGAAAAGATACTCTCGATAAATTTCACTTCATATTGAGTCTGCATCCCTTTGTCCTTAAAAATCTTAACTTCTTGTGTTCATCCCCCAAGCTCTTCCTACCTTATGATGGAGAACCTCATTAACTCCTACTTTTTAGCTTTCCTTTGTGGAGGATTGAAGTGGTGGAGACCCAACTGAAGCAACTTAGTTTCTCAGTTCAGATATGTGTCGTTGCAGAAGTTTGTCACCTATGTACTTTTGTTGATTACATTAATAGAAATACTATTTTCTCATCTGATTGATATCTTGCAAATATTTGAATTACTTTCCATGGGAATATTTGTCATGTATGTTAATGGATTATGCTAATGTTTATGTTAACATCCTATATCAATACCACATGCTTGTGTATCTTGGTTTTTGAGGACAAGTTGCAAGTATAAAGCTTTGGATCATGTGCTCAACAGTGGTATTCTTTGAACATCCAGACGAGGTAGGCTCTTAGCCTTCTACTGTTAGAATTTCCTTTACATAGAATATTTTATAATAGAGTTGATTTCAGGGTGTCATTATGTTTTTTGTTGTTTTCCACTAGCCATAGAGAGATTTTCCTTTTAACAGAATTGGTGACTCCATTGGGGAGATATTCTTTTGGGGGTAATGGGTGTTTTTATCCTTGATTTTCTCTCTGTTTTCCTAAGTTTTTATGTCGATTGTTGCTTGAAAACCTGTATCTTTCATTGTATCTAAGTTTCTTGGCTTAACCCTTACCCTAGTTGTGTATTTTTGGGGATATGTGGGTTTTCCCTTAACAGTCACGTACATACGCGAGCTGTCTGTCTTTAGGGCGTGTATATACGCTTTTGTTCCATGAAGATTTGGGTACAACATCTCTTAATTATTTTTGGTTGATTTTGGTGTTTGTTGGGTGAATTTTGTTGGTTGTTGAGACTTCTTGGGTCCCCATTCTGACTGTTAAGTGTACACAGAGTGATTGGAAACTTTTTTATTGTTGAATTTTTTGGGAAAATTCCTTTCTTGTAGTAACTATTGAATTTTGATCTTTATTTAAGAATCTTCCCCATGTACTTCATCTTTTCATGTGTATTGCTTGACTTGTAGTCATCATGATAGCAATCCTTATCTTGTTTTTCTTCCATAGGTATTGTTTCTCTTTGAACATCTTATCTTCTAAGAAATAGATATGCAAGATATGTACAGAAACTATGTAAACATGGTATGTACAAGAATTATGGAGAATATTGTTACCTTGTCTTAGAAGAAGAAATTTGTTTTGTCCTGCTTGGCCTTCTTTGAGGGTTCCCTTTCTTCGGCAAGTGATTCTTCATGTGTTTCCTTATTTTCTTTAACTCGGGACAATGATTCTTGTAGTGACCATATTTTTGACAATTGAAGCAATGTATTTTTGACACATTTTTCTCTTGATTTGGTTTCTTCCTGGATCCAAACTTCTTTTTATTCTTGAAATTCTTTAACCTTGTTGTGAAGGCTTGATCATCGTATTTATTTTGGGGTTTCTCTTTTGCACTAATCCTTGATTCTTCTTGTGCACATCAATCCAAAGTTATCCAAATGTAGGATACTCCTTCCTTGTGTTCATGCTTTTAGAAAATGCATCCCATGTCTTGGGAAGACCATTGAGTACTATATTTATCAGTTCCTTCTCTGAAATGATCTCTTCAATAGCTTGTATTTGATATCTTAACTGAGATATTATCACAAAGTATGATGTTATGCTCTCATCATCATTCATTTTCATGTCATGGAGCTCATTCTTCAGACTCATTACCTATCCAATGTTTCTGACTGAGAAGAGGATTGTTAGGGCATCATACATCTTATTAGATGATTCAAGATGGGAGATGTAGGGTATCAAGTGGTATTTTATAGAGTCCACTATGATACACATGGAATTGATGTCGTTGTATTTAAACTTCTCCATAACTGCAACGTTCTAAGGTTCCTTATTTTTTTCTTCTTCGAACTGTGGTTCCACAATCTTTCCTTTCACGACGTCCAACACTTTATTCTTGACAAAGATGAGGTCAATCCTTTTCTTCCACGCTCTAAATTTAGAATCCCCTTCTAACTTGTTTTCTAACTTCATAGAATAATTCATAACTTCTTTGACTTGGTCAACCTTTGACTTTGACCAAAAAATCAAACTTGACATCTTAGCTTGCTAAGAGTACTAGGAGATGCACTAGGCTAGGGTGCACTAGGCTATCCAAAAATTAGGTCAATGTCTTCACTTAAGGTTCCTCAACAAGAGGGTTAGGGTTTTGTTGCTACAACAAAAGATGGTTGCAACTGCAACTGTAACTGATCAAATCCTCCCAATATAACTTCCAGCGGTTAGATTGTCCGAAGATAGTGTGGGCACATAACCTGTTAGAAAGTAATGGATATGCTCATTTAACCATGGACAATATAACAATATTGTCACCCAACCATAGGCCGAAGCCACCCCCGAGCACCTTAACCTTGAAAGAGAATGATTCTAGAAGCAAACCAATGGCCAACCATGGCTAATGCATAAACATAACCAAGACTGATTAGAAAATACAACCATAAACAATAGAAAGTTTGAGCGTAAACCAGAAATACAGATTGCAACAGCTGCTCCCCAGACTTGCGCACTTTCCCAGTTTCTGCAGTGCGCACCTCTTCCCAGCTGAAATTTTGAGTTGTCTAGTACAAAATGAGGTATGGCTACTTGTATTTATATTGTTTTTCTGATTTGTCTGGGCCGACTTCTCATTCTGGATGCTAAATACTTAATATTAATTATTTCCTTGAGTCGACTTGTCATCTAGGGTTAGGTTTAATGATTTAGGGTTTCTTCTTGCTTCCCAGAATATTCTATTCTCGTCAGGGTTACACATGGAGGTAAATACCTCCCGCAACTACCATAATATCAACAAGACCCACCTTCTGACATATTCATATTAAATAATCTCTTCATTAGAAATACCTTATTAGACGCTGAGGGTTTTTCATACAGTTTAGACAATGCATCCATTATCTCCTTTCTTGTCTTTTCTTTCGAAATATTGAAAGCCACCGATGTTGTCAGGCTAAATCGTATCATTCCTAGTGCCTTTATGTCAAGAACCTCCCATTCTTCATCCTTCATGGTCGTCATCTTATTTGATATTCAACCCAATGGTAGGAATAGATCCTTCTAATATAAATAATCTTCCATTTTCATCTTCCATAACTGGTAATTTTGGCCGTTAAATTTATTGACCCTAAACTTTCCATCTTCTGCCATTGCTCCCACTCGAACCAAGAACCCTCTTTTCCTGTGAGTTACCTTTTTCTCTGATACCAGTTGTTAGAAAAATAGGATCGTGGAGCAATAAAATAAAACAAATGTGGAAATAAAACACAGAAGATACACAATACAATAGAGACACAGATATACGTGGTTCACCCAGTGTGGGCTACGTCCACCAGAGAAATTTTCCAGGTCCTTCCTTTATTATTATCTATCAAATGAAGGGATACAACCCAAAACAAACCCATTGTAACTTCCTCTTCTTTCTCTCACAATATCCTATCTCAGAATACAATATCCGCAATGATACATAGCCGCAATACATTTCCCTCATAAAAGAGGGTTTCCTTCTAAGGTAAAAAAAACCCTAACATAACTTCTGCCATCAGATATGCGACCTTATATTGAATGGTCCATATTTAAGATGAAATTACAATATACATTTACAAGGAAATTTTTCCTTCCGGGGCTTCGCCCCCGAACCCCCGGACCGTTGAGAGGGGATAACTCCCCTTTCCACTCCCCCGTGTGGAGGAGTGTACATTCTTCCATGGTGTAAAGTCTTCATGGGGTACAAACATGGACGAAATCAAAGACCTCTAAATCACGAAGATAATTAGGCTCCACAACCAATAGAGGGAAGAGGAGGAAACACTCCTTGATTATCAGAAGTTCTGACAGCTTGTGTATTATCACTTTAAGAAGATGAGATTGGGTCAGAAGAAGTACAGGGAATATCAAATTTTTCCTTGGCAATGTAATATTTATTCCTTGTATTGATTACCATAACATCCTTTGGTTCATCCCAATCTAAAACAACAATTGCAGTATCGGGCCTTTTGCCAAAGATCTTATCTCTCGCATTATTTTTAACCTCGCAGGTATTCTCATCATGATTTTCTTCACAGAATTTACACCAACTGCGATTCATTATGGCCTTTGGCTAAAAAGTGTTTTCATTTGTTTTTCTAAAAGGCGCTATGGAAGAAGAAGAAGCCTCAGAGGAAGAGGAAGAAGATGTTCCTTTCCGTTCGTAAGCTATCATCCTACTTTTCATATATTGCATGAGTTGTAGAATGGCAGACATGTTTGTTTACTTCACCAAGTCTCCCTTAGGAAGACCCGATATTTCAAGTTTCTCTTCATATTCTAGGCAAGCGTGAAGGGAGGAACTAATATTATCGATAGCCTTATCTTCAAGCCTATGATGATACAGAGAATTTAATGCATTATAATAATGCATGAAAGCATCTTGATTTTGAGGATGGATTAGTTCGGGAATTTGATTATATAGTTTGGTGAAATGAAGGTTAAAATATTTAATGGTTTCACCATCCTTATAAGCAATATTGTTGTATTCCTTTAAGTACTCAACTGGACTCTTGGACGTTCCATAATTGGATTTGAACTAATAAATCAAGTATTCCCAAGTTGAAAGGATTTTAGGAGGGAGGTCAAAGAATTCTTTTGTGGCTTTCCTTTGAGAGAAATAACAAATAAACACATGAAAGTGTCGTTATCGTTAGCCCCTATGTTGTGACAAGCATTAGAGAATGCTATTAGGTGTTCATTCGTAGTAACAGTACCATTTTTCGAGAACCCAGGTAAATGATCCTTGAATTTTGGTAATGGGTGGGTGGTTGGTACGATATTCAAGGGAAAACATACGTGCAATGGAATGGTTGTAGCATCTTCCTCAAATTGGAAAAGTCCATATTTCTTAATGACCTTATTAGGGTTGGTAGTGGATTGAAGAGGAACTTGATGACTATAGATACTACCAATCACTGATGAAGTAGAAGGTTGCAAGGAGGAAGGACCTTCGCTGCCATTACCACAACCCGTAGATGTCATGTTGAAAGTGATAGGTATGGGTGATAAAGATGAACTAGCAAAATTGGATAAGGTTTGCATAAGAGCACTTCGTTGAGTTGATAAGACAATTTTCCTCCTTCTTATTTCAAAAATAGGGGTAGCTTCAGGAGAAAACCATCTTCTCCTTCAAGAAATGTGAGGATTAAAGGAAGTGGAATAAAATATTGAAAAGGGAGGTTATTGTTGATTTCTAGGATGTCTTTTCCTATCTTCCCAGTGTTCACGTATGTTTATGTCCCTTTCAATTATTTCCCAAGAGCGTTCAAGCAAAACACGAGTACTAGCATTTTCTAAAATAGTGTTGAATAAAGTCAATGAAATGTTGGTTTGGTCATCAAGACTGTTTCCAATATTGGGTTGTCTCGTAACAGGTACTTTCATGGAAAAAAATAGTCAAAGAGTAATCAGACAAAACATAAAATTGAAATATAATCATGATACAATCAACCAAAGAGATATGGAAGATCTCCCCGGTATGGTCGCAAAATAAATGTTTTGGAAAAGGTATGAAGAACCTTACTCAAGTATTTTCAAATCTTGCTAGGCTAAGGCAAGATAGTTGGGAATGTTATCCGGGGTTTATAGCCTTAACTTAAAAAAAATCTCTTAATCCACAAGTAATATGTACTAGGGACTAAGGATGATTTTATATGTTAAATGTAACTGTGAAAAAGAAAAGAAACTGAGATATACATAAGTGTGTAAAGGAATAGAGACAAGAATAAAAGTAAAATCTAAATAATATCGTAAGATACGCATTTAACACAGAAATCAGAAAATTGATTTATTTATATTAATTTAATTTTGAGATACAAAGCAAAATTCTCTTTACAAACCCCTGCGAGGGTGGGACCAAAGTCAGATTTAGAATCCTCTGATGGACACCATACAAAAATACTTTGAAAACAAAAGAAACTGAAGCTAAATATCTAGATCAGCTTGCCATAAAAGTGTTTCCACTTGAATCTGCAAAATATCCTTTATCAGTTATGAAATCTAATCCATAAAGAAGCAAGAACACACAGACTTCCAAGAAATATCATAACCTTTAGAAACAAGTTGTTGAAAGATATGATTTAGTATTGAATCATGATGCCTTCAATAAGACCATGCTTTCATCAAGATGGTTTAGCTTTCTAGTAAACTCATAATGAATGAAGAGAATAACGATCTCACAAGTATAGAGCAGACCTTATATCAAAAGTTCTCCTTATGTTCTCTATCTCCCCCTTGTCTATTCTTTTGATTGAGATTTTATTCTTCTTCAAACAAGTTATGGTAGTTCAACTACCTTTATTTTGTTAAGATTTAGTTATTTAACCACTAGTTTGAGACAAATATATAATAATAAAATAAATATCGGTCTATTAAATAATAACTAAATAGGTGGGACCCCTAATCTCTTTGTTAAATTTTAACAAAATATGATTCCTCGTTGTTACTCCCCTTTTATTGACTTCAATAATCAAGCTAATGTGAAATATAATAACCCAATATATGCTCCAACATTTTCCTTGTAACTTGTTGGACATATTGTCATTGATATGTTGTCATTGATGTCAACAGTCAATGTCATTATGATGTGATGATTTTTTGTTATGATGAATTTTCATTGATGTCAATAGTATATCATTCAACAGTGAATGTCAAACAGTATGCAGATATTAATGCTCTGCAGGGAAAACACAATACATAAGCAATTCGTGATTATTGTTGATCACAATAGGATCAACAATGTTCCTATGATCAAAGCTTAGGAGAATTAGTGAATTCTTGATTATTGTTGATCACGATTGAATCAAAAATATTCCTATGATCAAAGATCAAGATAATTAGCGACTAACTATCAGTGCATAAAATAATGCACAAACAGTTATTACAGCTTGGAAGGAAAAGTGTAATCTCAGAGTGAAAAGCCTCAATAGCCATCCGATCAGAGTGAGAAGACTCAGTAGACGTACGATCAAGAGGTTGACTATGTTGATCACCTAAATATAATGGACATCAGTCATATGAGTGACCGTGGGCTTGAGGATCATGATCGTCGATCTACAAGCCGGATCAACAACAGGGATAAATTGCGAAGATCATAAGGAGAATTAAACGACTCGCTAGTTCCAATCCCACAATTGACCTAGATCGTCGGATCTCATAGCTCCAAATATCTATGATTGCGGTTGATCTAGAAAATGATGATATTAAGCTGGATTAAATTGAGACCATTGATGTGAAAATGCCAGATCAACGGCAGGGACAAATTGCGGAGTTTGGGTGACGAGTTAAATCACTCACAAGTTGTGGTTCTGCAATCATTCATGCTCATGGATTTGCTTCGAGTGTCTTCGCGACCGTTGGATCATTTTTTAGTGGAAGGACAAGATAAGATGAAAGGGTTGAGAATTTGATCATCTGAATACCCATCGATCGTTGCATCTAACCCGAACTCTCGTCATTCGTTGGATCGTGTTAAAGTGGAAGGACATGATAAGCTAGAAGAGCATCACAATAGAAAGATTGCGCCATCGATCCAAGATCCATATCGAACGAACATATTTCACTTCGGATCTAAAGATGTGAGGAGGTTACACTCCGGGAACTTTGAGATTTGAAATACCCAAAGCATGAAAATCCGAAGTGCATAAGGAACATCGGATTTGGAGGACATAACAAGGACCGTTGGATCAGGGTTGTTGGTCAGCAGACCACGTCAGCAAGGACGTGTGAAAAACCACGTCAGCAAGGACACATGGTAGACCACGTTAGAAGACCACGACAGCAAAAGACATGTGGCAGACCACGTCAGCAAACACCCATGGAATAATCAGTTGATGACATGTGTCAAGAGGAAATTGGCTCGTGTCGTGTCAATAAGTGACGTAAGAAAGTTACGTCACTCTGGGAGAATTTCTTCAGGAGTTTTATCACGAACGAATCTCAAAATTCCCGAAGGATGAAGGTCTGAAGTCGCTCTCAACCATCGATCTGAGATACCCTTCGAATACTATCTTGATCGTTATATCAAGGAGATGGACATGTGTCACATCGGGAGATCTACGTCGACGTTAGCAAGAAACTATGGCAGACCACGTCAGCAATCTATGTCAGTAAGGAGACGTGGCACAATCAAAGAATGACAAGTGTCAAATTGAAATCATCATTTTAGGTATGTGCAAATCATGAATCTGAGTGACACGTGCCAGCTTCTCAACTCATGACACATCATCAAGTGACGTAAGTAAGTTACGTCACTCTGGAAATTTTTCTTTGGTAGCCTTACCACCAGCACTCGCTCAAAGTCCCAAAGTCTCGAATGCCGAAGACTCGAAGTGGACATGAGACGTCTGATCTGAAGATCACTTCGAGAGCATTCTCATCCGTCGATATACAACAATGAAAGGATGAGTGTAAGGATCAAAGTTGATCGTTGATCTAGTTCCGTGAAATAAACCATCTGATCTAGATTCAGAAGTTTTGAAAAGTTGAAAACCCAAAGTTTTGAAGTGTGAATTTCCGTTAGCCATCCATATCATCATAAGATTTGTGACCGTTGATTTGATGAGAGCTCAATCACTAGTTTCGCCTAGCATCTGGTCACCGTCGTTGATCATATGAAATATGAAATAAAGGAAAAATATAATACAGTGCTTAAATTGATAAGCTCGTGGTTCTACGCCTGTGATCATATGCGTTGAAGGAAGTGCCTCATACAGGTTTCATTCGACAGTGAGCTACACTAGAACAATACAGAGAATCGTTAAAATATTGAATATGATATCTTGGTGAAACGAGAATACAACCGAAGCATGAGTATGATCTAATGAGTTGATCCATGTCTGTGATCAACTCATGAGGACAAACGAACCGATACACAGTCATGATTAAAAGATATTTAAATCATGAAAACATGAATAAAGAATAAAAATAAAAATGATATTAACTAAGGTTTAAGAATATCATTTTAAATGAAAAGGTACAATGGTTCAAATATCAAAAGACACAATGATTCAAATTCACATTAGTTGGAAAACTATATAAACAAAAGGGAATTATAAGAAGAAGTGTAGTTGAATTTGTTGAAGTATATATATTTATATATAATGGATTGAATGAAAGTTCATTATATCAAGTTGGTGATTGTTTACAAGATGGGTCTTGTATGAGGATTGGATTCCTCACATCTCAGTTGGATCTGAGATCAACAAGCTGGGACTTGTTATGAGGGTTGGATTCCTCATTTCTCAGTTGGATCTGAGAAGTACAAGTTCGGTCTTGTAACAGAGAGTTGGGTCTCTTATAATTGTATATAGATGATATTCAAAGATTGATCTTATGTATTCATTCAAGTTATTTAATAAATAAAGTATTTATTGTTTTATATATATTGATTAAGAAAATGAAATGAATATTTGTTGTTCAGTTAATTTGTGAAATGTGGAAAATTGTCAATAAGTTTTGTGACACTGATTCACCCCCCCTCCCAGTGTCAAGTACCCATTTCAACAATTGGTATCAGAGGGGGTTCCTTCAGCACAATTTAAACACTGAAGGTATATCGAGAATAAATGGGTGGACAAGTTGCTATCTCCACAAATGAAGCTCCCTTATTTAATGGAGCATATTATTTATCATGGAGGGAAAATATGAAAATATATTTGAAGTCAAGAGGATTTGGAGTTTGGGATTCCGTAGTGAGTAAGCCCTGACACTTAACTACTTCAAAGAGAAAATCCAAAACTGCAAAGGAATCAAAGAGAAACAATTAAGTACCCTTAAAAGCAATTCAGGATGGATTGTCAGACCAAGTCAAAGAAAAGATGAAGCACTACAAATCTACCAAAGAATTATGGATTCAACTGGAAAATAGTTATCATAATGAAACACAAGAAGAAGAAAAAATCAATCAAAGCGAGGAACAAGACTCTAATGAAGAGGATTATTATCAGAGTAAAGAACAAAACTCAGAAGAAGAGAGTTGTTATCAAGATAATGAAGAAGATAAAGAAAAAGAAAATTCCAATCAGATTGAATAACATAGTTCAGAGAAAAAGACTTCTAATCTTAATGAAATACAGGATTTGATCTCAGTTAACAGTAAAGAAGAAGAACTCGTCAAGGAATTGAGGAATACCTCTGTTTTCATTAAAGAAAAATTACATTATCTTAAAACTGAGGTTCCAGCTATTATAGAAATGATTCGTTTGGAACCAGAAAATTATATGCATATTAAAGTTTATGTGGAGGCTCTTGACAGTCTAATGTACACAACCTTGTGCACTCTAGAAGAGTTGAATAAACTCCAACAAAAAGATATGATACTACTTCAAAAGTTAGATCATTCTAACCATGAAAAGTTTGAACAGAGAGTTTGTTAGAAGAAAAAGAAGAGGAGATTGAGAAATTGAAGAATGAAATCAGACAGGTAAAAGAAGAATCATGTCATAAATTGGAAGCAAAAGTTGTGAAACTTATAAAGGAGGTTTAGAAGTCAAACACTCAACTTGAGGAAATTAAAGAAAGTAAAGAAGACCTAAAAATCCAGTTAACAAGGAAAGAAAATTCTTACCACATGTTGGAATTGGAAATCATCAATTCCAAAAAGATAAATGAAAGTACTAATGCAAATCTAATAACTCAAAGGGAAGAAGCCCAAAAGATCCAAATAACCAAAAAAGAAGAATCATGCCATATGTTTGAATTAGAAAACATCAATCTCAAAAGTATTCATCTAGAATACGAGGAAGAAATCAAAGTATTGAAAACTAAAGTTTTTGATCTAAAAAAAGATATGGAAGAATTGAAGACATATGGCAAAACTATTAAATGCAAAGAATTCTTGGATGAGACAGAAGAAATTGTCATAAATCTAAAGAATCAAGTTGAACATGCTAAAGAAGTGGAAGAAGCCCTGAAGATTCAGTTGACTAAAAAGGAAGAATTATGTCACATGTTGAAGTTAGAAATAATCAATCTTAGAAAGATAAATGAAAAGACAAACAAGATTGTCAATTTCCAGAATAGCTCAGCTATCCTAGATAGGATTTGGAAGAGCCATAGATCAATTGATGACAAAACTGGCCTTGGATACAATAAGAAATAAGACAACTATAGAAGTAAAAATGAAGAAGAAAATCAAATGACAGATCCTTCAAGCCAAAATAAAATCAAGAATGGAAACATCTTCAATGGCTATTGCTTTTCTTGTCATAGCTTTGGACATAAAGCAATGGACTGCAAGAAACTAGAGAAATGATATACAAGAAAATCCAAAAACTCAATTAGATGTTGGAGATGTAATATTGTTGGGCACACAACAAAATTTGTCATACAATGAGATGTTACAACTGTGATAAGTTTGGGCACAAATCCCAAAACTACAAGAATACAAAAAGCCAATATTTGAATAAGTCATTCAAGACAATGACAAATCCTAATAAAAGTTGGAAGAAGAAAGGAGATGATAAATCTCCAAAAACACAATTAGAAAGAGAATATCCAAAAAGAAGAATATCTCACAGAAAGATATGGAGAAGAAAATCTGAAGGAGAAAGCAAGAAAGATGTTATTACACCTGAAAATGAAGAAACTAATAATAAGAACATGATGGGTAAAAGTCCTAATAAAGAATGTGAAGTTCAATATGAGATAAATCAATCTCAAGAAAAGGAAATACCTATAGAATAATATGGGACAACATCAAATTCTGATGGTGTCATAAGTTGTTAGCAAAAGAAAGAAAAAAAAAAAAAAGTTTAACTTGTTTTTTACAAAATCAAAGAATTATGGCAAAGAGTTTCTAAATTAACATATGGAAAATCTTGACTATCTATAGATTAGTGGTCAAAAGAAAAATCATTGGTAAGGTTAGTTGTAGAATACAAGAAGAAGAAAAAATAAAGGTAGCAGAGAAGTTCAAGAAGTATCATTCAACAAAGATCAATTGATAACAAAATTGGCATTTAAATCAATTGGTATAATTCCTCAATTGATATTCCTGTGAAATATCAAAGAAGAATAAGAAGCAGATCAAAAATATCAGTAAGATTCATACTCTTGTTCTATTTGAAAAAGGGAAGTCAATAAAAACTCAAGAGGAGTATTTTGGTTATTAAAAAAGAATGTAATTAGATTACGTTTTGAAAAGACTCAATCACTACAAAAATTTGTATCAAGAAGACTACTTATTTAAACTCAAAAATCCCAATAAACTAAGATAAGAATTAGTAAATTAACAGGGGAAGAGACCTTGTTAGGAAGGAGCTATCATGTGCCAAGCTCTTAGTTCAGAGTTCAGGGATTGGGAGAGTCATGGGTTTTGATCTAATGGCAGTCGTATTACTGCAAAAACAAAAGGGGAGAGTAGTCAGAAACAGAGAGAGAGCATATTGACAAGGGGAGTCATTTAATTATTTCATGCAGAACATGATTCCAGGGGGAGTTACCTAAGTTCATATTCTGGCCAACAACATGCAGACAAACAGATGTTGATTATAAGGGGAGCAACCCTTTGCCATTGATATCAAAGGGGGAGAGTAACTTCATAGAGAACTTCATAGACAAAATCATCATCAGAGAGGGATTTTGTGTATGAAGTTAGTATGTTTCCCTCAATGACAAAGGGGGATATTGTTGGACATATTGTCATTGATATGATGTCATTGATGTCAACAGTCGATGTCATTATGATGTGATGATTTTTTGTTATGATGAATTTTCATTGATGTCAACAATATATCAGTCAGTAGTGAATGCCAAACAATATGCAGAGATCGAAAGCGTAAGCTCGGGAGGAGGAGTGAACAGTATGCAAATATTAATGCTCAGCAAATAAAACACAGTACAAAAGCAATTCATGATTATTGTTGATCACGATAGGATCAACAATGTTCCTATGATCAAATCTCAGGAGAATTAGTGAATTCATGATTATTGTTGATCACGATTGAATCAACGATATTCCTATGATCAAAGATCGGGAGAATTAGAGACTGACTATCAATGTATAAAATAATGCACAAACAATTATTAAAGCTCGAAAGGAAAAGTGTAAGCTCAGAGTGAAAAGCCTCAACAGTCGTCCGATCAGAGTGAAAAGACTCAACAGTCGTCCGATCAAGAGGTTGACCATGTTGATCGTCTAAATCTAACAGACATCATTCATATGAGTGACCATGGGCTTGAGGACCATTGGAGGATCGTGATCGTCGATCTGCAAGCTAGATCAATGGCAGGGATAAATTGTGGAGATCGGAAGGAGAATTAAACGAATCGCTAGTTCCAATCTCGCAATTGACCTAGATCGTCAGATCTCATAGCTCCAAAGATCTATGAATGTTGTTGATCCAACAAACGATGAGATTAAGCCAGATTAAATCGAGACCGTTGATGCGCAATCACCAGATCAATGGCAGGGACAAATTGCGGAGTTTGGGTGACGAGTTAAATCACTCGCAAGTTGTGGTTCCGCAATCATCCGTGATCATGGATCTGCTTCGAGTGTCTTCATGACCATTGGATCACTTTTTAGTGGAAGGACAAGTTAAGCTGAAAGGGTTGAGAATTTGATCATCCAAATACCTGTCGACCGTCGAATCTAACCCGAACTCTCGTCAGTCGTCGGATCATGTTAAAGTGGAAGGATAGGATGAGCTAGAAGAGCAGCACAGCAGAAAGATCGAGCCGTTGATCCAAGATCCAAATTGAACGAACATATTTCACTTTGGGTCTAAATATGTGAGGAGGTTATGCTCCGTGGACTTTGAGATTTGAAATACCTGAAGCTCGAAAATCCGAAGTGCATAAAGACCGTCGGATTTGGAGGACATAATGAGGACCGTTGGATCAGGGTTGTTGGTCAGCAAACCACATCAGCAAGGACATGTGGCAGACCACATCAGCAAGGACACGTGGAAGACCATGTCAGAATACCATGACAACAAAAGACATGTGGCACACCATGTCAGTATAACACATCAGAAAACACACATGGCATAATCGGATGATGACATGTGTCAAGAGGAAATTGGCTTGTGCCATGTCAACAAGTGATGTAAGCAAGTTATGTCAGTCCAATAGAATTTCTTTGGGATTTTTATCACAACAAATGTCAAAAGTCCCGAAGTCACTCTTAGTCGTCGATTTGAGATACCCTTCGGATACTATCCTGACCGTTAGATCAAGGAGATGAACATCTATCATATCGGGAGATCTACGTTGATGTCAGAAAGAAACTGTGGCAGACCATGTTAGCAGTCTACGTCAACAAGGACACATGGCACAGTCAGAGAACGACTAGTGTCAAATTGAAATCATCATTTCAGGTACGTGCAAATCATGAATCTGAGTGACACATGGCAGTTTCTCAGCTCGTGACACGTCATCAAGTGGCGCGAGTAAATTACATCACTCCGGGATTTTTTCTTCGGGAGCTTTACCACCATCACTCACCCAAAGTCTTGAAGTCTCGAATGTCGAAGACCCAAAGTGGACATGAGACGTCTGATCTGAAGATCACTTCAGGAGCATTCTCGCCCATCGATCTACAACAGTGAAAGGATGAGTGTAAGGATCAAAGCGGATCGTTGATATAGTTCCGTGAAATAAACCATTCGATCTAGATTCAGAAGTTTTGAAAAGTTGAAAACCTGAAGTTCCAAAGTGCGAATTTTCGTCAGTCGTCCATCTCATCAGAAGATTCGTGACCATTGATTTGATGAGTGCTCAAGCACTAGTTTCGCCTAGTGTCTGGTCACCGTTGTTGATCATATGAAATATGAAATAAAGGCAAAAGATAATACGACGCTTAAATCGATAAGCCTGTGGTTCTACGCATGTGATCATATGGGTTGAAGGAAGCACCTCATACAGGTTTCATATGATAGTGAGCTACACCAAAACAATACAGAGAATCGTTAAAAGATCAAATATGATATGTTTGATCCAGATGGATATCGGTGGCCACCCACCTTTCCAACTGGCTCAAAACAGTTTTCTGACATTTTTGGCAATTTACTATTTTTAGCAGTTTTTCGGGTCCTGAACTTCTGGAGCCGTTTTGAGGCCCTAAACGATGTTTTTTGGGGTATGTTGCTGTAGCAAAATTTCATCATGAAATTTTGTCGAAATGTTGTAGTCCTCGAATAGATCTTTCTAATGAGGTATTATATGCCAAAAACGGAGATCGTATGCAAAAGTTACGACCCCGGGAAGTTGATGTACCAACTTACCCAAACGGGGCCCACATGACTCTTGGCGCTTCATCTCCTAGGGTTAGGTTTTTGGATGTCTAGGACTTTTGGCATTCCTGTTTATTGTAAAAA
>ML799103.1:248760-260039 GCA_009831015.1 Picea engelmannii | reverse complement strand
AGTCAAGATGACCTTCTATAATGGAAGACAAACTCATTACCCTTGCTTTGAGAGAAAGCAATCCTAAAAATATAGGCAATGTTATATACATAAAAATAGGCAATGTTATATACATAAAAATAAACATAGGCATAAGCATTATAATATAATATAAAAACATAATTAAATTAAACAAATATTATATAAAAACAATTATTTTATTGAAAAGATATACATTTTTCATGAAAAAGCACAAGGTCCTCTTCCAATTGTATATATGATTTCACCAACTGTAAATCATTATTCATTTTTATATTTTATTCAAATATATATTTATATATTTTTTTGTTTTATCTAATTAAATTTTTTTTTATTAAAGCTATCATTACAGTGGGTAGCAGAGCCACTTTTTAATTTGACTTTTCATCATATTAAAAAAAAAATGATTTTCTCTAACCTCTAAGTCTTTGACCACATTTAGGATTTTAGCCATTAAAAATTTAGAGATCTTGTTGAAGATTATTCCATTGTCAATATTTATAAGCATAAGCATAGAAAGAAAAAGAAACATGAAAGAAAATAAAATACATAATAAATAATCATAAAATACGAATTCTGTACAATTTCACCACAATTGGAATTAGAGTTTTGTGATTGACAAACTTGATAGTTGCCAACAACATCAATTGTAGTTTTTACCAATCTCACCACAACCATCATTGTCGTGGGTCCTTTGTACACCATCATACCAGTCATACCACAATAAGGACTGCCATACGAATTGTGTTCTATCCACCACCCATGATTTGACTCAATCACTTTTACATTTGTCCGTACATTGCCCTCCCTCTAACTGCCAAAACTAAAACCATGTGGAACTATCGTTTGACCATTGAAGAATTGGTGTCTTTTTAAACTATACAAGTCAATAAATAACTTAAGGTTAAAGGCCTGAATAAGGTTTTACCAATTGGTAAATTGAAGAATTGTGACAATTACATTAAAGAGAGTTTTTTTACATACATCTTATAGATACATTTAATAAAAAAGTATTCAAAGTCCAAAAAAATGAATATAAACATTATTTTATAAATACAAAAAGGTTCTCAATTGAGTAAATCAAGAGGTAGACTATAAATTTTAGTTAAGTTTCAACTACTACTATGATCTTAAGTAATTATTAAAAGATATAAAGGGGTATTTGAAGTTAAAAAAAAAAAAGTTTTAAAATATATATTATTAAAAATAAGGAATGTTAGTTTTTCTACATAGTTTTAGTAATTTAAGAAAAAAAATTAACATCATTGTTGGTGTGAACCATAAAGAAAATTGCATTAATGTTAATTTTGTCAATCAATTATTAATTCCAGAGCTAAGTATAATGGAAAAGAAAGACACTTTTGATAATGAACATGAAATTAAGACCTTATAAGTAACAATTGATGGTTATCAATATATATCTCAATTCATTGTTACAACTCTATTTATAAAAGAGGTTGACATAATTCTTGGTTCAACCTCGCCAGAAATATTGGGTACCTTCATCTTAAATATGGAGAAAACGTTTTTAACATTCTACTATAAGAAGAAAATAGCATTCCAAGATATCACAATGAAGCCATTCTCAAAAGCCCCTTCATCATAAGACCTTAAAGATATCACAAAGATCATCCTTCAAGATAATCAGAGGTCACAGTCCAAAATATGCAGAAAAAGTTGAAAAGGTTATTGTTGATAAAGATGAATAAATTTATCACCTTAAGAATCATAGTCAAAACTTGATTGCACAAATTAAGAAGTTAAAAGGTGAAAATAAGTCACAACAAAAAATGCTAAAGCAACTTGCTAGAAAGGAATCATTGATTGATTAATAAACAATCATTGACCCCATTGAAATAAATAAGTCGTTAGATGTCGAAATACAAACGACGGAAATTCCAAGTGTGCTTGCTAATAGAAATTCAATGATCAACAAAGCAACTCAGGTATATAAAGAAGACATAATACATATTATCCCCATTTTGTGGGATAACTAAAGAGATCATGTCTCGAGGCCCTCGGGTTGTAGATATGGAGTGTCAAGAGACCACATGACCAGCAGTTTCCACTTGCACATACAGAAGCACACTCTATCATCACATTCTAATCAATTGTCAGTGCATCCACCAAAACAACTAGCTTCTAGAAGGAAGATGGGTTTTTCTCCATGCGGTACAAGTTAGGTATTGTAGCACGTAATCACCCTAATATTCAAGGCATTTAAGCATGTTGTATTTGAGCTACTTTTGATTATAGAGCACATGCTTGGACATTATGCTTTTGACCATGTTTCACCTTGGTGAGTGTCATAGATTTCCTAGTAAGTGACCAACCTTTGGGAAAGGTTTGTGACTAGGGGTCCCTTGAGGGGTTATCATACCATTCCCGACCATACTTACCACCTTCCGCTCATTACAATCCCATCACATTATCTTATTCTAGGCCCTTTGACTTCAGTGACACAAGAACGACATGTGCCTCATTTCATGGGAAGAAGGGTTGAAGGCCCTGAGGGATTGTTGTTGGCTAAAAAGATAAAATCCTAGGTATAGAAAGCAATGAAATGAGGTACCTATTATCGCAAAATTTGTAGTTAGGATAATAGATAGATGAAAAGAGGTCAAACTGGTGTAACTGAACCAATCCTACCCATTGTCACCTCGATGGGAAGGTTCTTTCTAGTTAGGGAGGTGAGGCCCAAGGGAGACGTCCTCGGTGACCTGAGGTTTTGAGAAGGCAAAAAGGTTTAGCAAGGCTAAGTGATAGTAGTCCCCCTCACAAGTCACCACCTGATCAGAAAGTCTGGCTTATAGCCAATAAAGATAATCGGAAGTAATAACCAATAAGAGTACCTACCCGAGACAAAGCAACAAGAAAGTATATGTGCAAGCTTGCTTTCTGGTTAGTACTTCATATAATCAATGATCTTTATGATAATAAGCAATTGAGCAATAATATTTGATGAAGTAAATCAACGATTGTACAATGGCAATGATTACAATATTACTTCTCAATAAATGCTTAAAGAAACTTGGCATTCAATGTAACATAATTAACACTTCATAAACAATGCCTTAACCAACCATTCAATTGCTTTAAAAGTGAAACGAAAGCTACACAAAGGTGTTTTATAGAACAAGAAGGTGACGACAACACTAGGGTTAGTAGAGTTAGTCTAGGCTAGAGTTAGTAAGGGTTAGGTTTTGTTCAAAGTATTAGAAGTTTGTAGGATCAAGTTACTCAACACATGTGTTCTTAGATCAGTGCGTTTCTAGGGTATATGGAGTCAAAAGGAGGATGCAAAAGCTGAAGGATCAAATGATAATAATAAAACTAAGGACAAGAGAGTTAAACCTAGAGGTGTTGCTATAGCAAGGCCTCAAGGATGAAACCCTAGGGGAGAGAGGCTCACCAAGGTGTAGGGGAACTAGGACTTAGTGCTCCCTCCTCCTTCCTTAGCTCAATGGCAATGGCTAGCTGAAATAATGATCGATAAGAGGTAAGACAAGAGGGTTTGTAAGCAACGTGTTGCTAAAACAAGGCTTTACTAGGCAAACCCTAGGGAAAATCGGCTCACCAAGGTGTAGGGGAATAGGCCTTGGTGCGTTTTCTCTTTCTTAGCTCAACAAATAAGAAAAATGGCTAGCAAGAGGAAGATGGATGGATTTTTTCTATGGAAAGGATCTATCCTCTTCAACAAATCAAAAGGCTAGAAAGGAAGAATAGAATGTTGCTAAGGCAAGGCTCTATCTTACTTTAGCAATATAAATGGCTTAAAACCTTGGTAGGGACATGAGATAAGGACCTTCAATGTGTGTTTGTCACCTAGGGTTTGATTCAGCAAATTATAATAATAAATGCAAGAAAACAACACTACAACCATTCAATCAAGAAGTTTTGTAGAAATTCACTTACATTTAACTAAGAAATCACATAGCAAAACCCTAGTTGTAATACCTTCCACCAAGAAAATTGCCAAAATGCCAAGAAAAAGTCTTCCTTCAACAAGTGTGCCTCACAATTTCAGCCAATCACCCCAAAATGGTGCAAATTTCAGACCTCACCAAGTGGTGAGTGAAAGATGATGAAAATTTGAAGGTGAAAACCCTCAATCTATACAGTACAATGACCTAATTTTACTTTTTTAGGTCATAAAAAGGCTGACAAGGCCAAAATACTAAAATCATATTGTTTTACATTAAATGTTTAAATTAAAACCCTAATCAAGCAATAGATAAATGCCATCCCCTTTCTAGGGTGACGTTATCCCCTTTTAGGGCAAATGCAGCCTCCAGGAGTGAAACGTTAGCCCTCCTTGGGCTTCTCCAAGATGCCACACATGCCAAAACTGCCAAAGTTGCCTCCCAAAACGTCCATATTGTTGGGTCATGTCATCGGCTTCCTAGGAGACGTCCTGGGCCTTCCAAGGCCAACGTTCTTGTGGAGAGGGCTCGACCCCCCTAGGTACAGGTCTGCTCAGCTGCCTCTGGTGGATTCTTCTGCTCTTCCCTGGTACAAATGCTTTGCCCTGTCTCTGCCCCCTGTTGAGGTCTCAGCATCCATCGAGTGGGATCTTCAGCCCCATGGAGGTTTGAACTGATCATCTCCCCATGTGTACCTATCCATTCGTACATGTCCATCGGGCATGACCCTACACATCAACAGCTACGCCCTCCATGGCTCATAAGTCACAAGGATCATAGCAATGTCAATCACATCTAATCACCAATATCTATTAAACATGTACATAAAACCCCTTTACCCCAATCTAGTGCTCAAAGAGATTATACAAGTCTGCAATACAAGTTTGGGGAAAGTGACAGGACGTCCTATTGGGCTAGTGTCTACTGGTAGAAGGATGTTTCTGGAAAATATTAAATCCAAGTCATGCAGGTGGGTGAGGTGGATGGGGATGCCTGGGAAAAAAGGTGTAGTGATAGCAGGGATGGCTTACCAGTGGGTGCCTTTGCAGAGGGTGAGTTGTACCTGTCATGGATGCAAATATTTCCAAGCCCATTCATGCCTTTTAATCTTCATTTTTTCCAAGATGCTAATCAAAGGACACTGCCTTGGCTTGGTGACCATTGGTTGCAATGTTAGCCACAAACATTTCACGAAAATGAGAAAATTGGCTCGTGATGAGACCCCCTTTCTCTTGGCTATGCCACCAAGAGCCACTACCCTAGAGTGGTGACCAGATGTTGGTAGTGTCATACCACTAGATGCTCATGGACATAATAGGTCGACTCATGATGAGACCTCCTATCCTCTAACATGATGAAAATAATTGTTAATATTATGGTAGTTGCGAGAGGTATTTACCTCCACGTCTGAACCTGACGAGAATAGAAGACTCCGGGAAGCAAGAGAAACCCTAATGAGTTGGCTAATAACCCTAGAAGCCTTGTCGGCTCAAGAAGATAATTTATATTAGGTTATTAGCCTCCAAGAGAAGAAGTCGGCCAGAATTAATAATAATATACTGAACAGACACATATCCAGAAGAAGTCGTCCCCAACAAAACTGGCAGAACCACTATAAATACAGGGCGCCAGTTCTCATTTGACAGCATCTCAAAATTGCAGTTTCCAGTTTGGTGCGCACTGCAGTTGCAGTCTCGTGCACAGGTTTGGAGGAGAGCTGCTGGTGCAGCTACAGCAGCAACAAGTTTTCAGTATTGGCTTGAATATCTCTTGGCTATGGTTTGGACTATCTGATCATCTTTTTGTGATGCGCTATCCTTGGGGAAAGATGTGCTATCCTTTGTTTGGCTATCTAGCCTAGGGTTTTCTTTCGGAGGAATTCTCAGTCAAGGTTAAGGTGCTCGGAGGGAGGCTTCGGCCTATGGTTGGGTGACAAGGTTATCGCAATGGTAAAACGAGCACACCATCTTCTATATTCTAACATCGACCCCCCTAAGTACAGGTCTGCTCAGCTGCCTCTAGTGGATTCTTCTGCTCTTCCCTGGTACAAATGCTTTGCCTGTCTCTGCCCCCTGTTGGGGTCTCAGCATCTATCGAGTGGGATCTTCAGCCCCATGGAGGTTTGAACTGATCATCTCCCCATGTGTACCTATCCATTGGTACATGTCCATCGGGCATTATCCTGCACATCAACAGCTACGCCCTCCATGGGCTCATAAGTCACAGGGATCATAACAATGTCAATCACATCTAATCACCAATATTTATTAAACATGTGCATAAACCCCAGTCTAGTGCTCAAAGAGATTATACAAGTCTGCAATACAAGTTTGGGGAAAGTGACGGGATGTCCTATTGGGCTAGTGTCTACTGGTAGAAGGATGTTTCTGGAAAATATTAAATCCAAGTCATGTAGGTGGGTGAGGTGGATGGGGATGCTTGGGAAAAAAGGTGCAGTGATAGCAGGGATGGCTTACCAGTGGGTGCCTTTGCAAAGGGTGAGTTGTACCTGTCATGGATGCAAATATTTCCAATCCCATTCATTCCTTTTAATCTTCATTTTTTCCAAGATGCTAATCAAAGGACACTGACCTAGCTTGGTGACCAGTGGTGGCAATGTTAGCCACAAACATTTCACGAAAATGAGAAAACTGGCTTGTGATGAGACCCCCTTTCTCTTGGCTATGCCACCAAGAGCCACTACCCTGGAGTAGTGACCAGATGTTGGTAGTGTTATACCGCTAGATGCTCATGGACATAATAGGTCGGCTCGTGATGAGACCTCTTATCCTCTAACCAGGTCTTGTCTTATTTTTTTTTATCTTTTATTGCTTTTTCTCTCAAGAAGTTAGTCAAGGGACATTACCCTAGCTTGGTGACCAGAAGTGACAATCTTACCCACAAGTACTTTCACAAAAATGAGAAGGTTGGCTCGTGATGAGACCCCCTTTCTCTTGGCCATGCAACCAAGAGCCACTACCCTGGCATGGTAACCAGATGATGGCAGTGTCATACCGTTAGGCACCCATGGACGTAATGAGCTGGCTCGTGATGAGACCCCCCAATCCCTCAACTAGGTCTTGATTTATTTTTCTATGGGTCCCTCTGCTTCTTACTGAAGCCTTTTATTTCTTTCTCGAGGATCCTTGGGCGAAGCATCTCGAGGTTTTATTCTTAGGATTTTATTATCAGCTACTTTTACCCCCAGGCCTTTAGCCCATCCTTCTCACAAGATAAGGTACAACCCCTAAATGATCATCCCTATGCCCAAACCAAGGTAACGGGATGGGTGAGCGGGAAACAAGATGGAAAGTGGTATGTGTGACGGGAACGGACAATGGATCTTCAGAAATCCCCCAATGGAAACTCAAAACCTATGGACACAAGCTTGCTAGGGCATCCTGTCATTCTCCCTAGACATGGTCAAGTGGACAAGCATAAGATCCAAGCACCCGTTAGAAACAAAGGAATCAAATGCACATATTCAAAGGTTTTGAGGATCATAGTGACATATACCATGATACCCGGACTCATTACCTCATGGATCACGAACCATCTCTGATGCAGGACCAAGCCGAAGGTGATGGATATTATTGTTGTTGCTGACAAAGTGGAGGCGCTGAAAGGGAGAAAAGATGGGCCCTCTTGGGCCATGCTTAAGTCGATTCGGCTCTCGGTACTCCATGTTTAGGACCTGTGGGCCTCAAGACATAATCTCCTAGTTATCCCTGAAAGTGGAGGATAACAGTACCTAGGAAGCAATGAAATGCTTCTATGTAAGAAAAGGGGGACCTACAAAGATAATTAATAATGAATGATTAAGGGGTCAGTTCAAGGACGGGAGGTATCATCATGAACCGACCTATCATGATCATGGGTATTTAGCGGTTTGGCATTACCATCATTTGGTCACCAAGCTAGGGTAGTGGCTCTCGGTTACACAACTAAGGGAAAGGGGGTCTCATCAAGAGCCAACCTTCTCATTTCCACGAGGTACTTGTGAGTGACACTATCATTATTTGGACACCACGCCAAGATAGTGGCCTTCAACTCGTTCCTTAAAGCATGAAAGAAATAAAGAATGGAAAGAAGATGGGCTTGGAAAAAGTGCATCGCAAACGAAGATGCCACACACCCTCTACAGAGGCACCCATGAATGAGATAATACGAGCCCTTGTATGTCATGAAACTCGTCGACCTATGAAGTCTAAACCCCTTCCACCTCATCACCCACTACATAACCTTGAAAGGCCATCCTTGGGAGCTTCCCCTACTTGAGGGCTTTGGTCTACCCAATAGGACTCCTATGACACCCCTCCCATACTTAAAATTGGTCAATTGTATAGGGTTTTGAGCATTTGTTTGATTTGATGGGGTAGTTTTGATGCACATGTTTAGGTGYCTTGCTTATTAGAYGTGATTTATAMTTGTCATRATATCTTTGACTTGATATCTTTGGAGGGCRTACCCTTTTGTTTTGCAGGACYTTGATTAGTGGCCAGTTTTGGGAGAACAAGCCTAGATTGGGCTTCGATGGGGMAAGAAGCCCACCAGATGGATGCCTAGGGCCTGCATGYCRGATGACAGAGACATGCCTTTGGAGGTCTAGAAGACATCRTGAAGGACCTAACCTAKMCCCTACCACCCAAGTGACTTTCCTAGGAGAGGCAAAATGTCACCTCCTTRAGGGTTGACGTCGTGAGGGGGCTAGGGTTTGGTGGTGATGGAGGTACACATTGGCACTTGGCATATTTTCATTGGATGAKACATGGAGAAGGATTAACACATTATGAGGAGGCTCAAAGAGCCCCGACAACTTCCACATCGTCTCCAAYGACTTGCTCAAGTGCCAAAACGTCCCCTAAATGGGCGACGYMATCTTACTTTGGGGTTTCTTTTGYGCAAAAGTGAATTTTAAAGATCAATTGTTTAATATTATTTTGATGCAAGGGGTAAGATAAGGGTTGTTGACCCCTTATATTATATTTTACCCTTGCTAAGTGGACAAACTATGAGTTAGACATTTTGTATAAATAAAGATCATGTGAATCTCATTTTTAACATAACTCTCCCATTGTGAGAGGACTACTTGGCTGAAATTTGCGCCCTCTTTGGGAAATTTGATCTCTCTCTCTATCTTTTGCAAATGTCTTATGGTGAATTCTCTTGGTGATTTGTGGAACTAAGGTGGTGTGCACGTCTTGGAGGTATTTTCTCTTGCTTATGAATGGTTTTTTGCTTGGTGAACTAGGGTTACATTTTGCATTTGGTAAGGAAAATCTGCAATTGTTAGTTCTTCTTGCTTGTTTCATGAATGTTATTGGTTGAAACCCTAGGAGGAGTATAAGTGCATACACCCTCCATTAAGTTTCATCTCATTTGCTAGTTGATAAGTCATTTTATTGCAAGGTTGTTAAGAGGAGTATAAGGGTGTACACCCTCGTAGATTTACCTAAGTTTGATTTGCATGCCCTAGGGAGTAAGAGGGTTTATACCCCTAAGGATATTGTGGATCTGACTCTTACAACCCAAGACTCCATTTACCCAACATCTTGAAGGCACTAATCTAGAGTTTACATTGGAGAAATAAAATTACTTGCATTGGGTAACGTGATTTTACGATATTTTCAAGTTGTTCAAAGTGCAATCAATTCTATATGTTATTGGCTTGCTTGTGCCCCTAGGGCATCATCTTTTGCTAAGTAATTCTTATTGTAGTTACAAATTTCATCTTCATCCATTAGGGTTGCAGAAACCCTAATCTAACTTCTTCAATAACTCTCTAATCAACCACTGAAAATTGCTTAAAGTTTGTACACTTAAACTACTAGGACTAGCCCACTTTTTGGCAAATTTTGAGAAGGTTTTGGTGGTAGATCTTTTTTTTGTAATAAGTTGTTTTTTACAGCCATAAGGCTGATAATTATCACTGCAGTAACTTGTTTATGACAACCTTGCTTTTATGCTAAAGTCTTGCTCTTTCATTCTTGAGTTAAACTAGTCTTTACTAGCTTGTTTCTTGCTTATTCAACTAGACTTTTAGCACTTATTTTGCAGCTCTTATTATCTTTTACATGTTGATATATATCATTGATTTTTTCTGCACTTAGGGACAACAAAATTAAGTTTCTTGTCCACATAACATATTACAAACATACTTGGATTTTCTTGTGTCTCAGGTAGGTACAAACACTCTCAGTAGGTACCCAATGACTTGGAAACCTTAAAACTTTCCCAGGACTCATTCTTAAGCCTTCTTCCATATAGTAACTTGACCTATAGGGGATTCCATTCATACATCTCTATTTCCATCTCATTTCCCCCTAGGGTCAATGGGATAACCCTTTTGAGGTGACCATTTCACCTATAAAGTGACGAGAACACCTATCTAAGGTGACAGTGGGTAGGTGCTCTCTTAGTTGTCGCCATTTTGGTGGTTGGGTCGAGGTTCACCCAACCTACAACTTGTGCGATAAAAATACCAAAAGCTAATCAAAAAAACACTACAAGTATGAGAAGGAAAGATCAGGTTATAGAGACACCTTATCGACATCATAATTACAAGAGCCAATACTTTAACCAATCAATGTATCTAAGGTGACAGTGGGTAGGTGCTCTCTTATTTGTCGACATTTCGGTGGTTGTGTCAAGGTTTTCCCAACCTACAACTTGTGTGATAACAATACCAAAAGTTAATCAAGAAAACACTACAAATATGAGAAGGAAAGATCAAGTTATAAAGACAACTTATCGACATCCTAATTACAAGAGCCAATACTTTAACCAATCAATGTATCAACATTGTTTGAAACAAAAGACTATTCAAAATGTATTAAGAAGAATATTAATTCCGGTACAATTCAGTCTCAAAGAAAAAATCATCTTGGGAATCACAATACGACAAATCTTTTCCAAGAACCCTATAAATGCATAATACTATAAAAGATTGAATTAGGGTGGTTAGACCCTTTCACTTTGACAATTATGTTCAATGCGTAGAAGATCGTATCGCCTTGTATCATCAACCATCACAACTTCAAAGAACAGAGAAACATGAGAAGTTATTACAAGTCAAAACAAGAGATAAATATTTTCCATTAATATGCTTTAAGGACAACCTTTCTAAAAGGGAAGGCAATGCTATGTATACAAAAATAAATATTATTCATTAAAATATATGCCTAAACTAGAGAACTTAGGATATTGATTATTAAAAGGTGCATCACATAAAGACACGGCTTTAAGTGAAAGGTCATCTTGAGGCCTATTATCCCCAACTCCTAGGAATAACTAAGGAGATGATGTCTCAAGGCCCTTAGGTTGCAGACATGGAGTATC
>ML799103.1:206490-222356 GCA_009831015.1 Picea engelmannii | reverse complement strand
AGGGTTACCAAAGTCTAAAGGAAAGAGTGTCATCATGGTGATTGTTGATAGACTAACCAAGTACGCACACTTTTGTGCACTCTCTCATCCCTTCAAAGCTAGTACAGTTGCCACCACATTCATGGAGACAGTTCAAAAGCTACCGGAATGAGCCTCCTCCCCTTAGGGTTTTGATTTGGTGGCCCTGCCATAGAAGCACCATTAAACCTAACCCTCTTGTCCTTAGGTTTAAATCCTTTCAAGCCATGAGCCTTTCTCCATTTGATTCCATTAACCCAAGGCACTAGTCTAGAAGTACAACGTTGAGCTTTTTGTGCTTAAACACTCTTTCAAACACTCTTTACTTGAAACCCTAACTAACCCTAGCGTCTAGACTAACCCTAAATGATGATGACGTCTTGCCTTTTTTAGACTTGTGTTTGGACCAAAAAATTGCGGCTGACTCATCTCTTGATAGCCATAGAGGTTTCAAGCTTTTTCGTTGGTTGATTTGTCAAAACATCCACCTCTTTGACTAGCTAACCCTAACCCTAAAAACAACAACAATATAGGTGACGTCATACCTGTAAAAAACCTTGTTTGGCCTTAAAACGTTTTGACTTTGTCATCTATTTGATAGGCCTTGAGTTGTTGATTACATTCATAAGCTTGTTTGACACAACGTTCTTCTCATTGTCTTTAATTTTGACCTAATACTAAGGCTGATGTCACCCTAATTCTGCATAGTGACGCAGCAACAATATTGATGTATGAGCATATTTACTACATTGTGATATAATAAGGTTGATTTTGTACATTGAATGCAAGTATCGGTTTGTATTTATTGAAGAAGTTTTACAAGCCTTTGTCTTTATTAGTAATCATTGACTTCGTCAATAATTACATTTAATCACTGCTCATATATATGTTGAAGATAGTCATTGATACTTTGAAGTACTAACCACTGCAACACATTCTTTAGTTTTACTTGTCTTGTCTCGCAAATAGGTGCCCTTATTAGTGGAATATCTTCTTTGACTATCTCCTTCTTGGCAGTAATTTGTGAAAGGGAATATTTATCTTAATCCTATAAATTTTAAGCCCTCTCAGAACCCCAGATTACTAGGGACGTCTCCCTTGGGATTGGCCACCCTAAATAGAAAGAGCTCTCCATCGAGGTGACAGTGGGTGGGGAAGCTCCTGTTACGCCAGTTTGAAGCCCTGACTCAAACTACCTAAACCCTTCCTACAAATTGTGCGATAACAGGGGCATGCTTGGCTCATGTGTTGATCTCATTTTGATTATCTCCTAAACTTTCATATCTTGTATCTTTGTATCTTTGTACATTTGTAACATCTATCTTTCATTGTATAACTAATTGTAATCTTTAGTTTGTGGGGTAGTTTTCAACTTATTTTACTTGTAAACATTTTGTAATTGAACCACCCTCAAACTTAGTTGACCCCTTGCCCAACCTTAGGCACTAGTCATAGTTGACTTAGGGAAAGGGTTGATTTCCATATAGATTAACTTGCACTTTGCATTTGCTGCCTTAGCATCTTAGGCTAGTTTTCCCAAAGAATTTTAACAAATTAAAACCAACTCCTGGAACATAAACGTTAAATCAAATCTAGTAACTAGGGTCTACCCCCCTTGGCTTCCCTAGGAGTAAGCCTAGAAGGAAGAGGTTCCAATCAAGGTAACAGTGAGGACTGTGAACCTAGGCATTGTGCCTCCAAGGACACACTAAGTGAGCTGGACTTTGCTCACGTTTGCAAGTGTGTATTTGGACGACAACATATTTGGCGCCGTTGCCGGGGATAAGTCATTTATTCTTGGTCAAAACGACTTAACTTATTTGTTTTTAAGAACTAAGTAATAAAAAATTTAGTCCCTTAAAATTCTTTGAACTTTTATTGGTTGATTTGTGTGTTTTCTTTCCAAGTGGCGACTCCATTGAAAAAATATGTCAAGAAGTATACTACTAGGAGCACTGCACAAGGAGTGATTTATTCTTTTCCTGAACCTGGAAAGGTTTATAGGAGGAGGCTAAATCGCCTTGCTCCTAGAAGGCTACTACGTGAAAATCTTGGGGAAGAGGCACTCACTGATATCCAATACTTGTTCCAAAACAATAATCAACCAACTGTTAATAATCCCACTACTAATCCTAACTTAACCATGAGTATCTTTTTGAGACCTTTGAACTTTGCAACAATCCAAGGTGCCCCTCATGCAGTTCATGATAGGGCCATTGATAAGTTACCTACCTTTCAGAGGAACAATGCTATAAGTGCCAAGTCCCACATCCTCAACTTTCAAATGTGTATACAAAATTATTGTGGAGGTCATAATCATGAAGACGTTAAGATGACTCTTTTTGTGTATTCACTTGAAGGTGATGTTGTTGAATGGTTTACTGATTTTTCTGCAACTAAGTTTAGCAAACTTGATGAAATATTGAATGAGTTTAGGAAGAGATGGGGTGATAAAAAAGAACACAGATTTCAGCTTGCTTCTCTTACCACTAGTCAGAAAAAAGAAAACGAAACAGTGGTTGAATTTAACACTAAGTTTAATAGCTTGGTGAAGAGCCTTCATAGAAACATTAAGCCTTCTGATGCAGCCATTTTGATTTATTATTTTGAGGCATTTGAAGGTGAAATGAGGTATGCCTTAAGGGATAAGGATCCTCAAAATTTAGAAGCAGCACAAAATATAGCTATGAGGGTTGAACGGAATTTGCTTGAGGCTGGGAAATCTAATATTCCTGGTTTTACAAGGGGTTCTTCTTCAAAGGCTAATGATGAGAAGAAGAAAGAATCAAAGGTTCAAGAATCATCAAGTGATGGGATTAAGGAATTGACCCAATTAATCAAGCAAATGGAAGTTAATCATGCCAATCAGATTAATGCCTTGCAGAATAGGTTGATTAATATGGAGAGGTCCCAAAAAAATAGACAACAACATAAGGAAAATGATAAGTGGCCTAGGGTAGAACATCAAGATATACCTTATTGTAGGCCTTGTGGTGAGTTTCATGAGGAAGCTACTTGTCCAGTTTTTCTTGAAGATTGTTATAATGACTATGGAAATGAACAGATAAATATGTGTGGCAAAAAGTATTATGGGGGCATGTATGATTGGATGAATGTCAATGATCATGGAAGTAATGGAAACTTCATGAGTGGTAATGTTGATAGAGCAACAGAAAAGTATAGGCCCAAGCCCACACCCCAACAAATTGCAGAAATGGCTAAGTATAAAGGCATTACATACCAAAGGAATGGAAATAAAGGACATGATAAAGGTCAACCTAGTGTTCCCAAGGTATCTCCAAGTTTGACTAAGTCTAGTGAACCTATTAATGTGGATTTGAATATTGACTTAGGAGGTTGGTTGAATAATGCAAAGATTTTGGTACCAATATCAGAAATTATGAAGATCCCTTCTCAAAGGGAGAAATTAATTAAAGCCATAGTGGAACCTCCTAAAAGTGTTATACAGAAACAACCAGCTGTGGCCTACGAGGATGCACCTATAATTTTGTAGAATTGGGATAGAACTAATGAGAAGAATTTGCCTTTCTACCTGTCTCTACTAGTGAATGACAAAGTGTTACACAATTGCATGTTAGATTCAGGAGCAAGCTCTAATGTTATGACTAAGAAAGTGATGGAACAATTGAACTTGAGGATCTCTAGACCTTATCATAACATTTGTGCATTGGATAGTCAAACCATTGAAGTTTTTGGATTGATTAAGGGTTTGCAAGTATACTTAACAACATTTCCAGATATTATGATTGAAATGGATATTGTGGTGATTGATGTTCCTGATCTTTGGGGAATGTTGTTGAATAGAAAGGTAGCTGCAGATTTGGGTGGTAGTGTACAAATGGATTTATCCTATGCCACCCTCTCGACTCCAGATGGAGGCACTTTCAAGTTGAATAGGGAAGTGTATAGGAAGGGTCATGTGGAAGACCCCAAGAGCCCCATAGATGAATTAGAATATGATGATGAGGGTCTTGGTAATTATGAAATTTTGTCTAACTCAATTGTGCCCCTAGAAGACAAAGTCCAAGATAATGAGTTGGACAAAGTTTGGTACATGAACTTTGATGGTGCTTTTTCTAGATTGGGAAAAGGTGCTGGAATTGTGCTTCAAGCTCCAAATGGTAAAGTGTCTAAGTTTGCTTATATATTGGAGTTTGATGCAACCCATAATGTGGCTGAGTATGAGGCCTTGCTCCTTGGTTTAGAGCTTTGCAAATATAGGGGTGTCAAATGTCTAAATATCAAGGGGGATTCATACTTGGTAATCCAACAACTAAAGAATAAATTTGCTTGCAAGTTTGAAAGATTAAGAGGTTATAGGAATGCGATTTGGGATATGATTGATGATCTGTATGCTTTAAACCTTATTGTTATTCCTAGATAACAGAATTCAAAGGCAGATGAACTTGCAGTAGCAGCTTCAACACTTCAGCTTCCAGATAGTTTGATTGATGAGAATATTTCAGTAGAAGTGATTTTCAGACCCTCAGTTCCTGATAACATGAATCACTGGCAGGTTTTTGATGATGACAAACAGGTTATAAAGTTTATGACCCACATGCATGAATTTTCTGATTTTGGCATCAATACAATAAAGGAAGGGTGTAACTATACTGGAAATGTTGATAAGGTTAAAACACCCCCTAGGCGAGTTGTGTCCTTAGAAAGGGAATTTGATAAACTAGATGGTCACAAGCAAAAGGAAGATTCAACGAAAAAGTTGTGTGACCACCTAGAAGTTAACATTGGAACTGTTGAAGAGCCTAGGATGGTAAAGATAGGAAAGACTACCCCTATAGAGGAAAGGATTGAAATTGTTAAATTATTGAAAGAATATAGGGATGTTTTGTCTTTCAGTTATGATGAGCTCAAGGTCTATAGGGAGGATGTGATTCAGCATGTGATTCCTCTTAAAGAAGAAACCAAACCCTTTAGACAGAAATTGAGGCAAATGAACCCCAAGTTAGCTCCTTTGGTCCAACAGGAGTTACAGAAAATGTTAGAGGCTGGAATCATTGCCCAAACCAGACATTCTTCATGGTGCTCAAATTTGGTTGTTGCTAGGAAGAAGAATGGAAAGATCAGGATATGTATTGACTTCAGGAATTTGAACATTGCTTGCACAAAGGACAACTACCCCCTTCAGATCAGACTTAAGGCTTAAGATAGGCATAAAACAACTTTTACTACTCCATGGGGAACTTTTGAATATCTTAGAATGCCATTTGGTTTATCAAATGTTGGAGCTACTTTTCAGAGGGCTATGGATTATGCCTTTAGGGGGCTAATTGGAAAATTGATTGAAATATATCAAGATGACTTGATTGTATTTTCTAAGGATGGGAAAACTCATATTAACCACCTTAGGCAAGTTTTGGACAGATGTAGAGAGTTTGGAATTTCTCTAAATCCTGCTAAGTCAGTTTTTGGGGTATCTGAAGGAAAACTATTGGGCCACATCATTTCAAAAGAAGGGGTCAAGTTAGATGCAGAGAGAGTCGAAGCTATCAACAAAGTACCTTTGCCTCCCACAAATAAATCTCTCCAATCCTTCTTAGGACAAACCAATTTTGTCCATAGGTTCATTCCTAACTATGCTGAGATTATGAAACCTATTTATAAACTGCTTCAGAAGGATGTTAAATTTGAATGGAAGGAAGAAAGCAAGCGAGCTTTTGAATGTATTAAGACTGCCATATGTAAATCTCCCGTCCTTATTAGCCCAGACTATAGTAAGGACTTTCAGATTTTCTCCTTTGCTTCTGAGGACACTATTGTTGGTGTGTTGCTTCAGAAAAATGATCAAGGCCATGAACAACCCATTGCTTATATGAGTCGGGTCTTACATAATTCAGAGCTTAAGTATCCCATGTTTGAGAAACAAGCTTATGCCGTAGTAAAATCTCTCAAACATTTCAGAGTCTTCATTGGATATTCCAAAGTGATTGGTTATGTTCCTAGTCCTGCGGTCAAGGATGTTTTATCACAAGTGGAAGGATTAGGCTCAAGGGGTAGATGGATTGCTAAAATCCAAGAGTATGATTTGGAAATCAGACCTACAAAGTTGATTAAGGGCCAAGGTTTGGCTAAAATGTTGACAGAAAGTTATGAGAGAGCTTTGGGTATGGTTTGTCAGATTAATGATGAAGAATATCCTCCTAACTTATTAAAGCTTGAACAGGTAGAATGGTACACAGATATTATCTTTTATCTCAAGAATCTGACTTGTCCAAGCCATCTAGTAGGACACAAGAAGATGACCTTAAGGTTAAAATATGTTAAGTATGTTCTTACTAGAGATGGGTTAGGATGAAAAAATCCTGATGGGGTTATCCTTAGATGTGTGGATGACGTTGAGTCAAAGAAACTAGTGGATGAGTTCCATGGGGGTTTTTGTGGTGGACATTTTGCTGCTAAAACTACTACCCACAAGATCCTTAGAATAGGATATTATTGGCCCATGATATTTTCAGATGTGCATCAGTTTGTTCGGAAATGTAAGCCATGTCATCTTTTCACAGGAAAGCAAAAATTAGCAGCTCTCCCTTTGCAACCAGTTGTGGTTGAGGCACCTTTTCAACAGTGGGGTTTGGACTTCATCGGGAAGTTTAAGGATAATTCAAGTAATGGGCATTCATGGGTTATCACAGCAACAAATAACTTTACAAAGTGGGCTGAAGCCATTCCTACCAAGTCAGCAACTAATAAGGTTGTGATGGATTTCCTTGAAGACAGGATTATAACTAGATTTGGGTCCATAAAAAATAGTGACAGATAATGCCAAAGCCTTTTGTTCAGTTAAGATGTAATCTTTTTGTTTCAAGTATGGTATTATCTTATCACATGCTTCAGATTACTATCCCCAAGGAAATGGTCAGGCATAATCAAGTAACAAAAACTTAATGACCATAGTTAAAAAAATAGTTGGTGAGAACAAGAAATCTTGGGATAGTAAAATTAAACATGCATTATGGGTTGACAGAATAACAAAGAAGGCAGCAACGGGGAAGAGTCCCTTTGAGTTAGTATATGGATTGGAAGCTAGGTTGCAAGTACACCTTAGACTTCCTACTTATGGGTCAGTTGAGGATTCTTCCACAAATCAGGATGCAGTTCAGAACAGGGTCAATCAGGTCATTGAGTTAGATGAAATCAGACGAACGGCTTATGATCAGAATTGCAAAAATCAGAGTAAGGTAAAGAAAGATTTTGACTTGTCAGCTAGGCAGAGGGACTTCATGATTGGGGATACAGTTTTTCTTTGGGATAAAGGCAGAGAGAAACCAGGGAAACATGGCAAGTTTGACAGCTTATGGTTGGGTCCATATTTGATCAGAGAAATAGCAGGGCCAAATTCTTTTCATCTCAGCCATTTGGATGGTGAGCCCATCAGTATTCCAAGGAATGGGTAGCAACTCAAACTCTTTTTCAGATGATGAGCAACTTGGTGTCCAAAGGGACACCCTTTGTAACGTATCTCTAACCCTTTTCCTTGTATTTTCAAATTTGTATTGTTTCATTCATAATGTTAATATGTACTTAGAATTATTTCTTGTATCATAGATTCAATTTGTAGTTATTATGTTGTACTTTAGATATTTCATTATGTAGATGTTGTTTATAGCATTGATTTTATTTTATCATGTATGAATATGTACTAATGTTAATTTATGGTGTTCACTTTGGGGAGCACTCTGTTTTGTAGATGTTGGATTCTCGTATGCTCTCCACCTCATTTGAGTAGATCAAACACACATTCCCATGTGGAGCCAGATGTTGAACGCCTATTCAGCTAGGGGGTCAACTCATATGCCATGAAGATATGCATCATCAGATGCAAGTATGTCGAAGACAGTATTGGTTCTACTTGGGCATTTTATGCTCCAGCACAAAATTTTGTAAACGAAATTTACGCACCCCTGCGTGGGTTAATAATGTAATAAGTCTGCATGGATCATAGTTAGGTCAAGTACCTTGGGATGTTTTCATTGGGAGAGTTCTTTTCACAGAGGGTTTTTTATCCTCAGGTTGTCAACTGGGTTTTTCAGCTTGGTTGATTTCTCATGAGTTTTTCCCTCACACATGCAATAATTCCTCCAAAGTGGTGAACAACGTTCTAATGGTCTCATCTTTTGGTAGCTATTCTTTAGGAATGATTTAAATGACCATGGTAGACATTGTAGAAAGTTTCACGGAATTTCGTCGAGTCTAGATAGGTTTTTTTTAATTAATTAAATTTAATTAATTTTCCTAAGGTTGGAATTTTAATTATTTAATTAATTAAATGTTTTTGAGCAAATATTGTAAAAACTGGGTCTTTGGGCTTTTGATAGGGGTATTTGTGCTCAAAATAAATGGAATTTCACCCCCTACATCCATAGACCAAGTTTTAGCTCAGTCGGACAAAGTTTGCTATGCATTTGTCCACCCAGAGTCAAAGTCAGTCAAAACAACAATTTTAATTGCTAAGTCATTTTTGTAATTTGTGTAGAAAAGAGTTAATGGGTTAGTTTGAAGTTGTAAAAGAGCAATATTAGACTTTAACTAACCCTCCCAAGCTTTTCCAACCTTTTCTAACCCCTTACCCATCTTCTACACTCAAAAATCATGGCCCCCTAAGGGGATTGACGTTTTTCCTTGGTGGAGGTTGTTGTGACTTATTTGGGCCCCCCTCTCATAAGTTATGACTCCCTTTGACCCCCAAATCACCTCCTAGGATGATCCCACTCCTTTTTTCTCATTAATCCCCCTCCATTCCTTCACTTTCACCCTTTTTTTTCCCCCTCCAAAAGGAGTTGTGCCCCCCTCTTCTAGAAACTCCACAAATGAATTTTTAAAAATTATTTGAGACCTCTCACCTTCCTTGGCATCAATCCCAAGGCCTCCCACACCTCTTTTATTGATCCCAACACCTCCTACATTTTTCTACACCCTAGATCTAGCTTTCAAACACTAGATGGTGTGCCCTAGCCTTGAGATCTACTCTTATGCTTGGTGGTGGACACTTGGCATTGATCCAAGAGAGGTAGGTTTTCCTCTCCAAATATAAATAGATCCCTCTCCTCACTCCCAAATCACCATTCTTTGAGCTAGTGTTACGATACTGAAATTTCATCTCACTCTCTTGCTCTTGCCATCTTGCCATTTCACTCATATGCTCTTGGGAGTCTTGGAGCAACTTGTTGCTGCAACACTCTCACTTGGATTAATAAAACTTTGGAGGATTTTTGGATCACCAAGAGTATTCTGGTTGCATTCTTCACATGAGGTGATATTGTGGTATTTGAGTTCATGTGGTTTGTGTTGGGTAGATCTTGAATAAAGTATTTTATTTGGGTAGATTAGCAAAGAGTAGTCTTGATGATTTATTTGTGTTGGGTAGCTAGTTTCTTAGAAGTATTTCAAGTAGTTAGCTTATCCAGATACATTATCTATTATGTGCTCACTCTTGTCTCAAGTTTTGCAGGTTCATTTCAAGGGATTGTTGGGAAAGCCTCAAGCATGAGTCTTCCATCAACTTCTACTTAAACTCCTGGTTTGCTTAGTCCTATATTTCTGTTTCATTTCATCATATATTTCAGTTTAATAACCATCTTAGATAGATCATATATTTTCAGTTTTTACTTGGAGATTTTATGTGAAAAAATTCTGCATAAAAAACATAAATTTTCTTAACTTTGTTGTGTTGAGCAGCATTGACAACAAGTTTTTGCTTGCTGGTTTTTACAGGTTCTTACCATAAACAAGGGGATATGTTGCTCAAATTCAGCCATACGACACAACAAAAGCTACCACAATAAGTGGGTAAAATTATCTTTCTTTTCTTTTCTTTTTCTTGCATTCTACATGTAATTTTTAGCCATTGTAAATTTATTTTCTGTAAGTAGTTAGTTGCCAACACCTTGGGAGTGTGATTGGCCAAGCCAAACCCCCAAAATCGTTGGGCTAGTTTAGTTTTCATTTCAGCAATTTTTTTATTTCATTTCCCCACTTGTCATTAGGACAAGGTTGTGTGGTAGACTTGTCTAATAATCTCATAATCTTTTTATTTTTCCAACCCTCTTTGGCCAACAATGGTAGGCTTGCCTCCACGTTGGCCATTGTGAGTGGTTTGATTTTTTTTTTTAAGTTTTTCTTAATAGTAATTGCCTACACCTTGGGAGAGTCACCCCCAAAATCGTATGGCTAGGATGCATTAGATATTTGATGGTTTATATGTTTCAAATGGTTTAACATGGTCTAGATAATCATCTATATCTTGTCATCTTAGTTAAGCCCTTAAGACTCACTTATATTCACATGCTTTAAGTTCCATTTCTTGCAAATATTTCATACTTAAAAGCATGATGCCTTAGATGGAGTAGATTACATGTTTAAAGTTTATTTTTAAAGGAATCTTTTTTCTTGGGCTCTAATAATTCTCATAATTTCATTTATGTTCATGGACATATAAATGGTGTAGGTCTTAGATCTCTATTTTCAGCAAGCATTCATTTCACTTAACATTTTCACATATGCAATAATATACATGGTTGAGTGATGTTATATTTTCTCATTTGCTATAATTGTTGACAAGTTGTTCTTGTCATTTACTTGCTCTTTATTTCAAGTTTATATTTTACATGTGGCTAAGTAAATGGATGATGGAATAGTTCAGCTTTCTCATATATTTTGAATGTGTTTATGGTCATTATCTTTACATTTTGCAACACACTCATAGCATCTCTTTTCAAGCAGTTTCAGTTTCGGTTTTGGGCTAAAAACGTCATTTTTGGGCACCTAAAACACTCCTAAAATACACCAAGAACACCTAAAGACTCACCCGCGAATCATAATAACTTTTTAGAAAACTTACGATAGCTTTATTCAGCCATCTCCACCATCTAAAACGGGTTTGAGGAAAACAACGGAAGGAAGTGGCGGGGGACCGTCCCGTGATCCTCCAAGAGGGGATCCTTTCTGGGAAGTACTTTTACTGTCAGGGCTGACTTGGGAAGCTAGGGTGGGCCTTGTTGCCTTACTATCTTGAGCACTCGGCAGACATTTGGCCAAGGGAGGAGGGAGCTTAAAGCCCCAACATAGTTAGGGGGAGGGAAATAAAATTTACTTAACTTTTAAGAAACTTCATAATCACCTAGTTGCATAGATAATTCATGTGTGTTGGGGAAATTTAGATGTATGTCTAGGAACACACCTATTGCAAGTACTTGATATCTTATATTTCATTTTCAATCTTATGGTTTATCTCTCCAATTTTTTGAAGTTTACATGAGCATTTGAGTTAAAACATTGATATATCTTTCTTTATTTGCTCTTGTGGTGTGATTCAAGAAGGAGTTGAGTATCCCACTTGGGGAGGCATCACCTTATTGAGTCTTGAGTTCTTTAGTAGTTGCCACTGAAGGCAGTCCAATAGATTAAGTGCTATTGGGGCATGCTTGGCTCATGTGTTGATCTCATTTTGATTATCTCCTAAACTTTCATATCTTGTATCTTTGTATCATTGTACATTTGTAACATCTATCTTTCATTGTATAACTAATTGTAATCTTTAGTTTGTGGGGTAGTTTTCAACTTATTTTGCTTGTAAACATTTTGTAATTGACCCACCCTCAAACTTAGTTGACCCCTCGCCCAACCTTAGGCACTAGTCATAGTTGACTTAGGGAAAGGGTTGATTGTCATATAGATTAACTTGCACTTTGCATTTGCTGCCTTAGCATCTTAGGCTAGTTTTCCCAAAGCATTTTAACAAAATAAAACCAACTCCTAGAACATAAACATTAAATCAAATCTAGTAACTAGGGTCTACCCCCCTTGGCTTCCCTAGGAGTAAGCCTAGAAGGAAGAGGTTCCAGTCAAGGTGACAGTGTGGATTGTGAACCTAGGCATTGTGCCTCCAAGGACACATTAAGTGAGCTGGACTTTGCTCACGTTTGCAAGTGTGTATTAGGACGGCAACATCTTTGGCGCTGTTGTCGAGGATAAGTCATTTATCTTTGGTCAAAACGACTTATCTTATTTTTTTTTAAGAACTAAGTAATAAAAACTTTAGTCCCTTAAAATTCTTTGAACTTTTATTGGTTGATTTGTGTGTTTCCTTTCCAAGTGGCGACTCCATTGAAAAAATCTGTCAAGAAGTATACTACTAGGAGCACTGCACAAGGAGTGATTTATTTTTTTCCCAAACCTGAAAAGGTTTATAGGAGGAGGCTAAATCGCCTTGCTCCTAGAAGGCTACTACTTGAAAATCTTGGGGAAGAGGCACTCACTGATATCCAATACTTGTTCCAAAACAATAATCAACCAACTGTTAATAATCCCACTGCTAATCCTAACTTAACCATGAGTATCTTTTTGAGACCTTTGAACTTTGCAGCAATCCAAGGTGCCCCTCATGCAGTTCATGATAGGGCCATTGATAAGTTACCTACCTTTCAGAGGAAAAATGCTATAAGTGCCAAGTCCCACATCCTCAACTTTCAGATGTGTATACAAAAGTATTGTGGAGGTCATAATCATGAAGACGTTAAGATGACTCTTTTTGTGTATTCCCTTGAAGGTGATGCTGCTGAATGGTTTACTGATTTTTCTGCAGCTAAGTTTATCACCCTTGATGAAATATTGAATGAGTTTAGGAGGAGATGGGGTGATAAAAAAGAACACAGATTTCAGCTTGCTGCTCTTACCACTAGTCAGAAAAAAGAAAATGAAACAGTGGTTGAATTTAACACTAAGTTTAATAGCTTGGTGAAGAGCCATCATAGAGACATTAAGCCTTCTAATGCAACCATTTTGATTTATTATATTGAGGCATTTGAAGGTGAAATGAGGTATGCCTTAAGGGATAAGGATCCTCAAAATTTAGAAGCAACACAAAATATAACTATGAGGGTTGAACAGAATTTGCTTGAGGCTAGGAAATCTAATATTCCTGGTTTTACAAGGGGTTCTTCTTCAAATGTTAATGATGAGAAGAAGAAAGAATCAAAGGGTCAATAATCATCAAGTGATGGGATTAAGGAATTGACCCAATTAATCAAGCAAATGGAAGTTAATCATGCCAATCAGATTAATGCCTTGCAGAATAGGTTGATTAATATGGAGAGGTCCCAAAACAATAGACAACAACATAAGACAAATGATAAGTGGCCAAGAAGACCTCCCCAAAATGATCAAAGGCCACCTAATCATTTTGAATCCACCAACTTGGTAGAACATCAAGCTATACCTTATTGTAGGCCTTGTGGTGAGTTTCACGAGGAAGCTACTTGTCCAGTTTTTCTTGAAGATTGTTATAATGACTATGGAAATGAACAGATAAATATGTGTGGCAGAAAGTATTATGGGGGAATGTATGATTGGATGAATGTCAATGATCATGGAAGTAATGGAAACTTCATGAGTGGTAATGTTGATAGAGCAACAGAAAAGTATGGGCCCAAGTCCACACGCCAACAAATTGCAGAAATGGCTAAGTATAAAGGCATTACATACCAAAGGAATGGAAATAAAGGACATGATAAAGGTCAACCTAGTGTTCCCAAGGTATCTCCAAGTTTGCCTAAGTCTAGTGAACCTTATATTAATGTGGATTTGAATATTGACTTAGGAGGTTGGTTGAATAATGCAAAGATTTTGGTACCAGTATCAGAAATTATGAAGATCCCTTCTCAAAGGGAGAAATTAATTAAAGCCATAGTGGAACGTCCTAAAAGTGTTATACAGAAACAACCAGTTGTGGCCTACCAAGATGCACCAGTAATTTTGCAGAATTGGGATAGAACTAATGAGAAGAATTTGCCTTTTTACCTGTCTCTACTAGTGAATGACAAAGTGTTACACAATTGCATGTTAGATTCAGGAGCAAGATCTAATGTTATGACTAATAAAGTGATGGAACAATTGAACTTGAGGATCTCTAGACCTTATCATAACATTTGTGCATTGGATAGTCAAACAATTGAAGTTTTTGGATTGATTAAGGGTTTGCAAGTATACTTAACAACATTTCCAGATATTATGATTGAAATGGATATTGTGGTGATTGATGTTCCTGATCTTTGGGGAATGTTGTTGAGTAGAAAGGCAGTTGCAGATTTGGGTGGTAGTGTACAAATGGATTTATCCTATGCCACCCTCCCGACTCCAGATGGAGGCACTTTCAAGTTGAATAGGGAAGTGTATATGAAGGGTCATGTGGAAGACCCCAAGAGCCCCATAGATGAATTAGAATATGATGATGAGGGTCTTGGTAATTATGTCATTTTGTCTAACTCAATTGTGCCCCTAGAAGACAAAGTCCAAGATAATGAGTTGGACAAAGTTTGGTACATGAACTTTGATTGTGCTTTTTCTAGATTGGGAAAAGGTGTTGGAATTGTGCTTCAATCTCCAAATGGTAAAGTGTCTAAGTTTGCTTATAGATTGGAGTTTGATGCAACCCATAATGTGGCTAAGTATGAGGCCTTGCTCCTTGGTTTAGAGCTTTGCAAAGATAGGGGTGTCAAATGTCTAAATATCAAGGGGGATTCAGACTTGGTAATCCAACAACTAAAGAATAAATTTGCTTGCAAGTCCGAAATATTAAGAGGTTATAGGAATGTGATTTGGGATATGATTGATGATCTGGATGCTTTAAACCTTATTGTTATTCCTAGAGAACATAATTCAAAGGCAGATGAACTTGCAGTAGCAGCTTCAATACTTCAGCTTCCAGATAGTTTGATTGATGAGAATATTTCAGTAGAAGTGATTTTCAGACCCTCAGTTCCTGATAACATGAATCATTGGCAGGTTTTTGATGATGACAAACAGGTTATAAAGTTTCTGACCCACATGCATGAATTTTCTGATTTTGGCATCAATACAATAAAGGAAGGGTGTAACTATACTGGAAATGTTGATAAGGTTAAAACACCCCCTAGGTGAGTTGTGTCCTTAGAAAGCGACTTTGATAAACTAGATGGTCACAAGAAAAAAGAAGATTCAACGAAAAAGTTGTGTGACCACCTAGAAGTTAACATTGGAACTGTTGAAGAGCCTAGGATGGTAAAGATAGGCAAGACTACCCCTATAGAGGAAAGAATTGAAATTGTTAAGTTATTGAAAGAATATAGGGATGTTTTGTCTTTCAGTTATGATGAGCTCAAGGTCTATAGGGAGGATGTGATTCAGCATGTGATTCCTCTTAAAGAAGAAACCAAACCCTTTAGACAGAAATTGAGGCAAATGAACCCCAAGTTAGCTCCTTTGGTCCAACAGAAGTTACATAAAATGTTAGAGGCTGGAATCATTGCCCAAACCAGACATTCTTCATGGTGCTCAAATTTGGTTGTTGCTAGGAAAAAGAATGGAAAGATCATGATATGTATTGACTTCAAGAATTTGAACATTGTTTGCACAAAGGACAACTACCCCCTTTCCAAGATGGAAACTTTACTTCAAAGAGTAACAGGATCAGGAATGATTTCCATGCTTGATGGTTTTTCAGGTTATAATCAGATCAGACTTAAGGCTTAAGATAGGCATAAAACAACTTTTACTACTCCATGGGGAACTTTTGAATATCTTAGAATGCCATTTGGTTTATCAAATGCTGGAGCTACTTTTCAGAGGGCTATGGATTATGCCTTTAGGGGGCTAATTGAAAAATTGATTGAAATATATCAAGATGACTTGACTGTATTTTCTAAGGATGGGAAAACTCATATTAACCACCTTAGGCAAGTTTTGGACAGATGTAGAGAGTTTGGAATTTCTCTAAATCCTGCTAAGTCAGTTTTTGGGGTAACTGAAGGAAAACTATTGGGCCACATCATTTCAAA
>ML799103.1:171390-187400 GCA_009831015.1 Picea engelmannii | reverse complement strand
AATAATTTTAGAGCCAGAAGCCATTATTGCCTCTAGAGAAAGGAAGTTACGATCTCGCATAATCAAAGAATATCTTATCAAATGGAAAAACCTTCCAGAGGAAGATGCAGCATGGGAATCAGAACATTTTCGTCAATTACACTTGTCATTACCAATGCTTTGAGGACAAATCATTTTTTAAGAGGAAGGCAATGTTATGAACATAATATATATAAATAAGATGTTCATAACATAATAATTAGTTAGTAAATAGTAGTTAGTAAATAGTAATTATTAGTAATGAAAGGACATGTTCTAAAAAAGACATGTCTAGTGGTGAAAGGGCACCCCTGTGTGGGTATATAATAAGCCCTCATTCTCAATTGTAATCATCATATTTTATCAATTATTCATATTATATATATATTATTGCGATTGCATATTTGGTTATCTGTTACACTTTCAAACCCTAGATGGTGTGCCCTAGCCTTGAGATCTACTCTTATGCTTGGTGGTGGACACTTGGCATTGATCCAAGAGAGGTAGGTTTGCCTCTCCAAGTATAAATAGATCCCTCTCCTCACTCCAAACTCACCATTCTTTGAGCTAGTGTTACTATACTGAAATTTCATCTCACTCTCTTGCTCTTGCCATCTTGCCATTTCACTCATATGCTCTTGGGAGTCTTGGAGCAACTTGTTGCTGCAACACTCTCACTTGGATTAATAAAACTTTGGAGGATTTTTCGATCACCAAGAGTATTCTGGTTGCATTCTTCACATGAGGTGATATTGTGGTATTTGAGTTTATGTGGTTTGTGTTGGGTAGATCTTGAATAAAGTATTTTATTTGGGTAAATTAGCAAAGAGTAGTCTTGCTGGTTTATTTGTGTTGGATAGCTAGTTTCTTAGAAGTATTTCAAGTAGTTAGCTTATCCATACACATTATCTATTCTATGCTCACTCTTATCTCAAGTTTTGCAGGTTCATTTCAAGGGATTGTTGGGAAAGCCTCAAGCAAGAGTCTTCCCTCAACTTCTACTTAAATTCCTAGTTTGCTTAGTCCTATATTTATGTTTCATTTCATCATATATTTCAATTTAATAACCATCTTAGAAAGGTCATATATTTTCAGTTTTTACTTGGAGATTTTATGTGAAAATTTTCTGCATAAAAAACATAATTTTTCTTAACTTTGTTGTGTTGTGCAGCATTTCCAGCAAGCTTTTGCTTGATGGTTTTTATAGGTTCTTACCCGAAACAAGGGGATATGCTGCTCAAATTCAGCCATACGACACAACAAAAGCTGCCACAATAAGTGGGTAAAATTCTCTTTCTTTTCTTTTCTTTTTCTTGCATTCTACATGTAATTTTCAGCCATTGTAAATTTATTTTCTGTAAGTAGTTAGTTGCCAACACCTTGGGAGTGTGATTGGCCAAGCCAACCCCCCAAAATCATTGGGCTAGTTTAGTTTTCATTTCAACAAATTTTTTATTTCATTTCCCCACTTGTCATTAGGACAAGGTTGTGTGGTAGGCTTGTCTAATAATCTCATAATCTTTTTAATTTTCCAACCCTCTTTGGCCAACAATGGTAGGCTTTCCTCCACCTTGGCCATTGTCAGTGTTTTTTTTTTTTTTTTTTTTAAGTTTTGCTTAATAGTAATTACCTACACCTTGGGAGAGTCACCCCCAAAATCGTATGGCTAGGATGCATTAGATATTTGATGGTTTATATGTTTCAAATGGTTTAACATGCTCTAGATAATCATCTATATCTTGTCATCTTAGTTAAGCCCTTAAGACACACTTATATTCACATGCTTTAAGTTCCATTTCTTGCAAATATTTCATACTTAAAAGCATGATGCCTTAGATGGAGTAGATTACATGTTTAAAGTTTATTTTTTAAGGAATCTCTTTTCTTGGGCACTAATAATTCTCATAATTTCATTTATGTTCATGGACATATAAATGGTGTAGGACTTAGATCTCTATTTTCAGCAAGCATTCATTTCACTTAACATTTTCACATATGCAATAATATACATGGTTGAGTGATGTTATATTTTCTCATTTGCTATAATTGTTGACAAGTTGTTATTGTCATTTACTTGCTCTTTATTTCAAGTTTATATTTTACATGTGGCTAAGTAAATGGATGATGGAATAGTTCATCTTTCTCATATCTTTTGAATGTGTTTATGGTCATTATCTTTACATTTTGCAACACACTCATAGCATCTGTTTTCAAGCAGTTTCATTTTCGGGCACCTAAAACACTCCTAAAATACACCAAGCACACCTAAAGACTCACCCGCAAGTCATAATAACTTTTTAGACAACTTAGGATAGCTTTATTCAGCCATATCCACCATCTAAAACGGGTTTGAGGAAAACAACGAAAGGAAGTGGTGCGGGACCGTCCTGTGATCCTCCAGGAGGGGATCCTTTCCGGGAAGTACTCTTACTGTCAGGGATGACCTGGAAAGCTAGGGTGGGCCTTGTTGCCTTACTATATTGAGCACCCGTCAGTCATTTGGCCAAGGGAGGAGGGAGCTTAAAGCCCCAACATAGTTAGGGGGAGGTAAATAAAATTTACTTAACTTTTAAGAAACTTCTTGATCACCTAGTTGCATAGATAATCCATGTGTGTTGGGGGAATTTAGATGTATGTTTAGGAACACACCTATTGCAAGTACTTGATATTTTATATTTCATTTTCAATCTTATGGTTTATCTCTCCAATTGTTTTAAGTTTACATGAGCATTTGAGTTAAAACATTGATATATCTTTCTTTATTTGCTCTTGTGGTGTGATTCAAGAAGGAGTTGAGTATCCCACTTGGGGAGGCATCACCTTCTTGAGTATTGAGTGCTTTAGTGGTTGCCATTGAAAGCGGTCCAATAGAGTAAGTGCTATTGGGGCATGCTTGGCTCATGTGTTGATCTCATTTTGATTATCTCCTAAACTTTCATATCGTGTATCTTTGTATCTTTGTACATTTGTAACATCTATCTTTCATTGTATAACTAATTGTAATCTTTAGTTTGTGGGGTATTTTTCAACTTATTTTACTTGTAAACATTTTGTAATTGAACCACCCTCAAACTTAGTTGACCCCTTGCCCAACCTTAGGTACTAGTCATAGTTGACTTAGGGAAAGGGTTGATTGTCATATAGATTAACTTGCACTTTGCATTTGCTGCCTTAACATCTTAGGCTAGTTTTCCCAAAGCATTTTAACAAATTAAAACCAACTCGTAGAACATAAACGTTAAATCAAATCTAGTAACTAGGGTCTACCCCCCTTGGCTTCCCTAGGAGTAAGCCTAGAAGGAAGAGGTTCTAGTCAAGGTGACAGTGTGGACTGTGAACCTAGGCATTGTGCCTCCAAGGACACACTAAGTGAGCTGGATTTTGCTCACGTTTGCAAGTGTGTATTAGGACGAAAATAGGCTCTAAATGCTCTAAAACTATCTCAGATGATAGATTGGGCCACCACAAGCACTTGAGAGAAGTCCCAAGATCTGATCTAGCCTATAGCCTTCTAGATCTTAATAATACCGAATTACCAAATCGTCCCCTTCCTCCTGAAATTGTTCCAACCTGCAAATAGATGATAGGAACGTGATGACTCCTCGAAGAAGCCCTCAAACTAATGAGTAAGGGCTTGCAAGAAAAACCTTAATGAAAAACCCTAAGAATATAACCTTATTTTGGTTGAATTTTCCCCTCAGTGTGAGACTATGGCCTAGTGGGGATGCCTAGGCCACTAAGTCTTCTCAAACCTCTTCCTCAAGAGGTGGGGGACATTACACTGTGGCTGAGCATAATGTGAACATGTGAAATCCCAAAGTGTTGGGTGCATCATCATGTGAACATAAATGAATATGATGTGTTAGCCTCCTCTAAGCAGCAAATTTGATGAGAAAACTCCAGATGATTCTCCTGTGTGAGGCAGTGGGAAAGAAGATTTGTAGAGTGGACGTTCTTGTGGATGAGCACAGGTGAACGTGTGTAGATCTGGTTCTTCTGTCTAATGCAGTGAGCTAGAGATATGACATCCCTATGGATGTGCCCCTAGTGGATGAGCACTAGTGGGTGTATCAGATCCTTTGATATATGTTGTTCAAGAGTCAGACCTACCTATAACCCTAATTGTTATGTAAAGGGTACAGGTCAGCCCCACCTTAATGTGATTAATAATAAATGTAAAAGCAAATTAATATGGTTAATATTAATTATAATAATAATAATTATTATTATTATTATATTGTGACTTAATAAGGTTGGCCCTATTGAGCCATAGACACTTCGAATGATAGGATAAGTCTAATATAAGTAAAGGGATATTCCCCATTGTGGAATCATATCTTTCTTCTGAGTTTTAAAATTTCAACAAGTACATATACTTGGGAAAAGGTGTGCATCTCTCTTGGGCACTAGTCTTCTAGGGTTTGAGCACCCTCTTGTGTGGCAAGTATTTCTTGGTGGTGAAGGTATTTCTCTTGAATAATATAGCAAAGGATTTGGCTAGGTTTTCTTCCCTTGTTGAGAAGGGTTTTCCAGGATACTTCTTGTGTTCTTGTGCATGGTTTTTCTTCTTGTGATCTTGGTTGTTGCAACATTATTGTTTATGGTTAAGTTAAGATAAAATGGAATGAAATTCATGCTTAAACTAGCTTATTGAAAAATAAACATGGTCTTGAAGAAACCATTGCACAAGCATCTACCAATCTCCTCTTTTTTCTGCAGAACCGTACAACCCTCCTAGGGTTTTCTAGAAAATTCGTACGACCCTCCTAGGGTTTCCATAAAATTCGTATGACCTTCCTTTATGATATGTTTCAACCCTTAAACACTTAAATTTTGGGGATAATTTTGGCATAATAGAGTACGACCTCCTCCAGTGCATCTCCAGAGACTCTTAGAGTGACATTCTGAGAATTTTGAAATTTTGGCCCTAGGGTTCCTAGGGTTTCGCCAATTTCTGCAAAAAAATTCAAAATTAGGGTTTCTGCAAACTCATTGAAGGATCTCTTCATCTCACCAGTGTTCTCCTATATTTCAAAGGCTTATTGTTGGCAGTCATAAGTCCAATAAAACCTAAAAGTGCTAGCCTAACCTAGTCGTTAGGTTTTCTAGCCTAGTTGACAAAGGGTTGTGAAGAATCTAAAATTATGATGAACAAAAACTATGATGGAAGATAAGCTTGATGAATCAAGCAACTTCAAAGTTCTTGAAATACAAGACTTCATAGGAAGACTTATTGTGGGTAATACAAAAGGGTTTATCAAAGACAACTATCAATGAATGGAAGGAAGATGACATCAAGACAAGGAAGCCAATCACCTACTTAGGCCCTTACATTGAAGGGTCGGCTTCAAAATAAAAAAGATGACAAAATGTGACACTCTAACTATATTCTTCATAAAGATATCAAAGGATGGAGATCAACCAAGAGCCATTGGAGAAATCACATAAACATCCTGAGGTATTCACTTGTATATAGTATTTGTGTCATTGTCGTGAGTGAAATTGCAGGAGGAAGAAACCTATGTTGAAGTCATGGATCCAGAGGCATCTCAGTGCATTCAGAGAAAAAAGCCACTCAAAGTGAAGATTATAGTTTTGATTGTTGTAATTTTCATTCCTCTAACCTATATTTATAAAGGTTTTATGCAGTACAAATAGGTGTTGTAGTTGTGACAATATTCCTTAAATTGTTTTAATTCTAGAGATGTACTCATTATTCTCTTTTAGGAGATATTCTTGTGTTGGTTCTTTTTGTTTTCTTGTTCCATATAGGTTAACAAGAAAAGAAGATGCTTATCCTTTAGAGGGAGTCACTTGACTCAGAAGGAGCCAAAACCATTTGATAAAGAAGAAGAATAGAACCATCATTGAGACAACCAATGCTACAAAGCATGATCAGAATATTTCTAGGATTCCATGGGAAGAAGCATGCATCACACAGTGTATGTGCAGAACAAGAGTCTTCACCAGACTTTGAAAAACATAACTCCCAAAGAAGGCTTCACCATAATGAAGCTTGAGATTGAACACTTTAGGTTATTTGGGTGCCCAATGTATTTTCATGTACCCAAAGAGAATAAGTCCAAGCTAGATCCTTTAGGAAGAAAGGATACAATGAATCTTCAAAGACATCACTAGTCAGAGACAGATTGAGACAAGCAGATACATTGTCCTTGAAGAAGAGACAGTTTTTCAAAGACCCAAAGAATATCAAATGGAGATTGACAGTGAGACAATACCTTCTCTCCCTTCAACAATTCAGAGGGAGACAAACATTACTCCAGGTGATCCAGTTTCTCTAGTTGATATGTTCAGAGATATTGTAGTAGGGCATAAAATTCCTACCTAGACTCACTCTGCAAGAGGTAGAGAAACATACAAGCCTCTCAAGGCACATTTCGAAAAAGAAAAAGAGATTTTCGAGCTATCCTTCAGTCATGAGCCACTTCATTTATGTTGAGACTCTTTGTCTTAGAGAAGCAATAAGAGAACCGGTATGGCAAGATGCCATAACAGAAGAATACCAGTATATATTAAAGAATGATGCTTAAGATATTATTCAGGGACCAGAAAGGGAAGTCTGTGGTAACTTCTAAGTGGATCTATATGATCAAGCATGCAGCTGATGAAAGTGTCAAGAAATACAAAACGAGATCTATACCCAAAGGTTTCTCACAAACAAAGGGAGTTGTCTATAATGAGACACTTAACCCAGTGAACCTGATACACTTCCATCTGTACTATCATCCATGAGTTGGAAAGTATATCATATAGATAGATTCTTGATGAGTTTGGATTTCAACAAGAGTGTTTCTGATTCAAACCTATATCATTACAGTGTGGTGACGAGAGCCTGATTTTTATGACTTATTCAGAAATCCTTATTGTTGGATAGAAGTAATCCGTGACTTCTAAATTCAATATGAAGAATCTGAGTATGATGCACAACTTCTTGGGACAAGAAGTATGACAGAGAACAAATGAGATTTTCCTGCGTCAAGGAAAATATATAGTGAAAATATTAAAGAAGTTCAATATGACAGAATGCAAAATCCACCGTGATGGATTTAAAGAAGAAGATTGATGATGATTCAGACACGACTGATCCACAGTTTATTGGATCAATAATGTATTTGGTTAGCACCAGACTTGATTCATGTCATGCAGTAAATGTGCTTAGTCATTTCACGAGTCAACCGAGACAGACTCACTAGACAACAACAAAACATGTATTGAGATATATACGAGGCACAGTTGGATATGACTTGAGATATGCTTCCAGTATGAACTTGAGTTTGTTGGATATGCCGATTCAGATTGAGTAGAAAGTAAAGTGAACCGGAAGAACACATCCAGTTGATGTTCTACCGTGAAGTTTCCCATGGTTTCCTGATGCAGCAGGAAACAAAAATCTGTGGCCTTGAGTACCACAGAGGAAGAGTATATAAGCATCAACTGTGCAAAGAAATGTGGCTTCACAAGCTTCTGACAAATTTATTTGACCATGAGATGGATCCTATGATGATAACCAAGAGTCATGTGTAAAGCTCCTTGAGAACCCAGTGTTTCTTGATGGATCAAAAACACGATGAGATGAAATATCCTTATATCAGAGATATGGTGCAGAGAAAAATCGTACACATGCAATACCTTCCTACACATGAATAGATTACAAATATCTTTACCAAATTAACTTCATGAAGAATGGCTCCCTAGTTGAGAGGGAGTGTCAATAACTCCAGCCAAGAGAAAATTCAAAATACATCCACGTGAAACTTGGCATGATAAATAATTCCTCCCTAGATGAGAGGGAGTGTTGATGATTGCAACTATGTGAGACATTATCCAGCTTACAAACCTGTGAGGTGTGGATCATTGCAGCTATGTGAAGTCTTTCTCTCAGCTTACAAACCTGAGAGAAATCCCTTAAGAAGGGTACATGGTTCCTACCTGAGACGGACCTAGGAATGTAGAGATGACATCCTCCATTTAGAGAGTTGAGAATATCTCCAGATGATTATCCAGTGGGAAAGGTGATCTGATGAGTTGGACATGCTTGTGGCTGAGCACAAGGTGAATGTGTGAAATCCCAAAGTGTTGGGTGTATCATCATGTGAACATAAATGAAGATGATGTGTTAGCCTCCTCTGAGCAGAAAAGTTGACGAGAAAACTCCAAATGATTCTCCTATGTGAAGCAGTGGGAAATAATATCTATAGAGTGGATGTGACTGTGGATGAGCACAGGTGAACGCGTGTAGATCGGGTTCTTCTGTGTAATGCAATGAGTCAGAGATATGACATCCCTATGGATGGGCCCCTAGTGGATGAGCACTAGTGGGTGTATCAGATCCTTTGTTATATGTTGTTCAAGAGTCATACCTGTGTGTAACCCTAATTGTTATGTAACGGGTACAGGTTGACCCCACCTTAATGTGATTAATAATAAGTGTAAAATATAATTAATATGGTTAATATTAATTATAATAATAATAATAATTATTATTATTATTATATTGTGACTTAGTGAGGTCGTCCATGTTGAGCCAATAGACATTTCGGTTGATAGGATAAGTCTAATATAAGTAAAGGAAGATTCTCCATTGTGGAATCATACCTTTCTTGTGAGTTTGGAAATTTCAGCAAGTACATCTACTTGGGAAAAGGTGCGCACCTCTCTTGGGTTCTAGTCTTCTAGGGTTTGAGAACCCTCTTGTGTGCTAGGTATTTCTTGGTGTTGAAGGTATTTCTCTTGAAGAATATAACAAAGGATTTGGATGGGTTTTATTCCCTTGTTGAGAAGGGTTTCCAAGGATACTTATTGTGTTCTTGTGCATGGTGTTTCTTCTTGTGATCTTGGTTGTTGCAACATTATTGTCTATGGTTAATTTCAATGATAAAATGGAATGAAATTCATGCTTAACCTAGCTTATTAAAAAATCAACATCATGTATCTCTCAAACTAGGTAATCGTTAACCTACAGTTCGAGCCACAATGAGACTGCTAGTAGGTTGTGGCAGGGCTACTGCTACACCTCTCCCTCAATATATATGGTTGTCGTGAATGGACCCTTTACTCCTAATGTGAGTCTGATTAGCAAGCAATCTTCAGCCTGCATCCATCAATGAAACATCTCAGTGATCCATAAACATCATAATATACTTGATCATATGTCACATATGCATAAACAAAAATACCCAAACCATATACAATCCACTCCATGACTCGATACAGATTCCAAGGAGGTCCACTGATGCCATTGACATCCTCAATATGTCAAGAGTCCTACACACTCAGGAGAAACCAGTCAATAGCACCTATCTATACATAAATAACATAACATAACATCACAATACACAATCTCATCATCAAAATCCATAAGTGGAGCAGACAATCATATAATGAACCGGATCACTTACACACAAGTGTCCTCAAATAATAATTCATGTCAGGTGCACACAAGAGCAGGGTGTTACAATTATGAATACAAGATTCAAATGAATGAGTGGGTACAGATCTCTTTTAGAATTACGAAGTAAGGGATCAAAAAAAATTGTGCCAAAGTAACCGAGCAGGCACAATGGTCCCATCAACTTCAAACTGGAGTAAATACACTTTGAATGTAATGTTCAGGGTTTAATATAGTAAGTGGTATAGACAACAGGTGGTTCGAATAGAGAGTTTGGTAGTTGAATGGCACAAAGAGCTCATTCCATAGGTTCCCTATCATAATCGATCACCTAAATAATAATATGAAACATTTATCTCGATTGTATGGGCTTCGAACAACAGACTACATATTCCAAAACAAACTTGTGAGGCAAACCCCTTTTCCAACACTGCATAATGAGAGACCAAAATAAAAAAACCATTCCCAACCAAAAAGAACGAATAGTGCTCTCATCAAAATAAGGGTAGCAATGTTATCATACTATATAAAATTTACCAGACAACAATGACAGTGAGGTTATAGAAAGCAATCCAACAACTGAGGGTTTTGCCAAGAAAAGGCATGAAAATCTCTAATCTTCAATCATAGTTCACTTAAAAACTCACAGGGTCGAAACATGTCGTGGGTACACTTAACCACATAAACTAGTGATGTCAATATATAGGTGGATTATTCACAAAGCCCAGATTTTAGGCAGACTGTGATAACCAACTTCAACAGAGAGGCTAGACTCGAAAACAGAACCATGAAAAAGAAGACTCCACTACAATCTTTACTCAATAATTCCATTGAACAATTACACATAGCAAGGACCACATGACCAACTTTTAAAAGCCAACAACCCCAGAAAAACCACCACAGGAAACCAAAGATGCGAGCATAAACACAGTTCCAAAACATCATAATAGCTTGAGAATCACATAGACCACAAGAAATGAGAGCCAAAATTTTATTCAAAAGCAGAGTAACTCTCATGGATGGAAAATTTATAAAACCCATACCTGTAAAAGTCTATGCGAGGAGAAAAAACAAGACTGTATACTTCCTCCACAACTGGGCAAGGCAGAGCAACAACAACTACCAGAGACAAAAATGCAAGAATGACTAGGGTGACAGGCTCAAGGGGAGTATGAGTGACGTGCATTTACTTCACGTTGCTTCTCCCCTCAGATCTTCATTCAATTTTTAGTACGAGTCAAGCCCACTAGCCAACTCACCATAGCACTACATTCAAACCATTAATCAACCAAAAATCCAAACTTGCCATATTACTTTTGCAAAGTGCACGATAGTCCAAAGTGCACCATCCCTTGCCAATATCAAATTCCTTCAAAATACAATGTGTTAGGAACACAACCCACTATGCAACTCAAACAATGTGCATAAACATAGTATCAAGGGTCAAGATCACCCAACTTTCACCATGAACAATACACAACATTAAAATTGGAGTATAATTATTTCATTCAAAAGGGCAGCGTTATCATATTTTATGAGAGATCATCCAAACCATTTAGATCCATGTTTTAATCACCCAACCACCACATATTACCATAAACATTTTAAACCATGATTTGAAACCAATGAATTGTAGAAAATTGTGTTGCTACCATCACATAGGAAAACAAAATATAAGTGTTTCTTATCCACCGTATTTCCATGATTATAAAAAGGGGGTCCCACCTACTAGTATATTATTAATATAGATAAATAATAAATATTGGCAATCATTTGTGAGCATAGTATTCATCGTTCCGCTTTCAAGCGTCAACAAACTGGTGACTCCATAGGGAAATCTATTTCCAATAGATTTAGAACTCAAAATGTATGGTTTTGCAGACCAGGTGAATCGTAGATAAAAGAATTATTTACCAAAATGATTATGCAACAGGGGGAGTGAGGCAGTTTAAGGGGGGAAAATTATCCAAGACTTTGGGAATAGCTCATGAAAAGTGTTACGTATAAGGGGTGTGTTCCTGTATGCATAACATTTGATTGGTCACAATGAAAGTGTTTATTGTTTTAAGGAGAAAAATTTATGCCATGCTCTACTTGAATCTCAGGGTGGAGGGAAGAAGGGGAAAGAATAAAGTAGGGATGGAAATCCAATTATCTATCTAATAGTAGTACTGGAAGAAGAAAACAATTTCAGTGATGTCTACAAGGGGGACATCATAACAGTTGTGTAACTTGATTTTTATTGATCAACAATACTTACAAAATAGCATCATTGTGGCGAAACTAATCCAAATTTTATTTTTGATAAACAAAAAGGAAAGCAATAAAAGAAAACAATGGAAATGAAACAACAGAAAAAGAAAAACAATAAGGAAAAATCAAAATAGTGAAACATAAAACTATAATACAACAATGACTATCATGCAACATTCAACTTTCAAACTGGTTCCACATAGTGTTTCAAGCTGGAATCGTTGGTACTGTAGGAAAATAATCGCTCTTCCAAGTCTTTTAGAAGATAAGAATTTGCGCCTAGGACAAAAGCGATTTTAAAAGGACCCAACCATAATTTTTGAAACTTCGAATGTCTTCCTCTTTCAGAATGGGTCGAATCCCAAAGAAAGACCTTCTCATTTACTTTAAACCTGAAAGCTTTTGTGCTTTTGTTGAAATATTTTTTCATTGTTTGTTGTCATCTCTTTATGTTTTCCAAGGAAAACATTCTTTGTTCCTTTAAAGATAACAATGCATTTATCCTTTGAGGAACATTAGAATAATTTAATTCTTCGATCTGTAGCATCAACCATAAAGAAGAAAGTTCCAGTTCAGTAGGAAAAATAGCTTCTTTCCCATAAACAAGTTGAAAGGGAGTGCAACCTTTGCTTACCTTGGTAGTAGTGTGATCTTCCCAAAGGGCATAAGTTAGGATGGTGTCCCATTGAAGAGGCTTATCTTCAATGAGACTCTTGATGATCCTAACAAGTTTTTTATTAGTAGACTCAACTTGCCCATTTCCTTGAGGGTAATAAGCTAATGACGTGAAATGTTTGACTCCCAACTTAGCTAGAAACTGAGACAGCTTAGTGGAAATGAAATCGGGACCGTTGTCTGTAATAATTTCTAAAGGATTTCAAAATCTGGAGAAAATATTGGTTTCAAGGAAATAAATAACCTGTTCATCCTGTGAGTGTTTAAGTGAGATAACTTCAGTCCATTTAGTGAAATAATATGTGGTTGTTTGTTAATGTTTAAGCCATTATTATAGTTCTTTGCATATTAGATAACAATAGCATAATCCAAGATCACTGAGAAATACACAATCACAAGAGACACAAAATTTATCCTGGGAAACCCTCTAGGGAAAGAAAACCCAACAAAACTTCCTTAATATAGATAGCCAATACAATGCCAATAGATCTCTTAAACTAATACAAAAAGTCCTCTCCCAGATATGCACCACTCTCTCTCTCCTTCTTCTCCAACAACAGATCCGATACTTTTCTCTCAATGAGCAAGTGAGTTGTGTGTCTAAGTGAGGCGCTAGCCTCCTTATTTATATTAGACTGGCACGTGTGAAGTGTTTCTTCACTGGCAGGGCTGACTTCTCCCACTGGGTGGTTATAACCACCTTAATTACATTCTAGGGCCTCTTTAATATCTGTTGGGGCCGACTTCTTATTCTTCCTATTATAATTAACATTTGACCAATCCACAAAAGGGGATTTGGTCCTATTACAATAGTCGACAAGATCAATCCACAATGGGGATTGATCCAATGAATAATATATCAAATAATAATAAGAATACTCTTTACAGTTACATTATTTCAACACTCCCCCTTAACAAGAAGGGTATTCTTCAGCAACATCATGCGAGAGAGAGAGGAAAACATCATCAACAACATCAAGTGGGTGAGAGGACAACATAATCAATATCATCTTGGAAAACTGACTGGCCTATCTATAAATCATCAGAAGTTTTCTTCATCGACAACATCGTCATTCTCAAGGAATGTCATCATCATCTGCATCAATATGTATTAGTATAAAAAATGATACATCATCATCATCATAGCACAAGGTTGGTTCATCATAATACAAGACTGGATTTACGTCACAACTGTCAAGCTGGAAGCTCAGTACTTGTCTCATCTCAATGTCTTGCTTTACATCACAACACTCAGGCTGGAAGCAAGATACTAGACTGGCTTTATGTCACAACTATCAAGTTGGAAGCACAGTACTAGTCTCATCTCATCGTCTTGCTTTACGTCATAACACTCAAGATGGAAGCAAGATACTCGTCCTGGTTTACGTCACAACCATCAGGTTGGAAGCATGATAATAGACTGGCTTTACGTCACAGTTATCCAGCCAGAATCTCAGTGCTAGTCTCATCATATCATCTTGCTTTATGTCACAACCATCAGGTTGGAAGCAAGGTGCACATCCTGCTTTACATCACAACCATCAGGTTGGAAGCAGGGAACTAGAGTTGTTTTGCATCACAGCTCTACAGCCGGAAGCATAGTACTAGTCACACATAATCTTTATTTACGTCACAACCATCAGGTCGGAAGCAAGGTACACATCTCATCTTTCTTTACGTCTGACAACTAGCTCAGAAGCAAGGAACATCTCATCTTGCTTTACGTCTGACAACTAGGTTAGAAGCAAGGAACATCCCATCTTGCTTTACGTCTGACAACTAGGTCAGAAGCAAGGAACACAACAACTACTCCCCCTTTCGAGGAAGGTCCTTTCGGAATATGCTAAGCTTATCTCGGAAGTACTCAAAATTCACACGAGATAGGGACTTGGTCAACACATCAACAACTTGTTCATCCATGCTAATGTACTAGAGCTTTAAGTCTCCTCTCTGTACCATGTCACGGATGTAATGATAACAGATATATATGTGCTTCAAACTGTCGTGGAATAAAGGATTCTCTGTCATTTTTATGCAGCTCTGGTTGTCACATAGAATCAAGGTTTCTCTCATCTCTAAGTCAAATAGGTCGATTAGAAACTTTCGAAGCCATATAGCTTCGCAACTGGCATAACATGCAGCAATGTATTCTTCTTCCACTGTGTTGAGAGGAATACTAGATTGCTTCCTACTCTGGCATGAGATCATAGTTGATCCCAAACTTAAACAACATCTTGAAGTGTTTTTCCTATCAAAAACACTTCCTGCCCAATCTGCATCAGTATATCCACTCAATGTGAAATCATGATCTCCATCATAGCTGAGACCATAATCTATTGTACCTTTAAGGTACCTCATCACATGTTTTGCAGCCACTGGGAGAACACGTTTGGGTTCTACCAGAAACTAACTCAAGGTGTTCACGACAAAACAAATGTCTGGTCTGGTGTTCGTCAGGTACATCAATGATCCAATAATCTGTCTGTACAATGTGGCATCAATCAATTCTGACGAAGTATCGACCAATAGCTTCATCTTCGCTCCATGGGTGTATTCATGGGCTTGCATTCCAACATGTCGAATCTCTTCAAGATTTTGACCATGTACTTCCCTTGGTTAAGGAATATCCTCTCAGGACTCTGCCATACCTCAAGACCTAAGAAATAATGCATTAGGCCAAGGTCTTTCATTTCAAATTCCAAGGCAAGTCTCTTTTTACATTCAGTGATGCTATTTTCTTCTCCAGTTAAGAATAAGTCATCCACATATAGCAGTAAGATTATTGGCTCATTGGTCATGATTTTTAAGTAGAGGTTAGAGTCTTTTTTACTCTTGGTAAAGCCTAATCTTGTCAAGAAACTATCTATACGTCCATACCAAGCTCTAGGAGCTTGCTTCAATCCGTATAAGGCTTTCTTCAATCTGCAGACATGAGACTTCATGTCTTCAACCTCAAATCCTTGAGGTTTCTCTATATACACTTCCTCTTCGATGACACCATTTAAGAAAGTTGTCTTCACGTCCATCTGGTGCAACTTCCACTTCATCTTAGCTGCAAGAGCTATGATGGTTCTGATCGAAGTGTATCTGGCCACAGGAGTGAATGTTGTTGAAATAATGTAACTGCGAAGAGCATTCTTATTATTATTGTTATTTTATTATTAGGATTAATCCCCATTGTGGATTAATCATGTCGGTAATTGTATTAGGGCCAAATCCCCTTTTGCAGATTGGTAATCGGACAATTATAATGGGCAGAATAAGAAGTCGGCCCCAACAATTATTATTGAGACCCAAAATTAATTTAAAGGTGGGTTTACCCACCCAGAGTGAGAGGTCGGCCCTGCCAGTGAAACCCTTTCACACGTGCCAGTCTTATATATATAGGAGGCTAGCACCTCACTTTAACACACAACTCACTTTCTCATTCTCTTATGAGGAAAGTTGCAATTACCAGTTGGAAAGAGGAGAAGAATAGTGGTCCATCTCTTGGAGATGACTATCTGTATTGTTTTGAGTTATCTCTTGAACATTGTATTAGCAATTTATGATAAGGAAGTTTTTGTTGGGTTTTCTTCCCCTAGAGGGTTTCCCAGGATAAATGTTGTGTCTCTTGTGAATGTGTATTTCTCAGTGATCTTGTTCTTATGATGCT
>ML799103.1:145728-169198 GCA_009831015.1 Picea engelmannii | reverse complement strand
GATGATTATTCTCGTAAGACCTGGATATATTTCTTAAAATCTAAAGATGAAGTATTCAGTAAATTCAAGGAATTCAAAGCCTTGATAGAGAATCTTTCCGAAAGAAATATTAAGATACTCAGGTCAGATAATGGAGGAGAATAGACCTCAAAGGAGTTCGTGAAATTCTGCAGAGATGTTGGGATCAAGAGGGAACTCACTACTCCCTATAATCCTCAACAAAATGGTGTAGCTGAAAGGAAGAATAGAATGATTATGGAAGTTGTAAAGACCATGATTCACAATCAAGATATTCCTATGTGCTTATGGGTAGAAGCAGCAATGGCAGCTATTTATTTGCAGAACATATTATCCCATAGTGCACTTGGGTTCAAGACCCCAGAACAAATGTTCATCGAAAAAAAGCCAGAGGTAAGCCATCTCAAAATATTTGGTTGTCCAGTATTTATTCATATACCGAAAGAGAAAAGAAACAAGATGGAACCCTCCGGAAAGAAGGGAATATTTGTGGGATAGTGTGAGGTATCCAAGGCCTTCAAAATCTACATACCTAGTCACTGCCATATTGAGATCAGAAAGGACGTGACCTTTGATGAAGAAGCAACACTTAATAAATCTAGAAGATGCCAGTTTGAAGAAATGTATGAAGAGGAACCTGTAAATCCCAGGACTACTGAATCCGTGAGGGAAGTTCCCAGAACCGCAGAACCTGATGAGGAGACTCCTGAAGATCATGATATAACAGAAGTTCAAGAGCCTCCTCAAATGACCTTCTCCCATAAAAGAAGGGCAAGAGAGCTTATTCAAGATGGAGAGAAATATGGTGTTCCAAAAGGAACCACAAGACAGGTGAAAAGACCAAATCCATTCTCTAGTTACATGGTTTTGATGTGCAATCTACTAGACGAAGAACCTACATGCTTTGAAGAGGCCATTCAAAAGAAGGAATGGGCAAATGACATGACAGAGGAATACCAATCCATAATAGAGAATGATGTATGGGAAATAGTTCCCAGACCAAAAAGTAAGGATGTGGTATCATCAAAATGGCTCTTCAAAATAAAACATGTTACTAATGGAAGTATTGAAAAATATAAAGCAAGATTTGTCACTCGTGGATTTTCCCAGAAGGAAGGTATTGACTATGAAGAGACATTTTCTCCTGTGGCCACATACACTTCGATCAGAACCATTATAGCTCTTGCTTCCAAGATGAAAATGGAAGCTGCACTAGATGGACATGAAGACAACTTTCCTGAATGGTGTTATCGAAGAGGAAGTGTATATAGAGAAACCCCAAGGATTTGAGGTTGAAAACAGGAAGTCTCATGTCTGTCGATTGAAGAAATCCTTATATGGATTGAAGCAAGCTCCTAGAGCTTGGTATGACCATATAGACAGTTTCTTGATGAGCTTAGGCTTGACAAAGAGTAAAGAAGATTCAAATCTCGACTTCAAAATTATGGATAATGAACCAGTAATATTACTACTGTATGTGGATGACTTATTCTTAACTGGAGAAGAAAAGTTCATCACTGAATGTAAACAGAGACTTGCCGTAGAATTTGAAATGAAAGACCTTGGTCTAATGCATTACTTCTTAGGCCTTGAGGTATGGAAGAGTCCAAAAAGAATCTTCCTTAACCAAGGGAAGTACACGGTCAAAATCTTAAAGAGATTCGACATGCTAGAATGCAAGTCCATGAATACTCCCATGGAAGCGAAGCTGAAGCTGTTGGTTGATACTTTGTCAGATTTTATAGATGCCACACTGTACAAACATATTATTGGATCGTTGATGTACTTGATGAACACCAGACCAGACATGTGTTTTGCAGTGAACACCTTGAGTCAGTTTCTGGTAGAGCCCAGACGTGTTCACCTAGTGGCTGCAAAACATGTGATGAGGTACCTTAAAGGTACAATGGATTATGGTCTCATCTATGATGGAGATCATAACTTCACATTGAGTGGATATACTGATGCAGATTGGGCAGGAAGCGTTGCAGACAGAAAAAACACTTCCGGATGTTGTTTCAGTTTGGGATCAGCCATGATCTTGTGGCAGAGTAGGAAGAAATCCAGTATTGCTCTCAGCACAGCGGAAGCAGAGTACATTGCTGCATGTTCTGCTAGTTGCGAAGCTATATGGCTTCGAAAGTTGCTGACAAGCCTATTTGACTTGGAGATGAGAGAAACCGCGATTCTATGTGAAAACCAGAGCTGCATAAAGATGACAGAGAATCATGTATTCCACGACAGGTCGAAGCACATAGAGATCCACTATCATTTCATCCGCGACATGGTACAGAGAGGAGCCTTGAAGCTCCAGTACATTAGGATGGATGAACAGGTTGTTGATGTGTTGACTAAGCCTCTATCTCGTGTAAAGTTTGAACACTTTCGAGATAAGCTTGGTATAGTCCGAAAGGACCCTCCCTGAAAGGTGGAGTATATATATTTTCCTTTCTTCTGACCTCGCTGTTAGAGGTAAAGCATGACACTATGTGTTCCTTGCTTCTGACCTCCCTGTTAGACGTAAAGCATGACGTTGTGGATTCCTTGCTTCTAACCTAGTTGTTAGACGTAAAGCAAGATGATTCCTCACTTCTAACCTCGTTGTTAGACGTAAAGCGAGATGTTGATGTGTTCCTTGCTTATGACCTCATTGTTAGACATAAAGCAAGATGAGTCATGCTTCTGACCTCGCTGTTAGACGTAAATCATGACATTGTGATTCCTCGCTTCTAACCTAGTTGTTAGACGTAAAGCGAGATGATGATATTCCTTGCTTCTGACCTAGTTGTTATACGTAAAGCAAGATGTGACTGACACTGAGCTACCAAATTAACAGCTGTGACATTGAGCCAGTGTAGTACTACCAGCCTAGTGCTGTGATGAGGTATCATTTTTTTACTGATACATATTTGATGCAGATGATGATATCATTCTTTCGAGAATGATGAGGTTGTCTATGAAGAAAACTTCCGATGACTCGTAAATATGCTAGCCAATGTTTCAAGATGATATTGGCGATACTGTCCTCCTAATGCCACTGATGATGCAGACCTCTCTCACCTAATGTTGATGAAGAATACCCTTCTTGTTAAGGGGGAGTGTTGAAATAATGTAACTGCGAAGAGAATTCTTATTATTATTGTAATTTTATTATTAGGATTAATCCCCATTGTGTATTAATCATGTCGGTAATTGTATTACGACCAAATCCCCTTTTGCGGATTGGTCATCGGACAATTATAATGGGCAGAATAAGAAGTCGGCCCCAACAGTTATTATTGAGACCTAGAATTAATTTAAAGGTGGGTTTACCCATCCAGAGTGAGAGGTCGGACCTGCCAGTGAAACCCTTTCACACGTGCCAGTCTTATATATATAGGAGGCTAGTGCCTCACTTTAACACACAACTCACTTTCTCATTCTCTTATGAGGAAAGATGCAATTACCAGTTGGAAAGAGGAGAAGAAGAGTGGCACATCTCTTGGAAAGGACTATATCTATTGGTTTGATTTATCTCTTGAACATTGTATTAGCAATTTATGATAAGGAAGTTTTTGTTGGGTTTTCTTCCCCTAGAGGGTTTCCCAGGATAAATGTTGTGTCTCTTGTGAATGTTTATTTCTCAGTGATCTTGTTCTTATGATGCTCTTATATATTGAAATGCAAAGAACTATAATAATGGCATAAACATTAACAAATGTCTCTTCATAGTCAATGCCTTTCTTCTGGGAAAAGCCACGAGTGACAAATCTTGCTTTATACTTCTCAATACTTCCATCAGCAACATGTTTTATTTTGGAGAGCCATCTGGAGGATACCACATCTTTATTCTTCAGTCTGGGAACTATTTCCCATACTTCGTTCTTCATTATCGATTAGTATTCCTCTGTCATGGCATCTGCCCATTATTTTCTTTGAATTGCTTCTTCAAAGTAGGTAGGCTCCTCTTCTAGGAGATCACACATCAAAGTCGTATAGCTAGAGAATGGCTTTGGTCTTTTCACCTGTCTCATAGTTCCTTGGGGAACACTGTACTTCTCTCCATCTTGAATAAGCTCTCTAGCCCAAGTTGGATTTATTTTATGGGGGATCATTATCTGAGGAGGTTCTTGCACTTCTACTATATCATGGTCTTCTAGAAGTTCCTCATCAGGGGAAGTTACGACTTCCCTCACTGGTTCTGCAGCTCTGGGAACCTCCCTCATTGCAGTACTGGGGATTATGGGTTCCTATTCATATACTTCTTCAAGCTGGCATAGTTTAGATTTCTTGAGTGTTGCATCTTCATCAAAGGTCACATCCCTACTAATCTCAATGTGATGTTGACCTAATATATAGATTCTGAAGGCCTTGGAGACCTCCCAGTATCCCACAAATATTCCCTTCTTTCCTGAAGGGTCCAACTTGTTTCTCTTTTCTTTAGGTATATGAATAAACACTGGACCGCCAAATATTTTGAGATGGCTTACCTCTGGATTCTTTCCAGTGAACATCTCTTCCGGTGTATTGAGCCCAAGTGCACTATGAGACAATCGGTTTTGCACATAAACAGTTGTCATTGCTACTTCTTCCCATAAGCACATAGGAAGGTCTTGATCATGGATCATAGTCTTCACAACTTCCAGTATGGTTATGTTATTTCGTTCAGCTACACCGTTTTGTTGGGGATTATAGAGAGTAGTGAGTTCCCTCTTGATCCCAACATCTTTGCAGAAGTTCACAAACTCTTTTGAGATATATTCTCCTCCATTATCTGACCAAAGTATCTTAATCTTCCTTTTAGAAAGCTTCTCTATCAAGGCTTTGAATTCCTTGAACTTACTTAACACTTCATCTTTAGATTTCAAGAAATATATCCAAGTTTTACGAGAGTAATCATCAATGAATGATACATAATATACATACCCGCTAATGGAGGATGATGGCATTGGGACACATACATCTGAATGAATGAGTTCTAGGACTCCTTCTATCTTGTTGTCCCTCTTCGGAAACAGGTTCTTGATGTTCTTCCCTTGTGCACATCCATTGCATATGCCTTTATGGTCACCTTTGATTTCTGGTAAACCTGTGACTGCTTTTCATATGTATTTTAGTGCCTTGTAGTTGATGTAGGCTAACCTTCTATGCCAAAGTTCACATGAGTTTTCAATGACGTGGGTCATGGCAGCCTCTGAGTGACCATTTTTATTTATACAAGCCATTTTCTTCACTTCCAATGATGATTGCTTCATTTAAGGTTTCTCCTTTATCCCACATAAGAACTTCTCCATCTATAAAGGAAACTCTGAAGCATTTCTTTTCTAAAGCTGAAATGGAGAGTAGGTTCTTCTTCAAGCTTGGTACATATAGTAAGTCCTTCATTTTTAGTGAATTCCCTGAATTCAGTTTGTGGTTTGATTCTCCCACTCCCTTGATGGGATATTGGTAATCATATCCAAGTGTCACTTTTTGAGAAAAAATCTTTTCTGAGATACAAGAGAGAATGTTTCTTTGTCCCATCATGTGCTTGGATGCACCACTATCAATGAGCCAAGTGTCCTTTCTAGGTGTTATAGATACTGAGAGGGCCGAGATCAAGACATGGTCTTTGATCTGCTCTCTTATCATTTTTGCGGGTGGCTCTTCATCTTCGACTACATGGGCATGGAGCCTCTTATGTTTTCTCTTGTATTCTTCTCATCTGGCTGGACAAAACTTCACAATGTGTCCCATATTGTCACAATCATAGCATTGTACAAATGAGTAGTCTCTTTCCTTTCGTTGTCCTTTCTTCTGAAATCTCCTTGGATGAGATTCTTTATGATTGAATTTGTTTGACTGTTGAGGCTCTTTATGAGTCTCCTTTTGGAAGTAGGGTTTCTTCCTTCCTCCTTTGGTGTGAGTAGCTAGGGATTGAGCATCATCTCTTGCTAGTAACGCTTCATGATTCGCTACTCTTGTTTCTTCTTGGATGCATTCTTCCCATAGACTATCAAACTTCAGTTTCTTCATTCTGGCACATATCGTTTGGATGAATGCATCCCAAGGTCTTGTGAGACCATTTAGGGCAATCATTATGAGTTCGTCTTCGTCTATGGTATCTCCAATAGCTTCTAGTTGTTCTTTGAATTTTGAGATTCTGGAGAAGTATTCCTGAATCTATTCTCATTTCTGCATCCTTGTATTCTTTAGTTGAGTTCTTAGATTCATCTTTCGGTTTATGTTCTTTCCTTCATATAGTCTATTCAACACATCAAAAATTTCTTTTGTGGTCTTCTTAGATGACACATAAGGAATTAGGTGGTCTTTGATTGAATCTGCAATGATTCTTTTGGCCCTTATTGTGTCCTTTTGATGCTTTGCCTTTTCTGTAGCATCGACGGGTTCCAGTGCTTCTTCTTTGATGAATCTTGCTAGTTCATTCTCTTAAAGAATGAGGCCAATCCTATACTTCCAGGCACGGAATTTTTCCACTCCTTCTAACTTGTCAACAAGCTTAACGCTTGCAGACATATTTACCTAGAGCTAGGAAAATGACCGAAAAATGAAAGTTCTCAAAATCAAAAACTGAACTTACCAGGAGGTGTGCTTCACTGAGACGAGTAGCTTGGTGTGTTTGGATCTGAGAAAATCCAACTTTTTCTCCTCCAAATTTGATCTGCGGATTTCTGGACTAGTGCTTCTGGTACTCTGGTACTTCTGGTACACTGGTTTTCTGGTACTTCTGGTACTTTGTGAAACTAGGGTTTCACTTTCTGGGAGATCCAGCCACTGAAAAGGTGCGCTGAGAGTGCCAAAGTGATCCTTAGGGGAGGGTGCACTTTTCTAGATGGTTTTGGGGCTAAAAATCTTCACCATCAAAAAGCCCTAATTTTCATGTACGACAACAATGACGTTTTTCACTTATGAAAGATGATTCCTTCAACTTGGCTCTAATACCATGTTAATGTTTAAGCCATTATTATAGTTCTTTGCATATTAGATAACGATAGCATAATCCAAGATCAATACACAATCACAAGAGTCACATCATTTATCCTGGGAAACCCTCTAGGGGAAGAAAACCAAGCAAAACTTCCTTAATATAGATAGCCAATACAATGCCAAGAGATCTCTTAAACTAATATAGAAAGTCCTCTCCCAGATATGCACCACTCTCTCTCTCCTTCTTCTCCAGCAGCAAATCTGAAACTTGTCTCTCAATGAGCAAGTGAGTTGTGTGTCTAAGTGAGGCGCTAGCCTCCTTATTTATATTAGACTGGCACGTATGAAGTGTCTCTTCACTGGCAGGGCTGACTTCTCCCACTGGGTGGTTATAACCACCTTAATTACATTCTGGGGCCTCTTTAATATCTGTTGGGGCCAACTTCTTATTCTTCCTATTATAATTAACATTTGACCAATCCGCAAAAGGGGATTTGGTCCTATTACAATAGCTGACAAGATCAATCCACAATGGGGATTGATCCAATGAATAATATATCAAATAATAATAAGAATACTCTTTGCAATTACATTATTTCAACATTGTCAAGATATAAAAAACTTCCCCGTTGAAGAATGAAAATGGTCTTTTACTCTAGCTCTATTCAATGCACAGAAATCAACGCACAATCGGATCTGACCATTGGTTTTTCGAACGAGGACCAACTTTGAAACGCACTCAGAATACTTAACAAGGAAAATTATACCAGCCTTCAAAATCTTTTCCAACTCCTTCCTAATAGTAGCTTCCAATGTGGGGTTAATGGGTCTTTGTTTTTTCCTAACTGGTTTTATCCCTTCCTTGATAGGAATTTCATGTTGTATGAGAGTAGGATCAAAACCATGAAGATCCTCATATGACCAAGCAAAAACATCTTGAAATTCATGAAGTAAATTAGTGAATTTCAATTTTTCCTCATCAGTACATTGGACACCTATCTTAACATTCTTGGCGGAATCAGGTGTTCCAATGTTTAAGGAAATGGTTTCACCCACTTTCCTTTTTTACTCCTCTTCTTTATGCGTTTATTTGTTTTCTACATCACTCGATGAAAATGAACTTTCAAGAGGAGTCAATCCTTTCAGAATTTTGTTGTTTTCCATGGATATAATCTCCTTGGGATTAAATGGTTCATTTTGTATGAAAGCACAGATGCCTTCATCACTAGGGAAGACCTGACATGACTCTACATTGTGAGGAATATGAGGACGATATAAAGATTGAAAAGTACAATCAGGTATTTGAGGCAGAAGTTGTCGAGTAGGATACGTTGCAAATACAGCTAACCTGCCAACCACCGAATTAAGTTCCCTTTTAACATGAATGATGTTAAATGATAATAAGTTCGAGATAAGCATATAAACAACTTGGGTGTAGTGTTTCATCAACTTATTTTTAGGAGATTAGATTTTACGTACAAGGTTCACAACAAGTTCAAAATCCCCCAAAACTGTAAGGTGTCCACAACCTAAATTATAAAAAAATTCAATGCCTAACAATAATGCTTCAAACTTGGTAACATTATTCGTGGAATCAAATTATAGCCTATAAGAAAAGTTGTGAATTTTAACTACAAGTGAGTATAAGATAATTCCATCTCCATTACCTTCTCTGGAGTATGAGCCATCGAAGTGCATGTGCCACATACCATCCTCTAGGTCAATTTGTTCTAGGGTAGTGTCACTCTCATCTGCAAAGATGGAGTACACTCCTAATTCTTCCTTGACATAGTTTATGTTAGGTTGTGGAATACTCTCTATGTATGGTGAGATTCTTCCTTCTCTCAGGACTATAATATTCTTTCCATTCCGAGGAACAGATAAGTGTGTTCCGTCAAGAGAAATATATCCACCTGTCAAGGATTTCCAATTTCTTCCTAAGATGATAAAATAGTTACTTACTAGCATGTTAATTACCTGGATGTTGAGGGTTGTCCTTATTTCAGGATGTGTGCACAGAACCAAAGTCACGTCTTTGATTTCACCTATAGTTGACTACTGTAGATTGTAATAGGAGAGCATGATTCTATATTTTTCATTAGTACATGATAATCCTAGCTCTTCCATAATAATTTTCAACATTATGCTTGGGCCCGAACCGTTGTCAATTAGGCAACAATGGGCTATTTTATCCATAATTTTTATAGAAATGAAAAATGGAGGGTTTTTTTACAGGGTGTCTAAAGTTATTTACACCTACTTTATTTACAATATAATCCTCTTCTTTAGCTTCTTCGTAAATATTGGCTATGGTGGAATCTTTTCCTTCCATAAATGTTTTGAGATGCTTATGTTGTTCAAGGACGACAACCATGTCTAGAAGAGTAGCATCGGCCTTGATATTAGCCAATTGGTTGAGAATTTTATATTTGGAAGAGGGAAGAGGGGAGGGAACTCCTTGACTATCATGAGTCTTGGTAGTCTATACAATGGCAGCTTGTGAATATGATTTTGGACTAGAAGAAGTATGAGGTGGATCATATTTTTCTTTTGAAGCATAATATTTATTCCTATTGTTTATGATCATGACATATTTCGGTTCTTCCCAATCTAGAACAACAATGGTGGTTTCAGGATTTTTACCAAAGATTTTATCTCTGGCACTCTTCTTTACCTCACAAGTACTTTCTTCATGATTTTCCTCGCAAAAGTTACACCAACTATGAGACATGATGGCTTTGGGATAAAATTTGTTTTCATTGGTATTCCTAAAAGGTGGTGAGGAAGAATATGATGCCCCAAGAGTAAGTGAAGGGACATTCCCTTTCACTCATATGCTATCATCCAATTGTTCATATCCTGTACAAGTTGTAGGAGGGCATACATGTTTGTTTGTTTAACCGAGTCCCCCTTGGGGAGACCTGTTCTTTGTAGTTGTTCTTCATATTCTAGACAAGTATGCAGGGTGGAACCAAGGTTATCAATAGATTTTCTTCAATCCTATGTCGATAAGGGGAAGGTAGAGAATTATAGTAATGCAAAAAGGAAGCTTGGTTCTGGGGGTGAATAAGTTCGATAATTTGATTATACAACTTGGTGAAATGAAGGTTGAAATACTTAATAGTCTCACCGTATTTGTACGCAATGTTATTATATTCCCGTAATTGTTCGGTTGGGCTCTTAGACTGCCCAAAAGTGGACTTGAACTAGTAAACTAACTCTTCCCAAGTGGAAAGAATATTTGGAGGGAGATAAAAAAACTTTGTCATTTCTTTCCCTTCGAGAGAGTTGACAAATAAGTGCATGCAAGTATCATTATCATTAGCTCCTATATTGTCATATAAATTAGAGAATGCTACCAAGTGTTCGTTTGTAGTGACGATATTATTTTTGGAAAAACTAGGTATATTCTTTATAAATTTTGGTAAAGGACGACTAGCATGCGATAGGTTCAAGGGACAGGATATGTGCCATGGGGTTGTAGTAGCATATTCCTCGAATTGAAAAATCCCATACTTATTGATGATTTTGGTAGGGTTGGTAGTAGATTGGACAGGAACCTGATGGTTATACAAACCACCAATTACGGATGAGGCTGAAGGTTGAGACGATGAGGCACCTCCAATACCACCAGAGCCAACTGTAGATGCCATGTTGTAAATGATGGGTGTGGGTGAGAAAGGTGAACTAGCCGAATCAAAGAAATTTCTCCTTAGATTACCTTGTTAGGTTGACAAAATAACTTCCCTTCTTCCTATTTCAATGATAGGAGTGATTTCAAGAGACAATCCTCTTCTTCTCCTTGAGATGCGAGGATTTGAGGACGTGAAAAATAAGATCAAAACTTTAGGAAAAAGAGAGATACAACTGAGTCCTAGGCTACCTTTGTCTAGCCTCCCAGCGTTCACGAATACTTATGTGTTTTTCAATTACGTCCCACGAGTGTTCAATCTCAACCTGAGTATTAGTGATTTGTAAGATGGTATTGAATAAAGTTAAGGCAATGTTGGTTTGGTCTTTAAGACCGTGCTCAATATTGGGTTTCATTGTAGCATGTACTATAATGAGGAAAATAAAATAGTCAAAGAATCAAAACAAAGCATAAATATTCAATGATAATTATGAATACAATGAACCAGAGAGATATGGAAGATCTCCCCAATATGGTCGCCAAATAAATGTTGACGAAAAGGTATGAATTACCTTACTCAATCATTTTCAGATCTTTCCTGGCTAGGAAACGATAGTTAGGAATGTCACCTGGGGGTTTATAGCCTCAAAATATTCTCAATCCACAAATATTAATTGCAAGGACTAAGGCTGATTTATAGTTTAAATATGTTGCAAAAATAAAATAAAATAAAATTATGGAATGTACACAGATTTGTGATTAAATAAACATGGAGATCAAAAAGTGAAAAGTAACCAAGTCACAAATACACATATATGATATAGAATAGTAATATGATTTTATTTCACTATGAGATATCAAAAATGTTTTTCCCTTTACAAAACCCCTGCAAGGACATGGACTAAAGTCTGATTTAGAGATCTTCGATGAACACCATACAAAAAGACTCTGATAGTAAAGTAAAATTAAAATTAATTATATGGATCAACTTTCCACAAACTGCTGTCAATTTGAATCTGCAAGATATCCTGTATCAGTCATGAAACTTAATTCACAAATAGACAAGAATACACAGACTATCAAGGATGGATCAACACCTCTAAAACAAGCATCTGAAAAGTGTGGTTCAGTCTTGAACCTTGCTATCTACAATAAGACCTCGCTATCAAGAAGAGAATTCGGCTTTAAATAAACTCAGAAATGAATGAAAACTAAAACTATCTCATGTAACTAAGAACAAATCTCAGTCTTGCTCTCTCCTTCTATTCTCCTCTTGTCTCTTCTTCTCATTCAACTTTTATTCTTTTCAAATAACTTGAAGTAGTTCAACTACTTTATTTAGTTACGTTGATTTAACTTAACTAATTAGTTTAGGAGAAATAAATAATAATAATATAGTTAAGGGTATTAATTAATAATAACTAGGTAGGTGGGACCCCTTGTGACTCTCATCATTTCTTCCTTTTAAATCATGAAATATAATACACAAAAAAAATCATTTTAACCATATGCCACCCTTGTAACTCCCTTGAATATCCTTCAAACTAGATATTTAAATATCAGAAATAATTTATATCATATCCAAAAGAGAATACATATATCCACATCATCCAAAAAATATCAAAACATATTTTGTTGTCCAAAAAAATGGTGACAACCATTAAGCACTGTCCTCATCAACTAAAATCATAAAAAAAATAATTTAAAAACCATATTTGCCACTTTTTCATGGAATTTTTCTTTTTTCACTTTTGTTTCCCTTAGACTTCTCAGAAGTAGCTTGTGGTTGATTGGACCCTTGGGGTCATATCTCGTTGATCACATGGGAACAATCATCCTTCAAATGCAGGCGAGAAGACATAGATTTCGAGGAATCATTGGAGGGAGAGGAAGGGGAGGCAACTACTTTTCCCTTGTCTTGCACAAGTTGGGGAGGAACGGGAATGCCAGTGATATTTTGAGGAGGCTGGAAAGGGGGCCTTTCTGGTCGAGGGTGCATTATTCCATGGCCAAGCCCGTTTAAGAACCCATCTTGGAACAATTGGTTCAATTCTTGAGGATCAACATCAAAATGGATAGAAAATCTAGGCCTCCTATGGCCTCGATTCCAATTTCCCCTGCCTTTGTTATTTTGGCCATTGTTGCCTCTACTGAAAAAGTGCATCCTATAGTAGAAAATCATCAGTAATGAAGCTATTAATAAACCATACATGATACTCTACTTACATGAATCCAAAGTTGGCTCAAAAATTGACACAAGATACATGCAAATCCATCCATAACAAACCATTCATTAATTTCCATGTGAACAGGGGGTGACAGAGTTCATGGGAAATATGGAGGGAGTGTAGTTAGAAAAAAATGGTAGAATGATAGGGAACACATATACGAATATTGTTCATCAATTAACCAAACAATTTAACTGTGTATTAAAATATCAAAATATTAGTCACCAACCCTTGCTATGTTATCCCTTTTATCGCTTCTACACAGACTTTCTTTTTAAATTTATATCACAGACAGGGATGCAATAAGTAAAATCAAGATTGTGAGGGGATTGTAATTAGCGAAAAATGGTGGAATGATAGAGAATCAATATGGATATTGTTCAAGTGAAACAAATCAAAAAATGCTACCTTAAACACAATCAAAAATATATCTCTATCAAGAATTTCAAAGTTTAAGTGTTCATTTTCCAAACAATAATCCAAATTGATGTCTTATTTGACAAATTTGCTTGCTAGCTTCCGAATTATTTACACAATAATCTGTATGCCCAGAATTAGTTAATCATAGTAACCATTGTACCTACATTATCATTATATGACACTCATAATGAACAACAACATAATTGCTATAAGAAACAACAATAGCCTTTGATCCACGGCCATAACATTAACTCCAATAATATTCATTTTAATCCAACAGGGACACATATAGTGTTTACAAACAACTCATATCCATCATGTTTTTAACCACTGTTCAATGCAATTTCTTTGGACGTTGTCACTCTTATTCGAGCCTCAAACATTTCGAACACAGTTTCCCCTTTTATAAAATCAACATAATGATTGAACCAAAAATAACATTAAATATCCTGAACACAGGCTTCTAATCAATGGGTGGGTACAGATCTCTTCCAAAATTACCAAGCAAGGGACCAAACAAAATTGTACCCATGTAACCGAAGAGGCAGAGTGCTCCCATCAACTTCAAACTGGAGTAAATACACTTTCAATGCAATGTTCATGGTTTAAGATAGTAAGTGGTAGAGACAACAGGTGGTTCGACTAGAGAGTTTGATAGTTGAATGCCATAGAGAGCTCATTCCATAGGTGCCCTATCATAATCAATCACAGAAAAAATAATATACAACATTTCTCTCGACTGTATGGGCTTCGAACAACAGACTGCATCTTCCAAAAAACATAGGTGAGTCCAACCCCTTTTTCGACACTGCATAATGAGCAACCAAAATAAAAAATTGTTCCCAACCAAAAAACACAAATAGTGCTCTCATCAAAATAAGGGTAGCAATGTTCTCATATTGTATAACATCTACCGGGAAACAATGACGGTGAGGTTATAGAAAGAAAGCCAACAACTGAGGGTTTTTCCAAGACAAGGCATGAAATGCTCTAATCTTCAATCATAGTTCACATAAAAACCCACAGGGTCGAAACATGGCATGGGTACACTTAGCCACAGAGACCAATAATGTCAATATATAGGTGGAGTATTCACAAAGCCCAAAATAGAACCATGACAAAGCAAGCTCCACTGCAATCTTTAATCAATAATACCAGTGAGCAATTACACACAACAAGGACCACGCGACCAACTTTTAAAATCCAACAACGCCAGAACAACCACCAAAGAAAACCAAAGATGTGAGCATAAACACAATTCCAAAACATCATAACAGCTTGAGAATCACACAGACCATGAGCAACCAGAGCCAAGATATGATTCAAAGTCAGAGTAACTCTCATGGATGGAAAAGTAAGAAAATCCATACCTGTAAAAGACAACGCGAGGAGAAAAACCAAGATTGTATACTTCCTCGACAACTAAGCAAGGCGGAGCAACAACAAATACCAGAGCCAAAAATGCAAGAATGACTAGGGTGACAGGCTCGAGGGGATTTTGAGTGATGTGCATTTACTACACATCGCTTCTCCCTTTAGATCTTCATTCAATTTTTAGTACAAGTCAATCCCACTAGCTAGCTCACCATAGCACTACATTTAAATCATTAATCAACCAAAAATCCAAACTTGCCATATTACTTTTGCAAAGTGTGTGATAGTCCAAAGTGCACCACCCCTTGCCAATATCAAATTCCTTCAAAAGAAAATGTGCTAGGAACGCAACCCACTATGAAACTCAAACAATGCGCATAACCATAGTAGAAAGGGCTGAGATCACCCAAATTTCACCATGAACAATACACAAGATTAAAATTGGAATATAATTCTTTCATTCAAAAGGGCATCATTATCATATTTTATGAGAGATCGTCCAAACCATTTAGCTCCATGTTTTAATCACCCAACCACCACGTATTACCATAAGACCTAATTAATGGATCTAGATGGGCTCTTAGGACCTTAATCAATAAAAATATGTCCTTAGAGCCTAATTTGATCTTCTAGGAGAATATCTAAGTGACTTAAAGAACATGCACGCACCATGTAAGGGGCATTTTGAGGGATATTTTTTATATTAAAAAACAAAATCACTTATTTCAAACTCCTTGGCCTTACCAAATTATTGGTGCAATTGTGGGTTTTGGATAACCATTTTTTGTGTCATTTGTTCAATTACAAATTAATAGTCTTTAATCCTTACTCCTAAATGGTGTATGAAAAAATTGATGGCATGTTGGATTCATCATATTGATTATTGATATTAGGTAATGTGGTCACAAGCCTAAATCTAAGTGAAAATAACAAGGGAAGGATCATCCATTAGGGTTTACAAATACCATGCCAACTCTAATACCATGTTGGGACTAGGATGCATCGAATATTATTATACAAGGGACTTCTTATCGATCCTTAATATAACTAACCTATATCTAAAAATCCTTAGGGATGTTCTCTCTCTCAAAATTTTCAAGGATGCTCTCTTTATCAAAATACTTAGATAATTCTAACACCATAACACACATTCCTAGAAAATAGGGGATTAAATAAATATTTGGTAGACTCCCTTGATTGAGATTATTTATTATGGACTTACCTTTATTATTAGTAATTTCCAGTGAATAGTTCCAATCCCTTGGTTTGGATTTTTAACAAAGAAGTCACTTTCCATGAACATAGTGTCTTCCATGTTTATAAAATCTTAATGTTATTGTAGGAAGTCTCTCACATTTTAGTGGGGATAGGAGTGTTACATGAAGTTATAAGTACCATTGTAATATATGGGATTATACAAGGGAGTTACCAGTAGGGCACATACACAACATAATATGCATAAAGTAATCTATAGTAATATACAAGCATGGATACATAGAAGGATATGGAACAGAAAAGTAGTAGTGGAACCAATAATAAATAGTCTTTTATTATATTATATCAACACCAGTTTCCTCTCCTGTTACATTCATGATCACATATATTTATATATTTATTTAGTTGGAAAGTAGTTACAACTATTCTTAATTACCTTGTTCATTTCTTAGCACCTATTTCTTATCGACATCGCGATGGAGTTAATGTTTTTTTCTCTTGGGCTTAGTCTCTTGGTGTTGTGTTACTAGGTTTGGAAGAAGAGACATTTGAACCCATAAACTTATGGTCATGATCCTGTATGTCAAGTAAGCTTTGAAGACTGAAAATTTTATATGGTGGGTTTTTGATGGATTAAACCTTCAGTTATCCAAATCTAGTCACAATTATAAGATGTGATGTTTGGTATAAATTCAACACAAAACACCTCGATTTTTGTCACAAAGAATGTATATCCTATCAAATCAACTTTGACCTGCAATTTTTTTAATTGTTTACACTATGTTCAAGGAATGGTCCTCGATCCATTTTCTCCATTTTGTATGTGGCCAGTCCTTTACTAAAAGGTCAAGTTATGGCATTTGAGGATTGATTCATGGAGTATGTAGGTTTTGGAGCTATGATTTGAAATAAGAGATCATGGAGTCGTGAATTAAGACCAATAAATTTTGATAGGGATCAAAAGGGTGCAGTATGAGTCACATAGGTAGTTATAGGTTTTAAAGGTTGAAATTTCTACACCAAATGAACATTTGGTAAGCTTGGATGGGAAGGTTCTTCCTTTCCCTTACACCAATTTTGGGTATCAGAGTGAGTTATTTTGAATTTTCACTATGCTAGGCTCAAACATGAGGTTTATTTCATTTTAGTCATGTACTTGAACCATAAGCAACTGCATCTACACCATTCATAATTGTTTCAATAACCAATATCACAAGAAGAAATACCATGCACAAGAACACAAGAAATATCATGGGAAAACCCTTCTCAACAAGGGAGAAAAACCCATCAATCCTTTGTTATATTCTCAAGAGAAGATACTCCAACCATGAAACCCTAATGCAGATAAGAGGGTGCTCTACTACCTTGAAACTTGTGCCCAAGAGAGGTGCTCACTTCATCCCTAAAAGTTTACTTACTAAAATTACAAAATGTCAAGTGACTTGTGTGTTTCCTCAATGGGGAAATCACCTTTATTTATACTAGACTGGACATACCAAAAATGGTGTCTATTGGCACAACAGGGATGACCTCAATTACTTAGAAAATAATTAATTATTACAATAAACATTAATTATCTTCCACATATGGTGGAACCGACCTATACCCTTTACATCACTATTAAGGTTACAGGTAAATCTTGATCTTAGACAATATAGCCAGGGATATCACACATCCACTAGTGCTCAACCACTAGGGGGAATATCCACCTATGATCAGCCACAGGGACGTCCTACTCAACAGATATTTATCTCACTGATTCCATAGGAGAATCATCTGGAGTACCATCTCAAGCCTGACTCAACTGAGTCCACAAGGAAAGAGACCATGCATCATAACAACTCAGTCAATATTCTAATGCACACCCATCACATGGGCACCTTCACCCCACATAGGGGTACACATCATTTCATATTAATATAGAGAGGAACGACACACCCATATCATGGGAATCCTCAACCCACATAGGGGCACACATCATTTCATCTTAGTACAGAGAGGAACGACACACCCATCTCATGGGTACACCCAACAAATGGGCTCTCTCATAGGACAACTCACTCAGTCTATGTCCTAGAGGATGTCTCACGAAGCTGTAATCATCAACACTCCCTCTCAACTATGGAGGCATTCTCCACCAGGCCAATTCTCTCATGGAAGTACTTGAACTTTGTCTTGGAAAGCCATTTGGTGAAGATATCTACAATTTTCTCATGTGTAGGAAGGTACTGAACGTGTACTTCTTTCCTCTACATCATGTCTGTGATATAATGATATTTTTTCTCAATGTGTTTCTATCTATAGTGAAACACAGGGTTCTCCGAGAGCTTCACACAACTCTAGTTATAACAATGAATAATGGTATGATCTAGCTCATGATCAAATAAATTTGTTAGGAGCTTGCAAAGCCACACTACTTCACAGACTTCCACACTTAATGTTATATACTCTTCTTCTGCAGTACTCGAAGCCACAGAGCTCTATTTCCTACTACACCAGGAAACCATGGCAGAACCCAAGGTAAAACAACAACCAGATGTGCTCTTCCAATCCACTGTTCTCTCTGCCCAATCCACATCGACATATCCCTACAAACTCAAGTCTACATTGGAGGCATATCTCAGGCCATATCCAACTGTGCCTCATAGATATCTCAATACATGCTTCGCTTCTATCTAGTGAGTTTGTCTCGGTTGACTCATGAAATGAATAAGTACATTTATTGCATAACATATATCAAGTATGGTGTTAACCAGATACATCAATGATCCAATCAATTTTCAATATAAATGTGGATCAATCTCGTTTGAATCAGTAGAAGCATCATTCATTTTCTTCAAATCCATCACCATCGGTGTAGGCATGGATTTTCACTCTGTCATACCCAACTTCTTCAATATCTCTCATGTATATTTTCATTGACTCGGGAAAATATCATCAGTCCTCCGCCATACTTCTAGACCCAATAAGTAGTGCATCATACGTAGATCCTTCACCTCGAATTCAGAAGTCAATTCATGCTTGCATTCAACAATAAGTCTTTCTGAACCAGTGAGGAATAAGTCATCCTCATACAGGACCAATATTAGGAACTTGTTACCAACAATATGATAATATAGGTTTAGATCAACAACAGTCTTGTTGAAGCCCAAGCTCATCAAGTATCCATCCATCTTCTCGTACCAAGCACAAGGTGCTTACTTTAGTCGATACAAGGATTTCTTCAACCTGAACACATGAGTTTTCTCGTTGTGTATCACGAATCCTTATAGCTGCTCAATGAAAACTTATTCATCAATCTCACCATTGATAAATGTTGTCTTTACATCCATCTAATGTAGTTTCTGACCCATGGATGCAGCTAGTGCAATGATAGTACAGATGGAAGTGTATCGGTATATTGGAGATAATGTCTCCTCATAGTCAATTCCCTCCACCTGTGAGAATCCTCTGGATACAAATATCACTTTGTATTTCTCGACACTTCCATCAACTGCATGCCTGATCTTATATATCCACTTGGAAGTTACTACAGACTTCCCTTCTGGTCTCAGAACAATACGCCACACATCATTCTTCATGATGGACTGATACTTTTCTACCATGGCATCTTTCCATACCTGCTAACTTGCTACTTCTCCACGAAAATAATTCTTAGTATCAATGATGTGTATCATGGTTGAATCATAGCTCAAAAATCTCTTTGGTTTCTTGCTCTCTCGAAATGTGCCTTGAGGATTTGCATGTCCCTCTGCCTCTTGCAGATTTTGTCGAGGACAGGAAAGCCTTTTATGGCCTACATCAATGTCTATGGGGACATCAACTGGAGAAACTAGATCAACTAGATAAACTGGATCGACCAGATCAATGGTTGTCTCCCTCTGAACTACTAAAGGGAGAGAAGGTATTGTTTCTTCCTTCTTCTCAAATAGTTTGACTCTGTCTGAGTCAAGTGAATCCCTCTGAAGTATGAAGGATAGACATCTTCATTTTTTTGTGTTGCTAACCTAGAGATATATCATGTCTTCTCAGGTCCTCTACTGACTCTACAATACTAGGATAATAACCAATATGGCCTCCCATAGGGATAACAACCAAAATGGCCTCCTGTACAAGGATAATAATCAACCAAGAAAAATTGGAGTCACGTACCATGTATAATGGTCCAAGTCATGAGGGATCCCATACGAGGGATAATACCCTTCATCATCAAAATGAAACCAAATACAGGTTAATCAAATAAAGAAATTAGTACAAAAACTTACCCTAGTATACAATCATGTTCAATATCGTATTTTTTTTTAGAGGAAGTAATCACCATCTCTCACATCTTCAACTTTATGATTTGGGTATGGATCTATGTCAGCAGTGGAAGCATGTTATATTTCTTTCTTCCGGGTAGGACAATTTCTTGTAATGTGTCCATACTTGTCACATCTGAAGCACTGGACCTTTGACATGTCTTTTCTCTGATAATCTAAATTCTTCTCGTCTTTGAATGTTTGCCTAAATTTTCTTTTATGTCTTCCTCATTTCTTTGTATGAAGTGCAAGAGCATGATTTTCATCATGAGGGGAGTCTTCCACTCCTCTAGCTATAAGTCTGATTTCTTCCTGGGTACAGTCTGTCCACAGTTGATCAAAAGTAGGTAGTTGTTCTCTACCACTGATACTTTTAATAAATGGTTCCCAATGTTTTGGAAAATTATTGAGAGTGGCCAAAACAAGTTCTTTGTCTGATATGATTTCTCCAATGCCACCTAGCTGATCTATGATCTATGACATCTTCATGAAGAAAGTAGCCACGATGTCACCTTTTTTCATCTTGATATTTTGAAGATGTCCATTCAATGTAAGAGCTCTGAGGGTGTTGTTACTCTTAAACATATTTTTCAATTCTTCATACATTTCATAAGTTGTCTTCATGTTGGCAATACGAGGCAAGAGATGATCTCTTACTGAGTAGATGATTATCTTTCTTGCCTTGACATCATCTTCCTTCCTTTCTTCCTTCTCTTCATCGATAGTTGTCTCTGATAAACCTTTTTGTATCACCCACAATAATTCTTCCTCTTCAAGGGTGACATGAAGTCTTGACTTCCAGGAACTGAAGTTGCTTGATCCATCAAGCCTATCTTCCACCAAGGTTTTTTTCATCATATTTTTAGATTCTTCACAAACCCTTGCCAATTGGGATAGAAAACCTAATGGCTAGGCTAGGCTAGCAAACATAGGTTTTTTTGGGCTTATGACTGCCAATAATAAGACTTGAAAGTCAGAATAACACTGGTGAGATGAAAATCTCCTTCAATGAGTTGCAAAAACCCTAGATCTGAATTTTTCTATAGAAAATTGCAAAACCCTAGAAACCCTAGGGCCAAAATTAAAACATTCTTGGAAGTGAAATATGAAGCTTGTTTGAGGTGAATTGAAGGAGGTCATACACTCCCATACAATTTTTAGACCCAACGCTCAAGTATGAGGTGTTGAAATAGCCAAACAAGACAGGGTCGTACAGATTTCTAGAAACCCTAGGATGTTGTACAATTTTGCAGAAAGGAGGATGACTTTCTTTGAAGGCTTGTGAAATGGCTTCTTCAAGACCTATGTTGTGAAACCATGTTGAATTTTCACTATGCTAGGCTCAAGCATGAGGTTTATTTCATTTTAGTCATGTACTTGAACCATAAACAAATGCAGCTACACCATTCACAATTGTTGCAATAACCAAGATCACAAAAAGAAATACCATGCACAAGAACACAAGAAATATCATGGGAAAACCCTTCTCACCAAGGGAGAAAAACCCAACAATCCTTTTCTATATTCTCAAGAGAAGATCCTCCAACCATGAAACCCCAATGCACACAAGAGGGTGCTCTACTACCTTGAAAATTGCACCCAAGAGAGATGCGCACTTCATCCCTAAAAGTGTACTTTCTGAAATTTCAAAATGTCAATTGACTTGTTTGTTTCCTCAATGGGGAAATCACCTTTATTTCCTTTATTTATACTAGAGTGGATAGACCAAAAATGGTGTCTATTGGCACAACAAGACCGACCTCAATAACTCATAATTAATTATTACAATAAACATTAATTATCTTTCACATATGGTGGATCCAACCTGTACCCTTTGCATCACAACTGGGGTTACAAGTAAATATTACTCTCAGACAATATAGCAAGGGATCTCACACATCCACTAGTGATCAACCCCTAGGGGGAACGTCCACCTATGCTCAGCCACAGGGATGTCCTACTCAACATATCTCTATCTCACTAAGTCCACAGGAGAATCATTTGGAGTACCATCTCAATCCTACCTCAACTGAGTCCACAAGGCAGGAGACCACACATCATAACAACTCATTCCAGAGTCTGACGCACACCCATCACATGTGCACCTTCACCCCACACAGGGGTACACATTGTTTCATCTTAATCCAAAGAGGAACAACACACCCATGCCATGGGCATCCTCACCCCACACATGGACACACATTGTTTCATCTCAATCCAAAGAGGAACGACACACCCATCTCATTGGTACACCCAACACATGGGCTCTCTCACAGGCCGACTCACTCAATTTGTATCCTTGAGGATGTCTCATGAAGTTGAAATCATCAACAAGTTATGCTCCTTGAAGTACTGTAGAATATTGCATCTATCAAGTGATGGTTTTCATAGCCAGAAGAAAAGGATGAGACCGAGTAATATGAGTCACTAACATTGAAATTATTGAGGAAATGAGGAACCTCAATGAAAGAATGAAAGCCATGGAGATGACATGGTGTATAGGATATAACATAAGATATGCTAGTGGAAGATAAGAAGAACTTATAGAGGAGTGAGACTGCTCAAATCATCCTTGGGAGAGAGTACTAGAATAAGGATGGAGATGCCTATGTATAAAAGTAACTTGAACGTTGAGGAATTGATCGATTAGATCAGTGCTATGGACACGTATTTTGATTATGAGAATATTGATTATGACAAGAGAGTTAAATTTGTTGTGACTAGAATGAGGGGTCATCCATCTCTCTTGTGGGATGGAGTGAGGGTTGAAAGGAAGAACAAGGGAAAATCAAATATCAAAATCTGGGATTGAATGGAATCCAAATTAAAAGGTAAATTCACACCCAAAGATTATTATATTAGTATCTTCAAACAAATGAAAAATATCAAACATAAATTAATGTCTATCAAAGAATACATTGAGGAGTTTTATAAAATTAAGCATTAGAGATGTTCATGTAGAAGAAAATCTACAGAAGGTATCCATTTACATCAATGTCTTAATATATGATATACAGGATGAGATCATCCTTTTCTCTCTACATATAGTGGAAGAGACACATAATTTTTCCTTGAAGTCAGAAGAGAAGTTGACCAGGAAGAAAATTCAATGAGGAAAAGGTAGAAATATTAGGGGAAGAGGACAACCGTAAGGATATTGTTAAGCCCTAATATTGGCTCATTACCCCTTAATTGGGGCATATTAGATTAGTAATGCTATTTTATTTATGTCCGCTTAGGCCATTAGTTGAAATTTAGATTAGTAATTTTATTTTAATTATGTCGGCTTTAGGCCATTATTTGTAATTATACCTCCTAGTCTCCTATATATACCAAGGAGACATTTTCATTTTGAATCATCTTGTACTTGAACATTT
>ML799103.1:7161-121546 GCA_009831015.1 Picea engelmannii | reverse complement strand
TCCTGCACATCAAAAACTTCGCCCTCCATGGGCTCATTAGTCCTCGGGATCATAGCAATGTCAATCATATTTCATCATTAATTTTATCAAATGCATGCATAAGACCCCTAACACATCATCTAATAGCTCAAAGACATTACACTAACCTACTATACAAAGCTGAAGAAAAAGACAAGGTGACCTATTGGGCTAACATCCATAAGAAGAGGAAAGTTCCCAAAGGACATCATTCAAGTCATGTAATACGAGGTGGTATGGTCTAAGGATGTCCAGACACAGTGAAAACCAGGGGTAGGTATTATCCGTGGGTACCTTTGTAGGAGGTGAGTTGTACCTGTCATGGATGCAGTTCTTTCCAAGCCCCTTATTGCCTTTATTCTTTCTTTTTGCTTCAAGGTCTAACCAAAGGACACTGCCTTGGCATGGTGACCAGAGCTGACAATGTTACCCACGAGTATTTTCGCAGAAATGATAAGGTTGGCTCGTGATGAGACCCCCTTTCCCTTGGTCATGCAACCAAGGGTCACTACCCTGGCGTGGTAACCAGACAATGGAAATGGCATACTGCTAGATACCTATGAACATAATGGGTTGGCTCGTGATGAGACCCCCCATCCTCTTGGCTAGGTCTTGTTTTATTGTTTTTCTTTGGGTCCCTATTGTTTCTTATCGAGAGGCTTTTTATTGCCTTCTCGGGGATCCCTGGGCGAGGCATCTCTAGGTTTTGTATCCTATGGTTTTTATCTTTTACCAGCTGCTTTTACCTCCTGGGCCTTTAGCCCCTTCTTCCCACAGGATAAAGTGTAACCCCTCAAATAGGTCATCCTAATGCCCGGACTAGGGGAATGGGATAGATGAACGGGAGATAAGATGTAAAATGATAATATGGTGGGAGCAGATGGTGGCTATTCAAAATCCCCCCTGGTGGCTAACCAAAACCTATGGATACAATTTTGCTAGGTCACCGCGTTAATCCCCCCAACCATGTTCAAGTGGGTTAGTGTAAGATCCAAGCAGTTGTCAAAAATGTAAGGAACCTGATGCATATATCTGAAAGTTATAATGATCAAACACAACACATACCATGATACCTGGACCAATTACCTCATGGAGCAAGAGTCTTCTCCAATGCAAGTCCAAGTCGATGGTGATGGATGTTGTTTCTGTTGATAGGACAGGTCTGATGAAGAGAAGAAGGATGGGCCCTCCAGGGCCATGCTTAGGTAAATCCCACTCTCAGTACTCCATGTCTAGGACCTGTGGGCCTCGAGACATGATCTCCTAGTTATCCCTTGAAATCGGGGATAACATCTGGCTCCAACTCAGGGACATGTGCTCACTGTAGAGTGCATGAGAACCTCAACATCTCTGGCATAAACCTGCAGAACTTCTCACACTCGAATAGGGCATCAGCAACAAAGGTGGGGTGGTATTTCCACCCTGCAAATATAATATATATGTATATAAAACAAAGTAATCAATATGCATAAGAAGAAACAAGCTAACATGAAATGCAGATGGTATAATACACAAAAAATGCCTACCTACTTATACTTACCTATACAGTCATGTCCCACCACCTTGGTGGGGTTTGAGGAGGCGTCTGTTAATGGGTAATGGGTGCCTTCTTCCTTCCAAAGTGGACAAATAGTATGAGTTATCAACAGATTACATTCCAACTTTGAAAGGTCTGAGCCATGATTGCGTACTTCCTTTTACATTAGTTGGTTCTCCTTTCTGAGTATCCCACATCCATACCAAATCTCCCTCGTATTTTCATATCTTCTGTTTGGTTGTTCCTTGAACAACCCTGGTGTACTGTACTGAGGGAGGTGGGTGGGCTTCTGGTGTAAAAACTTCTTGTTGGGATGGATGAATTTGTACATCCTCTTCATCCTTTTTCCTTTTTAGTATCTTCACCATCCCAACCTCTTTGTTTTGAAACTGATCTAGGAGTTGTTGGTATTCTTCTTTCTTGGGCCACTCAATTTGGTCAAAATCTTCCTCTGTTGCAAATGGCATATCTTCTGGAGAATATTATTGAAGAGTTTGTATCACATCTTTTTGCGCTTCGCTTACGGAAGGAACGACATATTGTACATGATTTCTAGTTATTGGCACATTCAGTAAACGTCCAGTTGTTCCATCTTTCAGAGGTAACCGCAAAAAGGTGAGATCCATTTCAAGGGACCCGCCTATCATTGCACCAAACTTCCTAGACAACAACATTCCCCACACGTATGGGACATCAACCACTATAATATCTATGTGGACTGTATTCTCAGGGAATTCTTTCAATTGTACTTCGACATTTTCAACTACACCATGTGTGGGTATTGCTTTGGATTCAAATCCACACACATTTCTGTAAGGCCTAGTGACCTTCAAGCCCATTTGCTACATGACTTTCAGAGACATCATGTTTTCACCAGCTCCTGTATCCAACATGCAATTGTTAAGGTACTTGTTGTTCATCATAAGAGTCATGAAGAAGGGTGGATTTTCACCATATTGGATCCTGAAGTGATCAGCTTGCAACATAATTGGGGGATCCATAGGTTCAGTTGTTCTCGAAAAGAAGGTATTAAAGGGTTCTTTAATGGAGGGGATCTTAATTGCTTCTTTTAAGGGAACGTTCACATGAATCTTTGACAAGGCTCCTTCAAAGTCAAAATCAAGGGTAACCTTATTAGTTTTAGATGTCTTGGGAGGAAGAACCTCAGGAGATTTTGGCTGATCAGTGGCAGGTTGTTTTGGATTCTTTCTCTAGTATACTTGGACTTCTTGCTTTTTAAGTTTTTCTCATGACTCCTGGTCCAAGTTGTTAATTATTGCTAGTCTTGTTTCTCTAGTTGCTTCCTTCAGGGCCTACTGATGTTCTATATCAGTGATATTTATCTGAGGGAAACTCGTAAAGCAATCCATATTGTTGACTTGTTGCTGGCTGGCATTATAAGGACACTCATTCTCCCAATGTGCTTCACTGCATTCCAGGCACCAAGGATTTTCATCAATGACGTTTGTAGGGGCCAGAGTATTTGGAACTTCATTTTCATTCTTCAGCTTGTAGGTTTGGTTCCCTTACTGGAATGGACCTTTGAATGGAGGTCTAGGTGCCTGGGTCTGGAAATTTTCAAGTCTAACGATCTGGTTCATCATTTCTTCTTGATTATTCATGATGCTATCCATGAAATCTTGTAGCTTACTGATACTGGTGCAGAGATATGAAGTAGGCTCAGCATTGTGTACCACTTTATGCTTGGTGTCTATCTTCCCCCTAGGGTTAGCAAAGGGCTCAATCTTGGATGAAAGGAGATTTCCTTCTATCTTGGTTGTGAGCTCTTGGGCTTCTTGAATGGATTAAGGGTCTTTGTCTATAAGAAGATACCCTAGCTGGCCACTGAAAGATCTAGTATAAATGTGAACAAGATAATCATCTTTCAGATGATGGCTTGGGGGAATTCGTTGGAGTAATGCTTCGAATCTGGTGTGAAATTCTCGAATAGACTCATTCTCATGATTGGAAAGGCTATTTAGTCGGGTGAGCAGCATGTTAGGGTCTTCTTTGATGCTCCACCTTCTGAGGAAGATTTTCTCAAGTCTATCCATGGTTTTAATGCTTCCATCAGGAAGGTCGAGATACCAACGTCTTGTAGCATCATAAAGGGTAGCAGGGAATAACTTCATAACTAAGTCCTCAACATCATCACTAATGGGGTGAAGCTAAAAAAATGCCCAGAAGTTACTCATATGCTCTTCGGCACTAGTGGCATCAGTGCCAGTAAATTTAGGCAACCACTTTTCATATTTGGGTGGCATTTGCCTAGGGTAGCCAGGTATGGCTGACATGTCTAACGGCTTGAACAAAGGAGATGACCATTGTCTTTGATTGTTCACTGGGTTTGTAGTACCGGTCTGATAGGTAGACATGTTTAAAGGAAGTCTCTTTCCAAAAAGTGACTTGACAACAGGTGAATTTACAAGAGGCTTCCTTCTGAAAGCTAAAGGAGGATTATTAAATCTCCTTTTAGTTTGTGGAGTCACCAGATAGTTTTCCAGAAACTATCAAAGAATAGGGGAATAAAGTTTAGTGGAGTCGTCAGGTAAGCTTGTAATAAAAAGGTCTTTTAGGCAAGGCTTACCAAAAGATTTTTCGTTGAGGAAGATTGACTCAGTGTTCCCCGGCAACGGCGCCAAAATGTTATCACTCAGTTTTTAGTTTAGGTCAGATGGCTAAAGGATAAGGGTCAAACTGGAGAAACAGGAACCTTCCCCACCCAATGTCACCACAATGGGGAGGTTCTTTCTATTTAGGGAGGTTAGCCCAGGGGAGACCTCCCCGACAACCTGGGGTTTTGAAGAGGCTAAGATATAAGGTCAGAGTTAAAGTTTCCCCTTCACAGGTTACCACCAAAATCAAAAGGTCCAGCTAATCAGCCAATAATGAAGTATAGTCCCAAATGAGAACACCTGCCTGTAACAAAGCAACAATAGAAAATATATATACAGGCTATACACAAAGGGTTAGCACTTCATATGACCATCTAATATAATTTAAGCAATGTGAAGTAATAGATATCAATGAGATCAATGTTTTGTCAATTATCTATGGAAAGAGCATTAATTCATCAATAACTATCAAGATGATAAAGCCAACAATGTATTCAATCAATACTTCAATCAATAATTGCTTTAGATCATCACTCAATTGCTTGTAAAAGTCAAAAGCTTGTTGCGTAAAAAATAACCAACTATGACGTCAGCCTTAGTTAGGATTAGGGTTAGTTAGTTAGGGTTTCAAGATTAGAGTTTAAAGAGTTGTTTTGAATACTAGGACTTCCACGTTGGAGATCAAATCGGTGCCTTAGGGTATATGGAGTCAAAAATAAGGGCACAAGGTCTCGGAAGGATGACAATTCAGAGACTAGAAGGTAGGGTTTTATGGTGCTGCAAAGGCGGGGCCCTAGAATCAAAACCCTAGGGGAAAGAGGCTCACTTCGGTGTTGCTTAAGCAAGGCCTTGTGCTCTTTCCTCCTTCTCTAAATAGACTTGGAAAAATGGCTAGCTTAAAGCATAAATCTAAGGGAGAAAGTGTTGCAATGAAAAGGCTTTCAAACCCTAGAAGGTGAAACCCTAGGTGTAGGCAATCTAGGCCTAGTATGTCTCCTCTTTTCAACTTATAGACTTCAACGCTAGCTCAGAAGAAGGAAGAAAAGTGTAGCAACGGCTAGGCTTTATCTCGTTTCTTCAATGGCTGAAAAAGATTTCTCAACAAGGGGACATGTAACAATAACCTACTTGTGTGCTTGTTACCTAGGGTTTTAAATCAGCAATACAATAAATAAATGCAAGAAATCATACCTACAACCATTCATTCAAGAATTTTTGCAAGAAAATTCACTTACATGTCATGAAGAAAAGCACAAGCAAACCCTAGTTGTAAACCTTCCTTGAGAGAAATGCCATAAATGCCAAAATTATCCTTCCAATAGCAAGTGTGCCTCACTTTAGACAACAAAACTACCCTAGTAGGGCGCAAAACTCAGATCTCACAAGAGAGTGAGTTGTGTTATGTTCAAATGAGGGAAAAACATCCTCAATATATATCATCCAATGACCTTTAATTTAGAAATTAGGTCATTAAAACAACCGACAAGGATGACTACTAAAAATCATATTGTTTTTACATTAACTGCTAAGTAAAAGACATAAATGAGAAAAAGGTGGGACGTCAAGACCCTCTGAGGGAGACATTGGCCCTTTTTGGGGCTAGTCCAGCATCCATAATTTAGACGTTAGCCCTTTTAGGGCTCCTCCAAGCTGCCACACGTGCCAGTAATCCCATCAAACTGCCACACACTCAAGATGACGTCCAAGTCTCCTGGGTGACATCATGTCCATCAAGAGGAAAATGTTCCATCTGAAGTGGGTCAACCCCCCTAAGCTGGGCTCAGCCAAAGTGTCATGGGTGGAACGTCCTTCTTCTTCTCGTGTGTAAAGGCTCATCATATCTCTGTCCTATCTCTGCCTATGATGGGGTCCCAACAACCATCTGATGGGTTCTTTAGCCCCATGGAGGTCCGAGCTAATCATCTCCCCATGTGTACTGGTCCACTGGTACCTGTCCGTTGGGTATGGTCCTGCACATCAAAAACTTCGCGCTCCATGGGCTCATTAGTCCTCGGGATCATAGCAATGTCAATCATATTTCATCATTAATTTTATCAAATGCATGCATAAGACCCCTAACACATCATCTAATAGCTCAAAGACATTACACTGACCTACTATACAAAGATGAAGAAAAAGACAAGGTGACCTATTGGGCCAGCATCCATAAGAAGAGGAAAGTTCCCAAAGGACATCATTCAAGCTATGTAATATGAGGTGGTATGGTCTAAGGATGTCCAAACACCGTGAAAACCAGGGGTAGGTATTATCCGTGGGTACCTTTGTAGGAGGCGAGTTGTACCTGTCATGGATGCAGTTCTTTCCAAGCCCCGTATTTCCTTTATTCTTTCTTTTTGCTTCAAGGTCTAACCAGAGGACACTGCCTTGGCGTGGTGACCAGAGTTGACAGTGTTACCCACGAGTATTTTCTCAAAAATGATAAGGTTGGCTCGTGATGAGACCCCCTTTCCCTTGGTCATGCAACCAAGGGTCCCTACCCTGGAGTGGTAACCAGACAATGGCAATGTCATACTGCTAGATACCTATGAACATAATGGGTTGGCTCATGATGAGACCCCCCATCCTCTTGGCTAGGTCTTGTTTTATTGTTTTTCTTTGGGTCCCTATTGTTTCTTATCGAGAGGCTTTTTATTGCCTTCTCGGGGATCCCTAGGCGAGGCATCTGTAGGTTTTGTATCCTATGGATTTTATATTTTACCACATGCTTTTACCTCCTGGGCCTTTAGCCCCTTCTTCCCACAGGATAAAGTGTAACCCCTCAAATAGGTCATCCTAATTCCCAGACTAGGGGAATGGGATAGATGAATGGGAGATAAGATGTAAAATGATAATATGGTGGGAGAGGATGATGGCTCTTCAAAATCCCCCCTGGTGGCTAACCAAAACCTATGGATACAAGTTTGCTAGGGCACCCCATTAATCCCCCCAACCATGGTCAAGTGGGTTAGTGTAAGATCCAAGCAGTTGTTAGAAATGTAAGGAACCTTATGCATATATCTGAAAGTTATAATGATCAAACATGACACATACCATGATATCTGGACCAATTACCTCATGGAGCAAGAGTCTTCTCCGATGCAAGTCCAAGCCGATGGTGATGGATGTTGTTGCTGCTGACAGGACAGGTCTGATGAAGAGAATAAGGATGGGCCCTCCAGGGCCATGCTCAGGTCAATCCCGCTCTCGTTACTCCCTGTCTAGGACCTGTGGGCCTCGAGACATGATCTCCTAGTTATCCCTAGAAATCGGGGATAACAGTCACCAAACGATCATTGTGTTTATGAAAAATAGAAGAGAGTCATATTTCTCAAAGTTGGAAAGGAAAATAATAGTGAAAAGTTAGAGCTTGTGCATACAGATGTATGGGGACCAGCTCATGTATCATCTCTTGGTGGCTCTCATTATTATGTTAATTTTATTGATGATGCAACTAGAAAAAAATGGGTTTATTTCATTCGATAAAAATATGATGTTTTTGACAATTTTAAGAAATGGAAAGATTTGGTTGAATGAGATAGAAAAAAAGTTGAAGTGTCTTAGATTAGATAATGGAGGCGAATATTGAAGCAAGGAGTTTGATGATTATTATTCATACCATGGGATTTGTAGAGAAAAGACAGTTCCAGGAACACCACAAGAAAACGGTGTGTTGGAAAGGATGAACATGACAATCATGGAGTGTCCAAGGAGTATGATATTTCATGTAGGGTTGTCGTTACAATTTTTGGAAGATGATATAGATACTAATGTTTACTTAATAAACATAGGGTCTTCAAGCTCCTTGGATGGTGGTATTCCATAGGAGGCATGGACAGGTAAAAAGGTAAAGTACTCATTTATGAAGACTTTCGGTTGTGAATCATTTTTCCATATTGATAAATAAAATAGAACAAAGCTTGAGGAAAAATCCAAGAAGTGTACCTTTATTGGATATGGTGTTAATGCTTTTGGTTATCACTTACAAGATTATGAAAATAACAAAATCATTAGGAGTAGAGATGTCATATTCAATGAGAACCTTGTTGGAAATACTGAGAGGGGGGATGAATCAGTATTACCTTTTTAAACAATTAGTAATTAATTTGTTATTCTAATTATCATCACTATTGATCAACGATGGAATTTTTATTTAAACAATCAATTATATAAGTATAATTCAACAAGCATTACAAAGTTTATAAAGAATAATCTTGTGTTTGTGAAGGATACCGATCCTCTTTAGAGAACCAACTCTTGGAGACACAAATCCCCTTCTTTAGGGCACCAAACCTAGGAAGCACCAACTCCATTGTTTTAGGGCACCAACCCTAGGAAGTACCAACTCCCTTGTTTTTAGGGCACCAACCCTAGGAACCAACTCCCTTGTTTTTAGGGGGGATGAATCAATATTACCTTTTTAAACAATTAATAATTAATTTGTTATTCTAATTATCATCACTATTGATCAACGATGGAATTTGTATTTAAACAATCAATTATATAAGTATAATTCAACAAGCATTACAAAGTTTATAAAGAATAATCTTGTGTTTGTGAAGGATACCAATCCTCTTTAGAGAACCAACTCTTGGAGACACAAATCCCCTTCTTCAGGGCACCAAACCTAGGAAGCACCAACTCCATTGTTTTAGGGCACCAACCCTAGGAAGTACCAACTCCCTTGTTTTTAGGGCACCAACCCTAGGAACCAACTCCCTTGTATTTAAGGAACCAACCCTAGGAAGCACCAACTACCTTGTTTTTACACTTTTCTTAGTAAAGGATATGAATCCTTCCTTGCTCCTCCCTTCCACCCTCACTGCATAAGTATCTTCAACTTTCCTTCTTGGACTCTGCTTACGCTTTTGATCTTATGATCTAGACTGCAAAGACACTTTCTTCTCACCATTATTTCTTGCTTATATAGTCTTCCAAATGGTGTGATCTTTGAAGCATTGTGTCCCTTTATTTGAACTTTGAACCATTGCATCTCTTCATTTAAATGATAATATTAAACTTTAAATAATATCATTTTTCCTTTTTATTATTTATTCATAATGCTCATGATTTAACTCTTCTTTAATCATGATTGTGTATCGGTTTATTAGTCTACAGATCTCGAATTTTTGTGAATTCGAGTCTTAATCAATAGGTGCTCCCTTCAACCAAAATCTATGTGACTGCAAACTCGAAACCACGAGCTTATCCATTCCAAGCATTCTTTTATTAGCAGTTTCTTTTTCCGCCCCTATTCTTATACGTAGGACCGTATTCAAACATATGAGGGATTATTTGTGTTTATCCCCTTTAGCTTCTTTACCTTATCACGTGATCGGTGCTGGAACTAGGTTCTCCAGTACTTTATCCTTCGGGACTTCCAACCTTTGCACTCATTCAATCCTCCCGGATTACATTTTGCCAAAGTGTGTATACTATATTCACTAGTAGATGATATGGTCAATATTTAATATTTCGTTAGATGGACAATCATGTCTTATCCAGAGGCTTCAAACAAATAAATGGTCAGGACTTAATCAAGAGTTGAGATGAGTGGTTCTCGATAACTCTGGGACTTCGGCTATTCATGGCTCCAGGACTCTGGAGTACATCAATCCCTCTGGAGGTTTACCTACTGAATAATTCATATAATGGAGGTGATCGCTTACTGTCAGTTAACACATCCTCTTACGCTATCCTTCCACTATGCTTGATGAACGGTCGAGAATGCTCCTAAAGTAGATCAATGGTTAGTGTTACTTCGTGATTCACGCTTACTTTATCCTTCCACTGTACTTGATCGGATAGTCAAGAAATATTCTGTAGGATCTTATATCAACGACCAAACATTAATTTGTAACTTCAGCCTTCGATGCTTCAAATGTTTTAGCTGGTAGGAGAAGTTGGATATCTCCAGAGGATGTAGTCCCAGAGTGACGTGGCTTGTTGATGTCACTGTTGACCCAACACTGACACGTTTCACCTTGATTAGTGACTTTTGTATACCTAATGTGCCAACTATACCTTTACACTTGTCACTAGTAGATTGGGCCACATTTCATATTTGTCTTATGCCACATGTCTCCTTCATGGATCATGAATTTACACTTCGTGGCTTCGATACTTTGTGGATTCAGGAGTTTGGCACTTTTATACCATCCTTCTATCATTGTCAAAGTGTCGAATAGATCTATCACCATAGATATTTTCTTGTCTTGATCGACGACTTCTGTTAACTCGAGGGCTCTGGAGTTCGGGATTTCTTGGTTTATCTGAGCTTCTTATTGTCGAAGTAGTTCAATGTCGAGTTTGACCAACTTATTCCTTTTAGCATGATCTAACGGTTTCAATATTCATTCCATATCAATGGTTGACAGGATTTCCATGCTTTTCCTCTGATCTGACGGTCGAAAGGAGTTCGCGATTTCGGGGTTTCGACCTTCGAGTAAGCTTATGTGTTTCAGACTCCTTTTTATCGGAGTGATCAACACTTAATTATAGATCAAATATGGATACAAATGATGGGAAACCATCATAATCTTCTTCATAAGAGACGATTGGCATTATTTAATGACTTCGATATTTCTTGGATCCTTTCTTGTCTCCAGTAATCGTTGAAGTGGAAAAGTGTCGAAGTTATTTATCCGCTACTTGATCCAATAGTCCATAATGGTATTGCTTCAGATATGATGGTTGATATTTAATCCTTCCCAACCTCTGAATTTACCTCGATCTAAAGATCCTGGATTGTTCCGAACTAATATTGAATGATTCATGTAACTCAATTCTTTACAAAAGGATTTCCTTGCTCACAGAACATTGCCTCCTGTGTTATTTCAAATGTGCCATCTCTTCTGATCTTCAATTAATGTTCTTCCTTATGAGATTTGGTTTTATACTGGATTATTCTACACCCTATTGACATGAATGAAAATATCATACCACTGTGTCCAACATTATCCCCCTTTGGCATTGATGGCAACCTTTTCCTTGAAATATTTTTATTTATGTTGCTTATCAATTTCCTCTCCCTTTGACAACAATGATATAGGGGATCTTTATTCACTCCCCCTATGGCAATGCTCCCCCTGACCATGTTCCCCTTTTCTTCTGATGTGACTTTTGTGGTTTTAATGAGGTATGTGAATTACTCCCAATTTTTGTCAAATATTTTCAAAGGTACTTCTGGGCAAAGGTTTTGTGAATATGTCTGCAATTTGTTCTTTGGTGTCCACATACACTATTTTAACCACTCTTTGAGTAACTTGATCTCTTAAGAAATGGTATTTGATTGGGATGCTTTTGGTTTTAGAATTCATTACTGGATTTTTAGAGATACTTATGGCACTAGTGTTATCAATATTAATAGTAATGGGATCATCATATATTATTTTTAAATCTTCTTATGTATACTTCATCCAAAGAACTTGTGTGCAGTAGTATGCAACAACAATGTATTTTGCCTCTGTTGTGGGTAGTGATGTGGATTTTTGTTTCTTACTTGGCCATGCTACCATAAATTTTCCTAAAAAAAATGCTCCTCCACTGGTGCTTTTCCTATCATCTATATTACCAGCCCAATCTGCATCAATGTATGCAGTTAGATTGAAGTCTTTATCTTTTGGATATCATAATCCAAGTTCTAAGGTGCCTTTAAGATATCTGTATATTCTCTTTACTAATTTTAAGTGATTTTATTTAGGTTTGGATTGAAATATCACCACGAGTCCTACAGCGTGCATGATATCGGGTATTGTAGTTGTTGAATAGAGCATACTTACAACCATTGATTTGTACATCGTTTGGTCCACTTTTGGTGATTCATATTTGTTGATTTTTCAATAAGCTAGGTCAATCATGAATTTCATTCCATTTTATCATTTAACTTAACCATAGGCAATAATGTTGCAGCAACCAAGATCACAACAAGAAACAACATGCACAAGAACACAAGAAGTATCCTGAGAAACCCTTCTCAACAAGGGAAGAAAACCCAGCCAAATCCTTTGCTATATTCTTCAAGAGAAATAACTTCACCACCAAGAAAGACCTAGCACACAAGAGGGTGCTCAAACCCTAGAAGACTAGTTCCCAAGAGAGGTGCACACTTTTCCGAAGTAAATGTACTTGCTGAAATTTCCAAACTCACATGAAAGATATGTTTCCACAATGGGGATTTTACCTTTACTTATACTAACCTAAACATGTCAACAAAAGTCTCTATTGGCTTAACAGGGCCAACCTCTCTAAGTCACATTATAATTGTTATTATTATAATATTATAATGAATATTAACCAGATTAATTATATTTTACATTTATTATTAATCACATTAAGGTGGGGCCGACCTATACCCTTTACATAACAATTAGGGTTACAAGAAGGTATGACTCTTGAACAACATATAGTAAGGGATATGATACACCCACTAGTGCTCATCCATTAGGGGCACATCCATAAGGATGTCATATATTTGGCTCACTGCATTACAAAGAAGAACCAGATCTTCACACGTTCATTTGTGCTTGTCCACATGCACGTCCACTCTACAGATCTTCTTTCCCACTGCCTCACACAAGAGAATCATCTGGATTTTTCTCATCAAATTTGTTTCTTAGAGGAGGCTAATACATCATATTCATTTATGTTCACATGACGACGCACCCAACACTTTGGGATTTAACACGTTACCCTTGTGCTCAGCCACATACATGTATAACTCAACAGATCACCTTTCCCACTGGATAATCATCTGGAGTTCTTCTCAACTCTCTGAATGGAGGAGGTCATCTCTACGTTCCTAGCTATGTCTCAGGTAGGAACCATGTACCCTTCTTAGGGGATTTCTCCCAGGTTTGTAAGTTGAGAGAAAGACTCACATAGTTGTAATGATCCACATCTCACAGGTTTGTAAGATGGATAATGTCTCACATAGTTTCATTCATCAACACTCCCTCTCATCTAGGGAGTCATTCTTTATCATGCCAAGTCTCGCACGAATGTATTTTGAATTTTTTATTGGCTAGAGTTATCGACACTCCCTCTCAACTAGGGAGCCATTCTTCACGAAGTTAATTTGGTGACGATATCTGCAATTTTCTCGTGTGTAGGAAGGTACTACATGTGTACAATTTTCCTCTGCATCATATCTCTGATATAAGGATATTTCATCTCATCGTATTTCGATCCATCAGGAAACACTGGTTTCTCAAGGATATTTACTCATGGCTCTTGGTTATCATCATAGGATCCATCTCATGGTCAAGTAAATATTTCAAAAGCTTGTGAAGCCACATTGCTCCACACACTCGATGCTATATACTCTGCCTCTATGGTACTCAAGGCCACAAAGTTATATTTCCTGTTGCATTAGGAAACCATGGAAAACTTCATGATAGAACATCAGAGAGATGTTCTTTTCCAGTTCATTGTACTTTCTTCTCAATCTAAATCGACATATCCTGCACACTCAAGTTCACACTGGAGGCATATCTTAGGCCATATCTCGTATATATCTCAATACATGTTTTGTTGTTGTCGATTGATTTTGTCTTGGTTGACTCATGAAATGACTAAGCACATTCACTGCATGGCATGAATCAAGTATAGTGTTAACCAAATACATCGGTGATCCAATCAGTTGTGGATCAGTCTCGTCTGAATCATCATCAATCTTCTTCTTTAAATCCATCACGATGGATTTTTCATTCTGTCATACTTAACTTCTTTAATATTTTCACTATATATTTTCCTTGACTCAGGAAAATATCATCGGTCCTCTATCATACTTCTTGTCCCAAGAAGTAGTGCATCATACTCAGATTCTTCATCTCGAATTCAAAAGTCAAGGATTACTTATATCCAATAGCAAGGCTTTCTTAATAAGTCATCAGGATCAGGCTCTCATCACCAGCACTATAATGATATAGGTTTGGATCAACAACACTCTTGTTGAAATCCAAACTCATCAAGAATCTATCTATCTGATATAGTTTCCAATTCATGGATGGTAGTATGGATGGAAGTGTATCGGGTTCACTAGATCAAGTGTCTCATCATAGACAAATCCCTATGTTTGTGAGAAACCTCTAGCTATATATTTCATTTTGTATTTCTCAACACTTCCATCAGCTATGTGCTTGATATTATAGATCCACTTGGAAGTTACCACTGAATTCCCTTCTGGTCCCTGAATAATGTCTTATACATCATTCTTTAAGATATACTGGTACTCTTTGTTAATATTATGGTAGTTGTGGGAGTTATTTACCTCCACGTGTGAACCTGACGAGAATAGAAGACTCTGAAAAGAAAGAGAAAACCCTAATGAGTTGGCTAATAACCCTAGAAGTATTGTCGGCTCAAGAAGATAATTAATATTAGGTTATTAGCCTCCAAGAGAAGAAGTCGGCCAGAAATAATAATAATATACTGAACAGACACATATCTAGAAGGATAAGTTGGCCCTAGAAAATTTGGAAGAACCAGTATAAATACAGGGCGCCAGTTCTCATTTTGACATATCTCATAATTGCAGACAACAACTGGTGCGCACTGCAGTTCCCAGTTTGGTGCTCACGTGTGGAGGAGAGCTGCAGGTGCAGCTGCTGCAGCTAGCAGTTTCAGTGTTGGCTTGGACTATCTCTCGGCTAGGGTTTGGACTATCTGATAAGTTATTGTTGGTGCACTATCCTTGGAGGAAGATGCGCTACACCTTGTTTGGCTATCTAACCTAGGTTTTTCTTCCGGAGTAATTCTCAGTCAAGGTTAAGGTGCTTGGAGGGTGGCTTCAACCTATGGTTGGGTGACGAGGGTATCGTCAATGGCAAAGAGAGCACACATTCTTATATATTCTAACAGGTTATGGGCCCACTCCTCCTTCATTCAGTCTAAACACTAGAAGGAAACATAGCCGCTAGGATATTGAGCTCGCCGAGGAACTGTCACTAGGGTTACTAGCAGAAGCAACTTCCAAGAAATTGTCGCTAGGGTTACTAGCAGGAGTAGTTGTAGAAACCCTAATCCTCTCGTTGAGGCACCTTAAGTGAAGAGATTGACCCAATCTCCAGACATATTAGTGTGCCCTAGCCTAGCGCATCTCCTGATACTCTCAGCAAACCAAGACGTGAAGATTGAATTTTCTGGTCAAATCTAGGGTTTGACCAAGTCAAAGCAGTCATGACTAAATATATGAAGTTTTAGAACAAGTCATATGGAGCCTATAACTTTAGAGCATGGAAGACAAGGATTGACCTCATTCCTGCCAAGAATAAAGTGTTGGATATCGTGAAAGGAAAGATCATGAAGCCAAAGTTTGAAGAAGGAAAAGAGAAGGAATCGCAGAATGTTGTAGCTATGGAGAACTTCAAGGATGTTGACATCAATGCCATGAATATCATAGTGGATTCTATAAAAGACCACTTGATACCCTACATCTCCCATCTTGACTCATCAAAGAAGATGTACAATGCCCTAACAAATCTCTTCTCAGTCAGAAACATCAGACAAGTTATGAGTCTAAATAATGAGCTCTGTGACATGAAGATGAATGAGGATGAAAGCATAACATCATAATTTGTAAGGATCTCCTAGTTAAGAGATCAACTACAAGCTAATGGAGAGATTACTTTAGAAAAGGAATTGGTGAACATAGTACTCAATGGTCTTCCCAAGACATGGGATGCATTTTCTGCAAGCATGAACACAAGGAAGGAGTATCCGACATTTGAAGAACTTTGGACTTGTTGTGCTCAAGAAGAATCAAGGATCAATACAACAGAGAAACCCCAAAAGAAGTACGACAATCAAGCTTTCACAGCAAGATTCAATAACTTTAGGAACAAAAGGAAGTTTGGTTCAAGGAGGAAGCCAAATCAGGAAAAAGACATTTCAGAAGTGCAATGCTTCAACTGTCGAAAGTATGGTCACTACAAGAATCATTGTCCCGAGCTAAATAAAAAGAAGGAGAAACATGAAGCATCGATTGCCGAAGAAAAGGAACCTACAAAGAAGGCTAAGCAGGATGGAAGAGACTTGGAAGATAATGTGTTCCAAGAAGAACTATATCTCTGGAAGAACAAACAAGATGAAAATGGATATCATTAGATAATACACATGAAAGGATGAAATACAAGAAGCTATTGCAAGATAAGTCGAATCAATCATGAAGAAACTTAGAATAAGCAAAGACAGAAAGAAGTCAACAAATTGAGAGGAAATTGGAAAAAGACTTATGACGTTTTGTAGAAGACAACAAGATGGAAGCGTGGACTCTGTTAGAGAAGAGAGCCAATTATATATTGCAGAAGACAATAAGGATGCAGATGGAAGAGTCGACTATGTTAGACAGAGGGAGTCGACTATATGCACTCTTACATGAAGCAAGGGTTAGGGGGGAGCTAATCCTATGATCCATTGAAGATGATGAAGTATATATATCCATGGTAGCAGCCATGAAAGATAGAACATGTTCATTTCAACCGTAGAAGAAGACTTCTTCGAAGAGAAGCCTTAAAGTATTCCTGGTTGTCCATCCAGATCTGTGATCCTATGATGAAAGGAAGAAGTGGAATCTCTAGGGCATGGAATCTATAAGAAAATCCATGGACCTAAGAGCTAAAGAGAAACACGAAGAAGAACATGAGGATTCCAAGAAATAAAGAGAAACCAGAACAACCAGTCATTGTATCAAGAATCACAAGATTACCAGCCCGATATGAACTCACTAAAAGCAATCAAGCAGAAGAATTGAAAGTCGTGATGAAGAACAGTGTATGGAAGACTTATGAATGAAAGCATTGCGAGATCTATAAACAGAGGTTCTCCCAGATGGAGGGAGAAGACTATGATGATTACTTGTTCCAGTACACCATACATATCACTACATGAGTCATTATATCATCCGCAACATCCATGAGTTGGAGTTCTACATCAAATGAATACAAAGAACGTTCTCCAGAGAAACTGAATAAAGAGCGTATGAAGAGAAATATCAAGACTTTGAGGCATACCAGAAAGAGACTCCTATATGCAAATAGAAGAAGATAAATTGGTGGAGAATCTCCAGTGCATAGCAGAAGCGTGGTGAATATTTCTTATAACATCAAGATAACTACTCAGTAGATCATATCTCATGATGACAGAAGAAGTGCCACATAGATATGTTCCAGTTTTCCAACTATGATATACTCTATTGTTAATATCTACATGAAGCCTTCATAGTGTTCTAGACTAAAGTAAATTTTAAATCAAGCATTACATTATCCATGATGAAGTACAGAAAGGAGAAAATGATTCTCCAATACATATCTCCACAGATGAGCAAATAAGAAGACATTTTGGTAAAGCTTCTATCCAAGATGAAAGAGTTTGCGTACTCGAGCTGGAGCTCGTGGAAACAACTTCCTTCTTATTGAAAAAGGAAGAAATGACTCTCCAAGTTAGGAAGGAGCACTGAAAACATTATTGAAGACATTCATTCTTTAAAATTGAAAAATAGCCCATTTTGGACAAATGCTTTCCTGTTCGGAAAGTGGATTGAGACTTCTGACGGACAGTCACTTTCCATTGTGGTTATCATGGGAAGTATTATGATTGTTGATGTATCGTAGATAGTGACTTTACATTATGGTTAACATGGGGAGTGGTCTAGGGCAGTCTCTCTTCTTGAGGGTTACTCAAGAAGACTGGCCCGCCTCCCCGGACAACGATTTCTCATTGTGGTTAACATGAGGAATGGTTTGTTTTGGAGGTTGATGCAGGACAGTGTTTTCCTCTTGTGGTTAACAGAGGAAATGGTCCAGACGGTCATTCCTTAGGGTTTATACATTCTCTCCAGGGTGCACTTTGATTAGTGTAGGAGGAATGGCCCAGGGTGGGGAATGGTCCAGACTTTATTTCGATGAAGACTTCTTCGGGAGTTATGTTTTTCAAAGTCTGGTGAAGACTCTTGTTCTGAACATATACTGTGTCATGCATGCTTTTGCCCATAGAATCATAGAAGGATTATGATTATGCATTATTGCATTGATTGCCTCCATGATGGTTTTATTCTTCCTCTTTCTCAAATAGTTTTGACTCCCTTTGAGTCAAGTGACTCCCTCTGAGGGATAGACATCTTCCTTTCTTGTTATCCTATTTGGAACAAGAAAACAAAACGAACCAACAAAATAATATCTCCTAAAGGAGAATATTGAGTACATCTCTAGAATCAAAACAATTTGAGGAATGTTGTCACGACTACAACACCTACTTGTAATGTAGCAAACTTTAGAAATATAGGTTAGAGGAATGACAATTATAACAATCAAACCTGGAGTCTTCACTTCTAGTGTGTTGTTCCTCTGAGTGCACTGAGATCCCTCTCGATCCATTACTTCATCACAAAGTTTTCTTCCTCCTATAATTATCCTCATGACAATGATACAAATAATAAATATACAAGTGCATATCTGAGGGTGTTGATATGATTTCTCCAATGGCACCTGGTTGATCTCTATCCTCTGAGATATTCATGAAGAAGGTAGTCACAGTGTCACCTTTTGTCATCTTGATACTTTAAATTTGGCCCTTCAATGTAATATCTTGTGTAGATGATTGGCTTCCTTGTCTTGTCATCATCTTCCCTCCATTCATCAATAGCTTTGTTCATCATATTTTAGATTCTTCACAAACCCTTGTTAACTGGGCTAGAAAACCTAACAACTAGGCTAGGCTAGCAACCTTAGGTTTCGTTGGGCTTATGAATTCCAACAATAATCCTTGAAAGTTAGAAGAACATAGGTAATCTTGAAGGCTTCTTCAAAGAGCTGCAGAAACCCTAAAAATAGAAATCTGCAGAAAATTGTGAAACCCTAGAAACCATAGGGCCAAAATTTCAAAATTCTCAGAAATTCATTCTCATAGTCTAGAGTTGGAGAAGGAAATACTCTCCCATGCCAAAATTTTCCTCAACATCCAAGTTTTAGGGGCTGAAACACTCAAAATAAGAGGGTCGTGCTTATTTTTTGGAAACCCTAGGAGGGTCGTACGATTCTGCAGAAGAGGAGGGATGACTTGTAAAATCATGTAGCTTGTGCAATGGGTTCTTCAAGACCTATGCTCTGATACCATGTTGATTTTTCAATAATCTAGGTTAAGCATGAAGTTCATTCCATTTTAGCATTTAACTTAAACATAAACAATAATGTGGAAGCAACCAAGATCACAAGAAGAAACACCATGCACAAGAACACAAGAAGTATCCTGGGAAACCCTTCTCAACAAGGGAAGAAAACCCAGCCAAATCTTTTGCTATATTCTTCAAGAGAAATAACTTCACCACCAAGAAAGACCTAGAACACAAGAGGGTGCACAAACCCTAGAATACTAGTGCCCAAGAGAGGTGCACATTTTTCCCAAGTAAATGTACTTGCTGAAATTTTCAAACTCACATGAAAGATATGTTTCCACAATGGGGATTTTACCTTTACATATACTAACCTAAACCTTTCAACAGAAGTGTCTATTGGCTCAGTAGGGCCGACCTCTCTAAGTCACATTATAATTATGATTATTATTATTATATTATAATTAATATTAACTAGATTAATTATCTTTTACATTTATTATTAATCACATTAAGGTGGGTCCGACCTGTACCCTTTACATTACAATTAGGGTTGCAGGCAGGTATGACTCTTGAATAACATATAGCAAGGGATATGATACAACCACTAGTGCTCATCCACTAGGGTCACATACATAGGGATGTCATATCTCTGGCTCACTACATTACACAAAAGAACTAGATCTGCACACATTCACCTGTGCTCATCCACAGGCACGTCCACTCTACAGATATTCTTTCCCACTGCCCTACACATGAGAATCATATGGAGTTTTCTCGTCAACTCGGATACTCAGAAGAGGCTAATACATCATCTTCATTTCTATTCACATGACGATGCACCCAACACTTTCAGATTTCACACGTTCACCTTGTGCTCAACCATAGGCATGTCTAACTCAACAAAACGCCTTTCCCACTGGATAATCATTTGGAATTATTCTCAACTCTCTGAATGGAGGAGGTCATATTTACGTTCCTAGCTCTGTCTCAGGCAGGAACCACATACCCTTCTTAGGGTATTTCTACCAGGTTTGTAAGATGAGAGAAAGACTCACATAGCTACAATGATCAAAATCTCACAGGTTTGTAAGATGGAGAATGTCTTGCATAGTTGCATTCATTAAAAATATTCTAGGCTTAGTTTACATCCAGTGACAATGGGAGTACTCATAGGTTTATTGTCTTCCATTTGGAATTTCTTTAGCATTTCCTTGATATATTTGGTTTGGGAAATGAATATTCATTTTTCTGTTTGAGTTACTTGTAAACCTAAGAAGAAGGACAGTTCTCCCAGCATAGACATTTCAAATTATTCTTGCATTTTGGTTGCAAACTTTATTCTTAGTATAGTAAGATTACTTCCAAATATGATGTCATCTACATATACCACCGCAATAATCATGTTTTTGTTGGCATGTTTTTAGACAGAGGCATAGTAGGCATGTTTTTTATTGATGGCGTGTGTTTGTCATTGATGGCGAAGATCAGCACGATCATATGGTGAAGATCAGCATGATCAGTAGCGTAGCGATAATGGAAAGATCAGCAGTGTAAGCTCACACAGAGGAAAACAGTCAAATCACGACAAAACTGGCAAGATCAACAGTGTAAGCTCAGAAGGAGGAAAATAGTCAAAGCACGACAAAGGTTTCATTTTGGAGTTTCGCAGATCGGGAAATCCAAAGGAAAGAGGTTCAAACTCACGATATGTGAGATCACGAAAAGATATGGACCGTCAAATCATCGAGATCGTGGACCGTTGATCAGGCATGATGAAGGCCCATGAAGTTGCAAAATCGCAATAAGATCTTGACCGTTGATTCAAGAAGGACACGTGGTGAAATCATGATAATATTTGGACTGTTGGTTCCATACGACACATGGTGAAAGATCATCGTTTCGCTGACTGGAAATTCAAAGGAGCAAAGTGCTCGTTTGATTGGTGAGTGGTCATATCTCATGGTCACATTGTCGAGAGATGGAGAGCAGAGCTAGAGAAGCCAAGCTCTATTTCGGAGTTCGTAACATGGAAAGTTGAGAGGACTAATCACAAAATACCCGAGACGCGAAAGTGCGAAGTGCGTTTTCAAATAAGGCTATGGTCACAGCCAATGGTTACATCTGTGGAAGATGGAGGAAGAAGCTAGCAGTGCTAAGCTCCATCTCAGAGTCTCGACAATCGCGAGTTGGAGTATCGAGAACCTTCATCACAGGAATCACAATATGCGATATCGCGATGAGATCTGGACCATCGGATCATTGGAGATATCGACCGTTGATTAGGCTTGATAAAGTTCATAAGTTCACGAAATACGAAGCACCTTTTGGTGCAACCTGTGGTCACCACCAGTGGTCACGTGAGGGGAAGAATCTAGCGGTGCTAAGCTCCATCTCAAAGTCTCGAAGATCACGACTTGGAGTGTCAATACCCTTCATCATAGGAATGCTGAGATGCGAAATCACAAAATTCAAATTATGCTTAGCGCTCAGTCATAGCTAGTGGACATTGAGATAAACATGAAATCCTGCAGATTTAATCCAACGGTGTTGGTTAATTGGAAACTTGATCGAAGGATTACTGTTTCACCTCACAGGTAATCGATCAGTTACAATTCAGTTACTAGAACTGAATCATGATTCCTGGACGGTTGGCGATTCATTTGCTGATGCGTTTTCTTGGAGATCCAAGGTGTAACCGAATAGGTGGTAAATGATAAAATGGAGACGCAATGACAGTGGATGGTTGGTCATTCTGAATGAAAAATGAGTTGAACTATAAGAAAGGGAAAATTACAGTATGTGTAGTGTGAGACCGACAGTATGCGCAGTGTGAGATAAAACTCAGAGATGAGTAACATATGAGGAATAGACAGAAACAAGAGTAGAATTGCATAATAGATTGAAGTTGAGCAGAATTGCAGAACAGATAGAGGAAGAGAAGAATTGTAGAACAGTTAGAAGCAGACCAGATTTACAGAACAGAGAAGAAGTGGTAAGAATCGATTTATCTGTGTTGTTGGTTATTCAATCATTTATTTATAATTAGGGAGGAAGGGTGGTGCTGGGGAGGATTGTGTTCCTCTGATATTCGAGTTGGTGCTTGAATATTGGGAGTTGTAGCTTCCATCTAGTTGTGGCTAGAAAACAGGGTGGCAGGGTGGTGCTTGGGAAAACACAGAGTTTTCTATAAGCAAGTTGGTGCTTGTATAAGTGGAAGTAGGTGCTTCCATCCAGTCGGTGTTGGAACACTCAGGGAGTTGGTGCTTCCTTCTAGTGGGTGCTAGAGAAACCAGAGAGTTGGTGCTCTCAAACAAGTTAGAGCTTGTAAAACAGAGGTAGTAGCCTCACTTTGAGTTGGTGCTCAAACATAGATGATGTACAAAACTTAAAAGACTGTCTATCATTTCGAAGAAGAAGAGGTTTTCTCCCTTTATGAGTTTCCTCGTGAAAATCTGTCTTTGTGTATATCTTATGTGTGATTGATGCTCATTATTTATGTTGTTCATATGATGTATAATATTGACGGTCACTTGATGAAAGATTAAAAATATTTTAATAGACTTAAAATTGTTTAAGCACAGTAACAATTGATTCACCACCCCCCCTCTCAGTTGTCTTAGTAATTTCAACAGTTTTAATCCTCAATTTTGATGTATAAGTTGTTGTCAGTAGTCCCTCTCTTATCTCCTTGTTTTTTCAGGTACTGATCAAGCCTTCAGAATAATACTCTGGGGGCTTGTTTAAGACCATACACGAACTTTTTTAGCTTGCAAAGATAGTCTTGATTTTCTATTAACATGAATCCTTATGGTTTCTCAACATAGAATTCTTCTTCTAGTGTTTCATTAAGGAATGTTGACTTGACATCCATCTGATAGATTTTGAAATTTCAGAAGCATGAAAATGCCAAGAACATTATAATGGCCTCAAGTCTTGCTACTGGAGAAAAAGTCTCTTCAAAATCAATACCTTCCACTTGGGAATATCCTTTGCGAACTAGTATGGATTTGTTTTGTATAATCTCCCCATTTCCATTTAGTTTGTTCTTGAAGATCCACTTGGTTCCTACCACATTCTTGTCCTTAGGTCTAGGAACTAGTTCCCAAGTCTGGTTCTTCTCTATTTGGTCTAGTTCTTCATTCATTTCTTTTATCCAGTATTTACTTTTGTTGGATTCCTTAACTGACTTAGGTTCTATCAAGGATAACATTGTTTTTTCTGAGTCAAATTTGATTTTCCTTCTTGTTTCCACTCCTATATTTTTATCTCCAATAATCTGACTTTCAAGATAACTCTTTTGAAGCCTTTTTGATGGGTATTTTTGCAAGGATGTTTCTTCGTCATCTTCATCATCAATGCGGGGTTCATTTTCTTTAGGTTCTTCATCAACTTCTTCATTCTTATATTTTCCATCACTTTTATCATCATATGTTGATATGTTATGGGGTGTGACTTGTCTCAACTTTAGATCATCTATCTTTACATTGGCACTTTCCACCATTTTATATAGTCTTAGGTTATAAAATCTATAATCCTTTTTGTTAGGTGAATATCCTTTAAATATTCCTTCATCTGATCTTGGGTCAAATTTCCCTAGATTGTCCTCATCATTCTTAATGTAACATTTACTTCCAAAAATTATAAAGTGTTTTACAGATGTTGTCATGCCAAACCATAGTTCATAAGGAGTTTTTTCATGGTTGGGTCTCAATTGATCTCGATTAAGTATGTGGATTGTTGTGTAGATTGAATCTCTCCAGAATTTCTCTATAAGCTTGGATTCATTTAATATTGTTCTTGCATCTTCTTGAACTGTTCTATTTTTTCTATCCACCACTCCATTCTGTTGAGGAGTCCTGGGAGATGAAAATTGTCTTTTGATGTCATGATTTTCACAGAATTGAATGAAATCTTTAGAGGTGAATTCTCCTCCATTATCTGATCTCAGACATTTAATTTTGAGATCAGTTTCTGTTAAAATAATGTAACTGCAAAGTGTATTCTTATTATTAGTTGATATATTATTCATCAGATCAATCCCCATTTCGGATTGATCATGTTGGTTATTATAAAGGACCAAATCCCCTTTTGCGGATTGGTCAAAAGATAATTGTAATAGGCAGAAGAAGAAGTTGGCGCCAGAATATATCAAGAGGCCCTGAAAAAACAATAAAGGTGGTTATAACCACCCAGATTGAGAAGTCGGCCCTGCCAGTAAAGAGACACTTCACACGTGCCAGACTTGTATAAATAAGGAGGCTAGCACCTCACTTAGATACAACTCACTTGCTCATTTGAGAGACAAGTTTCGGAACTGCAGTTAGAGAAGAAGGAGAGAGAGTGGCACATCTTTGAACGAGAATATTCTGTATTAGATTAAGTTATCTCTTGGAATTGTATTGGCTATCTATAATAAGGAAGTTTTGCTAGGTTTTCTTCACCTAGAGGGCTTCCCAAGATAAATGTTGTGTCTCTTGTGATTGTGTATTTCTCAGTGATCTTGTGTTATGCTATTGTTATCTATTGAAATGTAAAGAACTATAATAATGGCTTAAACATTAACATGGTTTCAGATCCAAGCTGAAGGAAGCATCTTTCACAAGAGTGAAAAACGTCACTGTTTTTGTACATGCAAATTAGGGTTTTTTGATGGTGAAGCTTTTCAGCCCTAAAACCACCTAGAAAAGTGTGCCCTCCCCCAAGGATTACTTTGCCACTCTCAGCGTGCCTTTTCAGTGGATGGATCTCCTAGAAAGTGAAACCCTAGTTTCACAAAGTACCAGAAGTACCAAAAAACTAGTGTACCAGAAGTACTAGAAGTACCAGAGTACTAGAGGTACCAGAAAACCAGAAGCACCAGTCGAGAAATCCGCAAATCAAGTTTGCATGAGAAAAATTTGGATTTTATTAGATCCAAACACACCAGGTTACTTGCCTCAGCCAAGCGCACCTCCTGGTAAGTTCAGATTTTGATTTTGAGCACTTTCATTTTTCGGTCATTTTCCTAGCTCCAGGTAAAAGATGTCTGCAAGCGTTAAACTTGTTGACAAGCTAGAAGGAGTGGAAAACTTCTATGCCTGGAAGTATAGGATTGGCCTAATTCTTGAAGAGAATGACTTAGCAAGATTCGTCAAAGAAGAAGTATCGGAACCCGCCAATGCTGCAGAAAAGGCAAAGCATCAAAAGGACACAATCGGGGCCAAAAGAATCATTGCAGATTCAATCAAATACCACCTGATTCTTTATGTGTCATCTAAGAAGACTCTGAAAGAAATGTTTGATGCCTTGACCAGACTGTATGAAGGAAAGAACATAAACCGGAAGATGAATCTAAGAACTCAATTGAAGAATACAAGGATGCAAAAAGGAGAAACGATTCAGGAATATTTCTCCAGAATATCTCAATTCAAAGAACAACTAGAAGCAATTGAAGATACTATAGATGAAGATGAACTTGTGATGACAACCCTAAATCACATCACAAGACCTTGGGATGCATTCATCCAAACGATTTGTGCCAGAATAGAGAAACTATTGTTTGATGGTCTATGGGAAGAATGCATCCAAGAAGAAACAAGAGTAGCTAACCGTGAAGCGTTACTAGCAAGAGATGATGATCAAGCCCTAGCTACTCACACCAAAGGAGGAAGGAATAAATCCTACTTCCAAAAGGAGACTCATAAAGAGCCTCAACAGTCAACAAATTCAATCATAAAGAATCTCATCCAAGGAGATTTCAGAAGGAAGGACAACGAAAGGAAAGAGACTACTCATCTATACAATGCTATCATTGTGATAAGATGGGACATATTGCGAATTTTTGTCTAGCCAGACGAGAAGAATACAAGAGAAAATATAAGAGGCACCATGCCCATGTAGTCGAAGATGAAGAGCAGATCAAATACCAAGTCTTAATCTCGACCCTCTCAAGATCTGTAACACCTGGAGAGGACACTTAGCTCATTGATAGTGGTGCATCCAAGCACATGACGGGACAAAGAAACATTCTCTCTTGTATCTCAAAAAAGAAGTTTTCTCAGAAAGTGACACTTAGAGATGATTATCAATATCCCATCAAGGGAGTGGGAGAATCAAACCACAAACTGAATTCAGGGAATTCACTAAAAATGAAGGACGTACTATATGTACCAGGTTTGACTAAGAACCCACTCTCCATTTCATCTTTAGAAAATAAAGGCTTCAGAGTTTCCTTTATAGATGGAGAAGTTCTTATGTGGGATAAAGGAGAAACCTTAAATGAAGAAATCATCATTGGAAGTGAAGAAAATGGCTTGTATAAACTGAAGGGTCACTCAGAGGCTGCCATGACCCACGCCATTGAAAAATCATGTGAACTTTGGCATAGAATATTAGCTCACATCAACTACAAGGCACTACCATACATATGCAAAGAAGTCACAGGTTTTCCAGAACTTAAGGTTGACCATGAAGGTGTATGCAATGGATGTGCACAAGGGAAGAACATCAAGAACCCTTTCCCGAAGAGAGACAACAAAGAAAAAGGATTCCTCCATTAATCGGTATGTATATTATGTATCATTTATTGATGATTATTCTCGTAAGATCTGGATATATTTTTTGAAATCTAAAGATGAAGTGTTCAGCAATTTCAAGGAATTCAAAGCCTTGATAGAGAATATTTCTGAAAGAAATATTAAGATACTCAGGTCAGATAATGGAGGAGAATATACCTCAAAAGAGTTTGTGAACTTCTGCAAAAATGTTGGGATCAATAGGGAACTCACTACTCCCTATAATCCCCAACAAAATGGTGTAGCTGAACGGAAGAACAGAAGGATAATGGAATCTGTGAAGACTATGATCCATGATCAAGATCTTCCTATGTGCTTATGGGCAGAAGCGGCAATGGCAGTTGTATATGTGCATAACCGATTATCCCATAGTGAACTTGGGCTTAAGACCCCGGAAGAGATGTTCACCAGAAAGAAGCCAGAGGTAGGCCATCTCAAAATATTTCGCTGCCCAATATTTATTCATATACCAAAAGAGAAGAGAAACAAGTTGGAACCTTCAAGAAAGAAGGGAATATTTGTGGGATACTGTGAGGTTTCCAAGGCCTTCAAAATCTATATACCAGGTCACCATCACATTGAGATCAGCAGGGATGTGACCTTTGATGAAGATGCAATGCTCAAGAAATATAGAAGATGCTAGCTTGAAGAGATATATGAAGAGGAACCCGTAATCCCCAGAACTGCAGTGAGGGAGGTTCCCAAAGCTGCAAAACCAGTGAGGGAAGTCGTAACTTCCCCTGATGAGGAATTTCTAGAAGATCATGACATGATAGAAGTTCAAGAACCTCCTCAGATGATGATCCTCCATAAAAGAAAGCCAGCATGGGATAGAGATCTTATTCAAGATGGAGAGAAGTATGGTGTTCCCAAAGGAACCACGAGACAAGTGAAAAGACCAAAGCCATTCTCCAATTATACGGCTTTGATGTGTGATCTTCTAGAGGAGGAGCCTACCTGCTTTGAAGAAGCCATTCAGATGAAATAATGGGCAGATGCCATGACAGAGGAATACCAATCCATAATAAAGAATGATGTATGGGAAATAGTTCCCAGACTGAAGAGTAAAGACGTGGTATCCTCCAAATGGCTCTTCAAAATAAAACATGATGTTGATGGAAGTATTGAGAAGTATAAAGAAAGATTTGTCGCTCGTGGCTTTTCTCAAAAGGAAGGCATTGACTATGAAGATACATTTGCTCCTGTATCCAGATAAAATTCGATCATAACCATCATAGCTCTTACATCTAAGATGAAGTGGAAGATGCACTAGATGGACGTGAAGACAACTTTCCTAAATGGTGTCATCGAAGAGGAAGTGTATATAGAGCAACCTCAAGGATTTGAAGTTGAAGACAGAAAGTCTCATGTCTACAGATTGAAGAAAGCCTTATACGGATTGAAGAAAGCTCCTAGAGCTTGGTATGGCCGTATAGACATTTTCTTGACGAGCTTATGCTTTACCAAGAGTAAAGAAGATTCTAACCTCTACTTCAAAGTCATGAACGATGAGCCAGTAATATTATTGTTATATGTGGATGAATTATTCTTAACTGGAGAAGAAAATCTCATCACTGAATGTAAGAAGAGGCTTGCCTCAGAATTTGAAATGAAAGACCTTGGCCTAATGCATTATTTCTTAGGTCTTGAGGTATGGCAGAGTCTAGAGAGGATCTTCCTTAACAAAGGGAAGTATACAGTCAAAATCCTGAAGAGATTCAACATGTTGGAGTGCAAGTCCATGAATACACCCATGGAAGCGAAGTTGAAGGTGTTGGTCGACACTTCGTCAGAACCGATTGATGCCACACAGTACATAGAGATTATTGGATCACTAATGTACCTGACGAACACCAGAGTAGAATTTTTTTTTTCCGTGAATACCTTGAGTCAGTTTCTGGTAGAACCCAGACATGTTCACCTAGTGGCTGCAAAACATGTGATGAGGTACCTTAAGGGTACAATAGATTGTGGTCTCAGCTATGATGGAGATCATGATTTCACATTGAGTGGATATACTAATGCAGATTGGGCAGGAAGTGTTTCTGACAGGAAAATCACTTCAAGATGTTGTTTCAATTTAGGATCAACTATGATCTTGTGGCAGAGTAGGAAGCAATCCATCATTGCTCTCAGCACAGCGGAAGCAGAATACATTGTTGCATGTTCTTCCAGCTACGAAGCTATATGGCTTCGAAAGTTATTGACCAGTCTATTTGACCAAGAGATGGAAGCAACCACGATCCTATGTGACAACTAGAGCTGCATAAAGATGATAGAGAATCTTGTATTCCACGAAAGATCGAAGCACATAGAGATATGATATCATTACATTCGTGACATGGTGCAGAGAGGAGCCTTAAAGCTCCAATACATTAGCATGGATGAATAGGTTGTTGATGTGTTGACCAAGCCTCTATCTCGTGTAAAGTTTGAGCACTTTCGAGATAAGCTTGGTATAGTCCGAAAGGACCTTCCTCGAAAGGGGGAGTAGTTTTTGTGATGAGACATATCTTGCTTTCGACCTGATGGTTGTGATGTAAAGCAAGATGATGTGATGTGACTAGTATTGTGCTTCTGACTGGATAGATGTGACATAAAGCTAGTCTAGTATCATGCTTCTGACCTGATGGTTGTGACGTAAAGAAGGACGAGTACCTTACGTCTGACCTGATGGTTGTGACGTAAAGAAAGATGATGTGATGATACTAGCACTAAGATTCCAGCTGGATAGCTGTGACGTAAAGCCAATCTAGTATCCTGCTTCCAACCTGATGGTTGTGACGTAAATCAAGATGAGAATCTTTCTTCCGTCTTGAGATCTATGATGTAAAGCAAGACGATGAGATGAGACTAGCACTGTGATTCCAGCTGGATAGCTGTGACGTAAAGCCAATCTAGTATCCTGCTTCCAGCTTGATTGTTGTGATGTAAAGCAAGACGAGTATCTTGTTTCCAGCCTTATTGTTGTGACATAAAGCAAGACTATGAGATGAGACTAGAACTGTGCTTCCATCTTTATAGCTGTGACATAAAGCCAGTCTAGTATTATGATGATGAGCCAGCCTCATGCTGTGATGATGATGATGATGTATCAGTTTTATACTAATACATATTGATGCAGATGATGATTGCATTCCTTTGAGAATGACGATGTTGTCGATGAAGAAAACTTCTGATGATTTATAGATACGTCAATTAGTGTTCCAAGATAATATTGATGATGTTGTCCTCTCACCCACTTGATGTTGTTGATGATAAAGGCCTCTCTCTCTCGCATGACGTTGCTGAAGAATACCCTTTTTGTTAAGGGGGAGTGCTAAAATAATGTAATTATAAAGTGTATTCTTATTATTATTTGATATATTATTCATCGGATCAATCCCCATTGCGGATTGATCATGTCGGTTATTATAAAGGACCAAATCCCCTTTTGCGGATTGGTCAAAAGATAATTGTAATAGGAAGAAGAAGAAGTCGGCCCCATAATATATCAAGAGGCCTCGAAAATATAATAAAGGTGGTTATAACCACCCAGATTGAGAAGTCGGCCCTGCCAGTAAAGAGACACTTCACACGTGCAAGACTTGTATAAATAAGGAGGCTAGCGCCTCACTTACATACAACTCACTTTCTTATTTGAGAGACAAGTTTCGAAACTCCAGTTAGAGAAGAAGGAGAGAGAGTGGCGCATCTTTGGGAGAGGATCTTCTGTATTATATTAAGTTATCTCTTGTCATTGTATTGGCTATCTATAATAAGGAAGTTTTGTTGGGTTTTCTTCCACTAGAGGGTTTCTCAGGATAAATGTTGTGTCTCTTGTGATTGTGTATTTCTCAGTGATCTTGTGTTATGCTATTGTTATCTATTGAAATGCAAAGAACTATAATAATGGATTAAACATTAACAGTTTCATTCTCTACAAGAACTTTGTATGTTTTAAACTTCTCAAAGGCTTCCTATTTTTCTTTTAAAAAGTATACCCAAGTCATTCTTGTGTAATCATCAATGATCAAAATAAAATAATGTTCACCATAAATACTTTTAGTTCTGATAGGTCTACATAGATCTGTGTGAATAAGTTTTAATGTTTTTTTGTGGAATTCTCTTTTGTTTTGAAACTAACTTTTGTCTGCTTCCCTATTTGACAATGTTTACAAATAGGATTTGAAGGCTTTATAATATTTGGCAGATCCCTTACTACCTCCTTATTGGATTTGATTAAGTTTTCAAATATTATATGTCCCAACCTTGTATTCCATAGCCAACTTTCACCTTCTTGACCTAAACAACATTTTTCTTCTCCTTCCATTTCAAGGATGTACACATTGTTGGATGTTCTTGGTGCAACTGTCACTAGCTTCCATGTATCTTCTCTTCTTATCTCAAACTTATGAGAATCAAAGGTAAGTATGTGACCTTTATCACATGTTTGACTTACACTTAGGAGATTAGGCTTAAAATTTTCAAATAAAAGTACATTTTTTTCTTTGGCCTTGTTATTCCCAGGGCTAACAGTGCCTTTTCCAAGTATCTTGGTTGACACATTATATCCAAAGGTGACTTTTCCTTTTTATTTCTTCGTTAACTTGAGAAAATTGTTTTGATCTCTAGTCATGTGTTTAGAACATCCACTATCTATATACCACTGACATCCTTTGTTTTTGGCATACAAGGCTATTTTACACTCTATTTTCTCTATTGTTTTTTCTTCCATACTTTTTTATTGTTGGGAATATTTATCTCTTTGACATACTTTGAAAATCTACATTCATTGGCTTCATGTCCATAGTTATTACATTTGAGGCATTCCATATTATAATATTGTAATGGAGAGAACAAATTATAGTTTCTTTTATCTGTATTGAACTTCTGACTTCTTTGGACATTTTTTGGATTGTGCCTTCTATAGGCTTTACAATGTATTGTTGTGTGTCCAAAATTGTTGTATGAATAACAATATCCAAGGAAGATATATTGATATCTGTTGGATTGATTTCTTCTGGTGATTGTATTCTTCTTGTCATGTTTTTCTTTAGTAGGGGATATTGATTTCTTTGTATTTGGGATGGTCTCCAAGGGAATCATCCTTGCCTTATTATCTTCTCTTCTTAAGGGGATTTTAAGATCATCTTCATAACTGATTGGTATTTTGAATCTTCATCAAGGATTCTCCACCACATATGAGCTCCACCCAAAAAATAAAAATATGCGCCATAAGGATTTACACCAATCCTCAGACAATATTCATTTACCATCCTCAACCGGTCCATGGGACTGATTTCATCTCTATCTTCATCGCCACTAAAGTTAGGTATTATCATTGATTCTTAATTGAGTTCTAACCCCAATCATTGACTTCCAACCTCGGTATATTAAGGATAAATGTCTCAAACAATTATAATCCATGTTCCAATATAATATTATAGGTTTTATCTTTCCAATGGATTTTGAATTAGCTCAATCAGCCATTCCAATAAAAAATTATGATAGTTTTAAGTCAACATACCTTGGAAACCTTGATTTGGAGTATGTCCTCCTAGCTGACCTTCTTTCTAATGTATCTCTGCAATTTCATCCCTTTTGAGTCTGAAATTACAACCTGTAGAAATATGAAATTTCTTCTCTGCAATGCCATAGTTCTGACCAAAATTGGATGTGCCAAGTGGAAGTTATGGTAACTTCCCCGCACCTTGATGATTTTTGTCCTTTCTAGGAGAGCTCACTTGTACAGCATGCCTCGCACACAATAATTGATATTAAATTCTGAAAAATGTACCATAAATACTATAGCTTGTCCATTGTTCAATGAAATTGGTCTCACTCAATTTGAATCCTCTATGAATAAGTTATGGTGTTTTTACCCATAACACTTGTTTGAGACTAGTCAATAGGACTAGTCAGATACCCTATCTTCCACATAGTGTAACTCTGAAAGTACAATGATCCAGAAGCTAAAATTCGTACCACAGGTACTCTGATAAGTCTTCTCAATATCCTCTAGGTTTTCCCTTTTGAAGTGGCTCTGAGAAAAAATTATAGCAAAAATTCTAAAATGACTTTATTGAGGAAGCAAAACCCTAGGATCGGTGCTCTGATACCAAATGTAATGAATTAAATGCTTACAAATATCATAAAATAAAATAATTACACACCATGTACAAAATGTGAGGATGGAGCACATATACAAGATAGATAAGTTAAACAATAACTCCTTAAAGAATAGGGGAACCCCCTCCAAATAACCAAATGTCATTCATACTTCACAATTTCCCTCCCCCAATAATGAATACATGATCTATTATATATAGCTATTCGTGTTTGCACATGAGGCCCCTTTATCACTAGGCCAACCCTATTACATATGTATTTACACATTACATGTACATTTAGTCCCATATGTGCCCCCCCTTGGGGTCATATCATATACATTTAGCCATATATATGCCCCCCTTGGGTCATAACAATTCTTCATGTCTTTAACATCATTGGCATAATCACCAACGATTTACTTTGGCATCAATGACAACACCATTCAACACCATATGCGTCAATTGATTATACCTTCTTTGAGAAGAGATATTTCTTTTGTTTCTTTATAATTTACAACATATGATAAGGCCTTTAGTTCCATATGAATTGGAATTTTTTCTTCTTTCCCATATACCAGTGTGTATGGAGAAAACCTAGTGTTATATTTCGGTGTAATTTTGTTGACCCATAATTCATATATTAATTTTGTATGCCAATTTTTTTTATTCACAACAACTTTTTTATTAAGGATTTGGATCAATGTTTTGTTTGTAGATTCATCTAAATCGTTTCCCCGAGGATAATAGTTTGAAGATTGTCCCATTATAATAACGAATTCCCCACAAAATTTGGCTAACTTTGACCCGATAAATATTGATCTATTGTCTGTAATAAACTTCTCTGGAACTCCAAATATTTATAAAATGTTCTCTTTGAGGAAATTGATGAGCTCTTCAAAATTATTCTTCTTGAGAGCTACAACTTCTTACCACTTTGTAAAATAGTTAGTTGCAGTAAGAATATAAGAATGACTTTTACTGGACTTAGGATTAACTGGGCCAATGACATCCAGTCCCCACTGTACAAGTGGTTCTTCAACTGATATGGACTGCAATGACATTGTTGCTCTTTTCATTTTTCCATAAAACCTTTGGAAAGAAATACACTTTATAATCATTGCATATTAATCCTTCAAAATGGTTGGCCAATAGTAGTCAGCTTTCATAATTTTATGTGTAGTAGGTATAGGTGAAAAATATCCTCCACAAATTCCTTCATGAAATTCAACAAGCACGTTTTGAGATTTCATTGAATCAATTCATCTTAACAACATTCCATCAAAATTCCTTTGAAAAAGTGTTTCAGCAACTAGTACATATTGGATTGCCTTCATCTTTAATGCCCTTCTTTCTTTTGAGGACATATCATTTGGGAATTGGCCATATTTTAGATAGAAGATGATATCCTTATACCATTTTGATGTGGATGATGAATTTCCTGTTGAAATAGATATAACACCATTTAGTGAATCAATCCCTATCATAAGTTTGCATAACCCTTGTCCTTTAAATACTTTCAATTGCTTGATCTCATTATCATATTCTTAAATTTTTACAAGCCAGTTTTCCCATTATCCTTCTCTCAATTGTTGATTAAGAAGAATTTTTACCAAAGATGTTGAAGCATATTCTCTAAAATGAGATGACAAAATGTAGTTCTGAAGTGTGCCATAAGTTTGAACAAAGAAAGAACCTGTTTTTGTATCTCTGAATATCTCAACTCATAATCATCTAAAGTTTTACTCATAAAACCTATTGGAAGTTATTATCCTTTGAGATTTCTTTGTGTCAAGATAGACGCAATGGTATCTTCTGAAGTTCTAAAGTAAAATAATATATGATCAAATTTTGGACTAACAAGAATTAGAGATGAAGTAATTGCAAGCTTGATATTGGTGAATGGTCTTTGAATTTCTTGTGTCCATTCAATTTTTTTGTCCTTTTTCAACAAGAGATTTATCAGTTTTACAATTATGGCATAATCTGGGACAAATCTCCTTACAAATTTTATCTTGCCAAAAAATGATTGTACTCATTTTTTCGACGTGGGAGGGCTCAATTAATTAATCACTTTAACTCTCTTCGGATCAATGTAAATTCATTCTTTATTGACTATATGTCCTAAGAGTTTTTCCTCTAAAACTGCAAAAAAAAAAATCTTTGGATTCAGATATATTCAATACAATCTACTTCGTTCAAATACTTCCCTTAGATGCTCAATATGTTTTTCTCTTACTTTGGAGTGAATAGTAAGATCATATTGATAGTCATCCATAAATTTTCCAATTAAATATTTGAAGGCATGATCCATTACCCTCTAAAAAGTGGCTCCAAAATTTTCAAGCCAAAGGGCATGCGTACATATGCATATGTCTCCCAGGGTGTAATGAAGCATTTTTAAGCATGTCTTCTTCTACAACCAGAACTTATATCCAAAGAAACCATCTAACATAGAGATCAGAACTAAACCACTCACTTGTTGCAGCAACATTTCCATATTAGGGAGAGGATAATTGTCTTTGATACTTTCCTTGTTCATATCTCTAAAGTCAACATAAAGATGAATCTCTAACTTTTCTTTCTTACTATAATGGGGTTTGAAATACATTCTGAGTGTCTAATCAAAAAGATTATTCTGTCCTTATTTAACTTTTCCAACTCAATTTTTACTAGGGGTTTTAATTTAGGTTTCACAATCCTCAACTTTCGCATGACCGACTTTGTTCCTTCTTTCAATGGTATGATGTGTTGAAATATGGATTTATCATATTCCTTTAAAGCATCATAAGTCCAAGAAAAAACATCATAGAATTCCTTGAACAAAGAGATGTATTGATTGACTATTTTTTCAATGCAACAGGTACCAAGGTTTACATACTTTGAAGAATCTTGAGAACCAATATTTATTTTTTGAGTTTCCTGCACTTTCCTGACAAAAAATTCTTCTTTCAAATTGGGCACTTTAGTTTGGTCATCACTTGTGCAAAGAGATTCAAAATTGAGACAATCTTTTGAAAGAGATACATAACTATGATCTTCAGGATTTTCTACAGCATCATTTGTATCAGCCAAAAATTCACCCAACTTCTCATCATTCTCAAAAACTTGGAGATAATCTTGATTATTAGAAATTGAAGGCCTGAAAATCCTTTTGACCTAGAATGTATTTTTATTTTGAGAATCATCAGGATTGAATAAAGATGAAACAACCGTCAGTGAGTCTTCATTCCAATTCTTATCTCTCTGGATGAAGGATATGTTAAATGAATTAAAAGTATTCATGACTTCATTTACTCTTTTGGCATAAAATTTCAATTTCTTTTTTTTTATCTTGTATTTCTTTTTTATATTATTTATAATTAGATTTGAATCACTGGTAATTACTAGGTGTGATATTATCATTTGTAGTGCAAGATTCATTCCTTGTATCAATGCTTCATATTCCACTTCATTATTTTTACAAGGAAATTCAAGTCTGATGGTGTGTGGATATATGACTAAGTTGGGGCTCTTGAAAACAATTCCTACTCCACTTCCAGATTTGGAGCAGGCACCATCGAAGTACATCTTCCAAAATCCTTCAAAATAATTATCTCCTTGTTTAAAATATTGGAATTCTCTTCATAAAGCACAACATAGTTTCCAATCCTAGCATCAATGTAATCCTGCATTAATTAATTATCTTTTTCCTGAAAGAAACTGGATTTCTAGATTTTAGGGAATTTTTCACCATTGTTCCATCTTTGTTTGGTAAGTGTTGAAATATTGTAACTTCAAAAAATATTCTAATTATATTTGAGTTATTATTTTATAGATCAAATCCCCTTTTGCAGATTGATCAAATCGAGTCTTGCATAATATCAAATCCCCTTTTGTGGATTGGTCAAACTGTTTTTGCATAGTGGTATTTGTAAAGTCGACCCCTAGTAATTATAAAGTGGTTTTAGCCACTTCTAGGAGAAGTCGACGAAACCAAGTGAAGAGACACAACCCTAAAGCCATCTTACACTTGTATTTATATGTGAGGTTGGTGTCTCATTTACACACACACACACACACTCATCTAGTGTGCATATCTTCAAGGCAGTTGTAGTTGCAGGAGGAAGGAGAAGAGAGGTGCATGCTAAACCTTGGTCTGTCTTTCGTGTTTTGGTCTTAGTCTTGGCATTGTATTGGAAATCTATAATTGAGGAAGTTTTTGTTGGGTTTTCACTCCCCATGAGGGTTTCCTAGGATAAAATGTTGTGTACCTTGTGATTGTGTTTCTTTCAGTGATCCTCTATATACTATTGTTTTCAAAATGCATTGAATGTTCAAGTAATTTGGAAATAATTTAATAAAAACAATAAAGACTTAACATAGTATCATATCTTGACTGCATAGAGCATCTTTCACTGGGTATCTAGACGTAATTGTTGTTGTACAAGAAAATTAGGTATTTTTACTGAAGAGGAATTTTTTACAAAAAAAAACTTTGGGAAGTGCATCCTTCCCTAGTGCATTTTTCGACAGCTTGAGCAAAATTTTTCAGTGGCTAGATTCTCTAGAAAGTCAAACCCTAGTTTTGACTAGTACCAAAAAACCAGGAAACTAGAAAACCAGAACGAGTACCAGTCCAGAATTGCACAGGTCAAGTTTCAAGGGGTAAAACTTGGAATTTTCTGAAACAGTCAACTCCAACAAACTTGCCTCAGCCCAGTGCATCTCTTGGTAAGCTCAGTTTCATTTTTTGAGCACTTTCATTTTCTAGTCATTTTCTTAGCTCCAAGTCAATATGTCTGCAAGCACCGAGCTTGTTGACAAGTTAGAAGGTGTGGAAAATTTATGTGCCTAGAAGTAAATAATTAGACTCATTCTTGAAGAGAATGACCTTGCAAAATTCATAAAAGAAAATGTATTGGAACCCGAAGAAAATGAAACCAAAGAGAAGTACAAGAAGGATATGATTAAGGATAAAAGAATAATTGCATATTCCATTAAATACCACTTGATCCCTCGAATGTCTTCTAAGAATACTCCAAAATATATGTTTGATTCCCTTACCAAAATGTATGAAGGAAATAACATCAACCGAAAGATGAACTTGAGAACCCAACTCAAGAATACAAAGATGCAAAAAGGAAAAACAATTCAAGACTATTTCTCTAGGGTTTCTCAATTAAACGTACAGTTAGAGGCAATTGGTGACAACTTAGATGAATATGAACTCATGATGCCAACTCTTAATGGTCTCACAAGATGTTGACTTGCCTTCATCCAAACTACTTGTGCAAGAAAAGATAAACTCCAATTTGACATTTTATGGGAAGAATGTGTTCAAGAAGAAGAAAGAGTGGCCAAACAAGAAGCCATCTTATTAAGAGATGAATATCAATCCATAGCTTCTCATGGTAAGGGTGGAAAGGGAAAGTCTCATTTTCAAAAGGAGACCCACTTTCATAAAGAGTCTCACTTTCCAAAGAGATTCCAAAAATGTCATAAGGGTCAAAGAAATGGAAAATATTTCTCCTCCTACCAATGTTATCATTGTGATAAGATGGGACACATGCTAAGAATTGTCTTGCCAGAAGGGAAGAATACAAGAGGAGAAATAAAAAAAGTATTGATTTTTCAATAATCAAGGTTAAGCATGAATTTCATTCCATTTTTAGCATTTAACCATAACCATTAATGTTGCAGCAACCAGGATCAAAAGAAGAAGCACGATGCACAAGAACACAATAAGTATCCTAGGAAACCATTCTCAACAAGGGAAGAAAACCCAGCCAAATCCTTTACTATATTCTTCAAGAGAAATACCTTCACCACCAAGCAAACTTAGCACACAAGAGGGTGTTAAAACCCTAGAAGACTAGCACCCAAGAGAGGTGTGCACTTTTCCCAAGAAGGTATACTTGTTGAAATTTCCAAACTCACATGAAAAATATGATTCCTCAATGGGGAAATTACCTTTACTTATACTAGACTGAGCCTGTCAACAGAAGTGTCTATTAGCACAACAGGGCCAACCTCAGTAGCTTATAATATAATTAATATTAACCATATTAATTATATTTTACATTAATTACCAGTCACATTAAGGTGGGGCCAACCTGGACCCTTTACATTGCAATTAGGGTTACAGGCATGTCTGACTCTTGAATAATATAGCAAGGGATATTATACACCCACTAGTGCTCATCCACTAGGAGCACATCCATAGGGATGTCCATATCTCTGGCTCATTGCATTACACATAAGAACCACTTATTCACTAGTGCTCAGCCACTAGGATCGCATTTACATGTGCTCGTCCACTCAACAGATCTTCTTTCCCACTGCATTACACAAGAGAGTCATGTGGAGTTTCTCATCAACTCTTCTACTTAGAGGAGGATAATACATCATCTTCATTTTTGTTCTCATGACGATGCACCCAACACCTTGGGATTTCACATGTTCACCTTGTGCTCAACCACAAGAACGTCCAACTTTACAGATCACCTTTCTCATTGCGTTACACAGGAGAATCATATGGAGTTATTCTCAACTCTCTGTATGGAGGAGGTCATCTCTACATTCCAGCTCTATCTCAGATAGGAACCACACACCCTTCTCGGGGGATTTCTCTCAGGTTTGTAAGATGAAGAATATTTCACATCGTTGCAATGATCAACATCTCTCAAGTTTGTAAGCTGAAGAATGTATCACATAGATACAATCATCAACACTCCCTCTCATCTAGGGAGGCATTCTTCATCATGCCAAGTCTCACACAGATGTATTTTGAACTTCGTCTTGGATGGAGTCATCAACACTCCCTCTCAACTAGGGAGGCATTCTTCACCAAGTTATTTTGGTGAAGATGTCTTCAATCTAGTCATGTGTAGGAAGGTGTTGCATGTGTACGATTTTCCTTAGCATCATATCTCTGATATAAGGATATTTCATATCATCGTGTTTCAATCCATCAGGAAACACTGGGTTCTCAAGGAGCTTTACACATGACTCTTGGTTATCATCATTGGATCCATCTCATGGTCAAGTAAATCTGTCAAAAGCTTGTGAAGCCACATGGCTTCTCTTATTTGATGTTATATACTCTGCTTCTGTGGTACTCAAGGCCACAAAGTTGTTTTTCCTGCTGCAACAGGAAATCATGGCAAAATTCACGGTAAGAAAACAACCAGATGTGCTCTTCCGGTCCACTGTACTTTTATGCTCAATCTGAATTGTCATATCTTGCAAACTCAAGTTCACATTGGAGGCATATATCATGCCATATCCAACTGTGCCTTGTATATATCTCAATACATGTTTTGTTTTTATCTAGTGAGTCTCTCTCGGTTGACTCATGCAATGACTAAGCACACTCACTGCATGGCATGAATCAAGTCTGGTGTTAACCAGATACATCAATGATCCAATCAGTTGTGGATCAATATCGGTTGAATCATCATCAATTTTTTTCTTTAAATCCATCACAATGGATTTTGCATTCTTGTCATACTAAACCTTTTTTTAATATTTTCACTGTATATTTTCCTTAACTTGGGAAAATCTCATCGGTCCTCTATCATACTTCTTGTCCCAAGAAGTAGTGCACCATACTCATATTCTTCATCCCGAATTCAAAATTCAATGATTACTTGTATCCAACAAAAAGGCTTTTTGAATAAGTCATCAAAATCAGGCTCTCGTCACCAACACTATAATAATATAGGGTTGGATCAGCAACACTCTTGATGAAATCCAAACTCATCAAGAATCTATATATCTGATATAGTTTCCAACTCATGGATGGTAGTGTAGATGGAAGTGTATCGGGTTTACTGGATCTCATCATAGAAAACTCCCTTTGCTTGTGAGAAACCTCTGGCTATAGATCTCGTTTTGTATTTCTCGACACTTCCATCAGTTGCATGCTTGATATTATAGATCCACTTGGAAGTTACCACAGACTTCCCTTCTAGTCCTTGAATAATATCTTATACATCATTCTTTAATATATACTGGTATTCTTCTATTATGGTATCTTTCCATACCTATTCTCTTGTTGCTTCTCTAAGACAAGGAGGCTCAACATCGATGAAGTGGCTCATGACTAAAGGATAGCTCAAAAATATCTTTTGCTTTCTCGAGATGTGCCTTGAGAGGCTTGTATGTTTCTCTGCCTCTTGCAGAGTGAGTCTAGGTAGGAATTTTATGCCCTACTACAATATCTCTTAACATATCAACTGGAGAAATTGGATCAACTAGAATAATTTACGTCTCCCTCTGAACTGCTGAAGGGGGAGAAGGTATTATCTCACTGTCAATCTCCATTTGAGATTCTATGGTTTTGTTGAATGGGTATATCTTCTTTAAGGAAAACATCTCTTCTTGTCTCACATAATAATCAATCAAATATGGTTTGGACTCCCATACCAGGGATAATGGTCCAAGTCTTTGAGGGCTCCCATACTAGGGATAATATCCTTCATTTATTTAAAAATGAAATCAACTATAAAATTAGAGATCAATTGAATTACCTGGATTGTAGTGATGCTTTTTTTTAGAGGAAGTACTTCTCCTCTCTCTTATATTCATTATTTTGAGGTGGATTTGGATCAATGTCAGTGGTCGAAGCATATTGTCTTCCCTTCTTCCTGGTGGGACAGTTTCTTGCATAGTGTCCATATTTGTCACATTTGAAGAATTGAATTTATGAAACATCTCTTCTTTGATAACCTAGATTTGATGAAGACTTTTCATCTTTGAATGTTTTTTTGAAATTTCTTTTGAATTTTCCTCCTTTCTTTGTATGAAGTGCAAGAGCATGATTTTCTTCTGAGGAATCTTCCACTCCTCTATTTTGAAGTCTAAGTTCTTATTGAGTACAATCTATCCATAGACGATCAAAGGTTGGTAGAGCTTCTCTTCCACTGATACTCTGAAGAAAAGGCTCACACTGTTTTGGAAGGTTGTTGAGAGTGGTTAAGACAAGTTCTCTATCATACATGATTTCTCCAATGGTTTCTAGTTGTTCTTTAATATTTGATATCTTCATAAAGAAGATGGAAACTGTGTCACCTTTCATCATCTTGGTATTTTGAAGTTGGATCTTCAATGTAAGACCTCTGAGGGTGTTGCCACTTTCAAAATTTTCCTTTAATGCTTCACACATATCATAAGTTGTCTTCAGGTTGGCAATACGAGGTAAGAGATGATATCTTACTGAGTAGATGATTAATTTTCTTTCTTTGACATCTTCTTCCTTTCTTATCTTCTTCTCTACATATGTAGCTGTGTCTGGTAGGGTTTTAGTTACCACATCCAAAATTTCATCTTCTTCAAGGGTGACCTAAATCCTTGATTTCTAGGAGTTGAAGTTGTTTTCTCCATCAAACCTATCTTCTACTACGGCCTTGTTCTTCATTTGTTTGGTTTCTTCAAACTCTCGCCAACTGGATTTTGAAAACCTAATGATTAGGTTGAATTAGTAACCTTGGATTATGTTGGACTTATGATTGCCAACAATCAACTTGATAATGTCACAGAGATTCTTGCTGATTTAAGAAAAATGTTTCTTCAAGAAGTTCCAGAAATCTAAGATCGGGATTGTGCAGGAAATTTCGGCACCCTAGAAACCCTAGGGCCAAAAACTCAAAATATTCAAAATTTGATTTTAAGAGCTTCTGGAGATGCACTGGAGGAGGTCATACTCTTCTATGCCAAAAATAGCCCCAACATCCAAGTATTAAGGGCTAGAGCACCACATAAAGGAGGGTCGTATGGATTTTTCTAGAAACCCTAGGAGGGTTGTACGGTTCTGCAAAAGTGAGGGGAGACTTGGTAGATGCTTGTGAAATGGGTTATTTCAAGACTTATGCTATGATACCATGTTGATTTTTCAATAAGAAAGTTTAAGTATGAAGTTCATTCCATTTTTAGCATTTAACCATAACCATTAATGTTGCAGCAACCAATATCACAAGAAGAAGTACCATGCACAAGAACACAAGAAGTATCCTGGGAAACCCTTCTCAACAAGGGAAGAAAACCCAGCCACATCCTTTTCTATATTCTTCAAGAGAAAGACCTTCACCTCTGATAAAACCTAGCACACAAGAGGGTGCTCAAACCCTAGAAGACTAACGCCCAAGAGAGATGTGCACTTTTCTCAAGAAGGTGTACTTGCTGAAATTTCCAAACTCACATGAAAGATATGATTCCTCAATGGGGAATTTACCTTTACTTATACTAGACTGATCTTGTCAACAGAAGTGTCTATCGACACAACAAGTCTGACCTCATTATCTTATAATATAATTAATATTAACCAGATTAATTATCTTTTACATTAATTACCAGTCACATTAAGGTGGGGCCGACCTGTACCCTTTACATTACAATTAGGGTTACAGGCAGGTCTGACTCTTGAAAAATATAGCAAGAGATCTTATACACCCACTAGTGCTCATCCACTAGGGGAACATCCATAGGGATGCCCATATCTCTGGCTCGCTGCATTACATAGAAGAACCACTTCTTCACTAGTGCTTGACCACTAGGATCACATTCACATGTGCTCGTCCACAGGCACGTCCACTCAATAGATATTATTTCCCACTGCATTACACAAGAGAGTCATCTGGAGTTTCTCATCAACTCTTATGCTCAGAGGAGGATAATATATCATCTTCATTTCTTTTCTCATGACGATGCACCCAACACTTTGGGATTTTACACATTCACCTTGTGCTCAGCCACATGCACGTCCAACTCTGCAGATCACCTTTATCACTACGTTACACAGGAAAATCATCTGGATTTCTTCTCAACTCTTTGTATGGAGGAGGTCATCTCTACGTTCCAGCTCTGTCTCGGATAGGAACCACACACCCTTCTCAGGGGATTTCTCTCAAGTTTGTAAGCTGGATAATATCTCACATCGCTGCAATGATCAACATCTCTCAGGTTTGTAAGCTGGAGAATGTCTCACATAGTTGCAATCATCAACAAAAAGACATCATACTCATGCAGTTGAAGATGATGAGCCACCCAAGAAGTTAGCTAAATAAGAGATTGAATAATATGTTTTGTTTTCCTCTCTCTCGGGATCTGTGACACCTCGAGAGGATACTTGGCTCATAGATAATGGTGAATCTAAGAACATGATAGGTCAGAAAGATATTCTCTCCAACCTTATAGAAAAGGACTTTCCCCAGAAAGTTTCACTTTGAGATGATTATCAGTACCCTATCAAAGGAATGGGAAAATTCACCCACAAACTTGATTCAGGAACTCCGATGAGAATGAAGGGTGTACTCTATGTACCAGGTTTGAAAAAGAACTTACTTTCTATTTCATCCCTAGATAAGAAAGGTTTCAAGGTTGCATTCATAGATGGTAAATTTCATATGTGGTATAAAGGAAAAACTATAGAAGATGCAGTTGTTATTAGAATAGAAGAAGGTGGTTTGTACAAGTTAAAGGGTCACTCATATGTAGCCTTGAATCACTCTATTAAAAGTCCTTTTGAACTTTGGCATATAAGACTAGCTCAGATCGACTACAAAGCCTTATCATATGTAAACAAGGTAGTTACAGGTTTACCAGAACTAAAGGTTGACCATGAAGGTGTATGCAAGGGATGTGCACAAGGAAATAACATAAAGAATCATTTTCCAAAGAGTGACAGTAAAGCAGAAGGAAGTTTGGAACTTGTCCACTTAGATGTATGCAGTCCAATGCCATCAACCTATCTAAGCGGGTATGTATACTATGTATCTTTTATTGATGATTACTCTCGTAAGACTTGGGTTTATTTCTTGACGTCAAAAGATGAATTACTTGGAAAGTTCAAAGAATTCAAAGCCTTGGTAGAAAACCTCTCCAAAAGAAAAATCAATATACTCAGGTTAGAGAATGGAGGAGAGTACACTTCAAATGAATTTGGAATCTTTTGCAGAGATTCTAGGATTAAGAGTGAGCTCACCATTCCCTATGATCCTCAACAAAATGGTGTAGCAGAAAGAAAGAATAGAACAATTATGGAAGCAGTAAAGACGATGATTCACAATCAAGATCTTCCAATGCACTTATGGGATGAAGCAGCAAGAACAACAGTATATGTCCAAAACAGAGTATCCCATAACGCACTTGGATTCAAAACTCTCGAAGAAATGTTCATCGAAAAGAAGCCAGAAGTAAACCATCTCAAAATATTTGGTTGTCCAGTATTTGTACACATTCCAAAAGAAAAGAGAACTAAGTTGGATCCTTCAGGAAAGAAGGGAATATTTGTTGGGTATGGTGAGGTCTCTAAGGCCTTCATAATTTACATACCAGGTTACCATCATATTGATATTAGCAGAGATGTAACCTTTGATAAAGATGAAACACTCAAAATATCAAGGAAATATCAGCTTGAATAAGTATATGAAGAAGAACATGTAGCTCCTAGAGTTGTAGAACCCATGAAGCAAGTTACAGTTACCCCTGATGATGAGATTCCAAAAGATCATGATATGATAGAATCTAAATAACCTCCCCACATGGAAATATTTCACAAGAGAAAGCCAACTTGGACGAGTTAACTTATTCAAGATGCAGAGAGGTATGGTGCCCCAGAAGGAACCATGAAACAAAACAAGAAGCCTAAGCCATTCTCCAGCTATATGGCCTTGATGTGTGATCTCGTAGAGAGGGAACCTACTTGCTTTGAAGAAGCCATTTAGAAGAAAGAATGGATGGATGCCATGACATAATAATACCAGTCCATTATAAAGAATGATGTGTGGGAAGTAGTTCCCAGACCAAAGAACAACGATGTGGTATCTTCCAAGTGGATATACAAAATAAAACATGCAGCAAATGGAAGCATTGAAAAACATAAGGAAAGATTTGTGGCTCATGGATTTTCTCAAAAGGAAGGTATTGACTATGAAGAAACATTTTCTCATGTAGCCAGATACACTTCTATCATAACTATAATAGCTCTCGTAGCCAAAATGAAGTGGAAGTTACACCAAATGGATGTGAAAACAACTTTCTTAAATGGTGTTATTGAAGAAGAATTGTATATAGAACAACCACAATAGTTTGAAGTTGAAGATAGAAAGACTCATTGTTGGGCCCGAGATATGATCGGTTTTATGACAGTAATTAGATACTTTTGTTGAATGTATATATGTGTTTTTCATGTTTTGGAGAAGTTTTTTGAAGAATTTTGTGCCAAAACGTTATGATCCACAGCAGGTATGCATAATTTATGTTTTATGTTGATATCGAGTATAATTCATTATGTTTTTATATTTCCAAGAATCTAATTCGTGTTTTTTGGTGTTATAGGGAAAAATCGCATCATGTTTTTACTTTCGACACTCAGTCTGGCACTCCATCTGGTACTCAATCCGATACCCAATCCGACATTCCGTCCTGCACAAAAACAATGGGCGATTTGGCAGTTATGGTATTGGAGGCCAGTGATGGGAGAATCAGGAACATGGTTTTGCTCGTGCTTGCCCCCTCCAGCTACTAAACTCTTGAAAACTCGGTTTGGGTTCTTGAGCAAGGCGATTATTGGCTCACTCCATTTTGGCAGTTAGGGCACCATTAATGTAATTTGTTATTTTTAGAAGTGGTTCGACCCTCCAGTGGTCAAACACTTAGTCTGTAAAGATTAAAAATACCACTGTGGTGGTCATACAATAGGGAGGGAAGTGAAGAAGTCGTGTGTTAGAGGGAAAAGACAATTTCCCTCTATTCTGCCATTTTCATTTTGCCAGAATTGTGTAAAACCTGTGTTTTCAGTTTTAATGGTGAATTTGTGTTGTTAAAGTTCGTGGTGTGTCTTTGAAGAGTAACCACGACTTTTGGGGGGCCCACCAGCAGTCTGGGTAACTATTCTATGAATTTTCTTGTAGATTGATTAGCATAAATGTCTTTTTATTTTATTTCGTGTACATGAAATGTTATTTTACTTCTTTGTTATTTAATTTGTTGTTTATGATTTAATTGTTTTAATTTAGTTTTGCGGGTTATTATGAGGAATCTTGTTAATATGCAATGACTTGGTAGATGATAGGAACAAGCTTGCAAGCTTGGAGACTAACCATGTGTGTAGTTAGATGATAAATTAAGTTTTCTTTTATGTTGGAATAGATGATAAAAACGGAGTTTCAGAACAGATTTTTAATTCGTGATTTCTTTGACGGGGCTTTGGTGGATGGATAGTGTTAGTTTTAGTTTTCAATTTTAGATTGATTATATAATTGTTGTTTGATTTTTTCTCATTTAATTTTCCATTTATTTTGCTCAATTGATTACTTACCATATGCTGGAATAGTATTTAAATTTATGTTTTGTGAGTATTTTCCCTTTTTGCAATTTGAATTATTAAATACAACTAATCTAGCTTATTTCATGCAATTTCCTTTTCTTAGATTTAGGTTGTAATTTCAATTCATAGTTAATTATTGAGTTTAGTGTAGTATGAGTTTGCTTATATTAGTATAGAATGCATTTGAATTTCATAGATTAGAAGATAGTTTCCTTGCTTGCATAGATTAGAAGATAGTTTTCTTGCTTTCATAGATTAGAGGATATTTTTATCGTTGTTGTAGGATAGATAGTCTTCTTTCTTTGGTAAATTAAAGGATAGTTTGTTTATCATAGAGATTAGTTGTTAATTTCTTTTATCATCATAATGCTTTCAATTCAGTAGATTTCCTTTTGTAAATTAGAAATAGTTGTGAAGATTAGTTTAAGAATAGAGATCACTTGTTTCTTAGTTTAATTAGTTGTTTATTGATTAGTTTACTTGTTGTATAAGTCATCCTAGGTTAGTTAGATGTTTACTTGCTTTAATAGGTTAGTTGCTTACTTGTCTATTCTTGCTTTGATAGTGTAGTTGTTTGTCTATTTTCTTGCTTTCATAGGATGGTTGCTTATTGAAGTAGTTTGTTGTTGTTATTTGCTTATTAGATGAATAGTTTGCCTTTGTTTATTGTTATGCTTAAATAGTTTGTTTTTTCTTATTGTTGAACTAGTTTGCTTTAGTTAGGGTTTTCATTTTCTTTCCTAGAACTATCCATCGATCCTTTGTTCAAAGGTTTCTTAGGGTACACAGTTTGAGTTGCTTAGTAGAGTTTGATCATTAGTAGTCTTTGCTTGAGTAGATTAGCCACGTCCTTAGTTAGACTATAATACTACCAATCCTTCTACCTTGGCATATATTTTTCTACAACTCTAAGTTTACTTACCCCGGGTTGACAATTTAATTGAGAGTTTTTAGTGTGTTTTTAGTGCATATAGAACACCCAATCATTTTTGGTGTTGTTGTCGGGGAGTTGTCTCAAGGTAGGAAATAGGTAGGAATTAGATCATTTCTAAACCTTAGCATTATTTTGGTGGCGGGGGGACTTTAAGACGAGAGGTAAGAACATGTGCATCTGCTATAGCAGGTTCCCTCAAACCCAATGGTAGTTTTTCTTTTTGTTTTTGTTTGCTTTCATGAACAGACCTAAAGACCCAAAAGGTAGATACATTAAATCTAAATCAGACCTTTCAACCAAGGTTCCTTCTGACCTTTTTAGGGAAAGGAACATTCCACTCATAAGCTCTGCAGACCAATACCGAAAAACAGGAGCTAGCTCAACCCAAAGAGCTAAAGCAGTCTCTAAAAGAGACTAAAACAGGGAGCACTATAGAACAAGAAATTGAAGCATCACTAATAGTGGGACAAGAGGCAATACCAATCGAGCCTTTCATAGAACCAAACAATACAACCTTTTTTTTCTTACCATAATTAGGAGATCCTAACTTTGTGGACATCATCTTTGTGTGAACCAAGTTTTGTCAAATGACAAGATGAATTCGAAGGTGACCATTAGTTTGGAAGAACTCTCTCAAATCCTAGAAATAGTTGGGATCTCTTATTTTCAGGAAGAACACATCTTGACAATAGTCAAGAACTTATCTACCTCTCCAGAAATATTAGAAGAATCAAGGTCCTATGAGAGACAAAATGATTTTCCTTGCCAAAATGCGAAGGAAGATGAAAAATTATGGATTACATCTAGTGGAGAGTAATCATTAAGACCTAAGATTAAGGATTTCTCAACATCCATCTCAGCATATCCTTTATGTACTTCAGAAATCAATCATCCAAAAGAAGAGGATATGCATAGCATGATGAAGGAGAGCATAGAAATTATTGTTGATGAACATCAAGATTACATTGAAATTTGGTTTCAAGAGGTCATCAAGCCACAATACTATTCTCTTCTTCAACACCTTATGATGCCCAAACAAGTAGGTTGGTTGGTTCATCATATCCAGGTAATCACTGAGATAATTTTTTCATATATGGATATGAGTATGTTTCTTATCTTGCTCCACACATGGTTACATTGGAAGAGTTCTTACACTTGAATAAAGATTTTCTCTTTCTTTTTAGGTAGGGTAAGATAGTAAATAAAAGTTGCATGTTGTTAGTTTAGCTTAAAGTCTAATGTAGCCTCATTTTACATTTTCTTTTAATAAAATAACTATGAGATACATGTCCCAGTGACTTGATCTCATTAGTCTTTGATATTTTAGAGTGGTTTTTTTCTAGAGACTTCTGTAGGTATTTATTTCACCAGGAGTAGGCAGTTTCAAGGAAATATAAAAGAAGGATTCTTCTTCAAAACATTGCTATACTTGAACCTTGTTGTCTGCTAAGCATCAAATGAATAATGACTTGTTGTAGTTAGCCATGTTTTTGCAAAAGATTTTCATCTTATTTTTCTCAAGGCATCTTAAGAAGCAGTTTCTCTTGAAAACCTTCACCACTATATAAGGAAGTGACACCGTAACCATCAAGCTTAGAGGTATCTCGTACAGTTTCTCCAAGAAGCCTGAGTAAGTGAGTAACGTATCTTTATTAAAGAGTAACAAGGAGGTATGATTAGCGGTTAGTCATGGAAACATCACAATAAATTACAAAAGAAAAAACTGAGTTGAGCCTAGAGATACCTTTCTATTCTTTCTCAATGGTACCATCCACTACACACCAAATAGCTTGATTATATCATATCTTTAGATAGGCCACGTCCTCTTAAGTACCCCTTACATCAAGAAAATCACTAAATAATATATATAACAGAAAGTCACCCTCTAACATAAATACCATCCCAATAAAAATAAAGAAAAAACTTTTTTTCAGAGCTGTCCCCCCCATCTTCTTGCATAAAACAATAATATACTAAAATATTAAAAGATGGAGGGCCAGTCTCTGAGGGTGTAACAGGCTAACCCACCGGGATACTGAACAGGTCGGTTGGCAGCAGGTATCGGCCTGTGGTATGACTAGGTAAACCCGCCAAAGTACTGAACAGGCTTGTTGGTAGCGGGGCATTCTACCTAGCGAGGATGATAATCTGGCAAAAAAATAAATAATAAATTTAAACTTGTCCTGATGTACGACATTACTTGTAGACAAAGATGACATGAAGTATGTATGGTTAAGCTAAGGTTAATGAACTCCATAAACTTTCCATTGGGAACTAACTCTGAGGCTGTCCTAAAACTCTCTTGCCTACCTCTTCTTATCTATATATAGGATCGTTTATCCTATAGGTGGGGCCATCTTTTAACCGTCTCGTCAAACCAATCTGTGAAATTTATCTCTACACTTAACAAGCTGTAAATATTTGGCTATTGGGAGAACTCACCGGTTTCCTATATTTTTTATTGTGAGGTGTCATAATACTTAGGTGTGGGGAAGGGGTTCATGAGTTAACAAATGATAACATTTCCTAGAAGAAGTAAATATTTGTAAAAATTTATGTGTGTTGTTTTCAGAATACAGGCTATTACATCAACAGTTATTTTATTTTTTGAAATGCTAATTCCATGTCTGCTATAAACTGTTGTGCATTTCCTTAACAGACCACTTAATTGGTTTATATTCATTACAAACTGTTCATTACATAGTTATGATTACATGTCTTATAGAATGCAAGATAGAGGAATGGATTGTGTGAGCACGATGGAAAAACAAATAATAATGGAACACTCTTAGGCCGCGTCAGCTCCTATTCACTATGTCTGTGGTCTCTGAGGAATCAATTTCCTCGGCCACAAATCTCCCAAGAGTTGGAGACTGCTCGTTTAAACACCACCAGTTGCCAAGAGAAAGCTATAACAGGGTTTTCAAAACCCAATTTCAGAACATCTCTAGAGCTAAGGGATACTCCAAGGAGTGGATAAAAGAGGAGCTAATCAACCCTCTCATATTTATCACCATATTGATTACATGTAAAGGTAGATATTTCATCTTTAAAGCCTGACACTTTCGATTATTAGCTCACTTTCAGTTCAATAAGCCATTGAATTTTCCCTTTTACTTCTTAAAGAGTCTTGAGAGGATGTCTTCCCAAGTGAGGAAGTGTAACCAATCTGCATAACAACTTATTTCGCCATGGCCTTATCAAACTACTTGTCTTAGCCAAATTGGGGAAAACGTGAGATGAGTTCATTTACCAATTTGCAAACCCTCATCTTACAATCAAGACTAGCAAGAAGACTCTTGATCCAAGGACTGTTACTCCACCCAAACCCTCATGCTCAAGCTATTCCTTTACTGGACCAAAAATCCAAGAAGCTTATTGCTAACCCCCTCTAAAAACAATAAAGAACAAGAAGCCTATTGCTAATTCATGGCACAAGAACGTGTCATATCTTCGGTCTGGGGGGAGTTTCTTGAGATAAAAAATGATAAGGACTACTCATTTGTATAGCAAACCCATGAGAAGAGGAAGTAGGCTTTCTGTCAAAATTCTGTCATACTGTCTTCTTACAATGTCTTGGGATATTATATCAGTAGTTGTTTGTATTGGTATGCTAAATTGTATAATGATGACATCATTGTGTATGTTATAATCTTGTTGTGCATTTTTATGTTTATTCTATAGAAGATTGCTTATACTTAACTAATTTTTGTGACAAATACAGAGCGATAACAACTGCTAAATACTTACTGCCATCTGTATTACAAGCTTATGAAAAGAGAAACAGTTGTTTGAATTGTTATAGATCGATGACAGGAAATAAAAATTCTCTTGTTCACCATGCCTACCAGTACAAACCAAGCCTTTTGTTAGTATTTGTCAGTTATGTTAGTCACCAATGATCAAATTTACTCTTTCATGTGATTGATAGGGTTATTAGGTCAAATTGTTATATTTTCAAAACAAAATTCTCAAATACAATTTGACATATATTGGTTGTAAAATGGTCATTGGTGGTTCTAGGTGTCCTTACTACTCCATCCACTCATCCAAGGTCATAAATTTTCATCATGGTCGTATCATTATTCCTTGTCATAAATTTTCAAATGATTGTCTTGGTCAAAGTTCTACTTAAAAATTGGTTTTTGAATTAAGGAAGATGAATTTGACAAAAGTTAAAGAGTTTTTTTTCAATCATAGACCAAGAAACAAAAATATCCTTCATTTTATGCACAGGTGTTATTATTTGAGAGAAATTCCCAAAATACAATCGCTATAGGAGGGTTTCTACACATTTGGATAGCTTGACTTGAAGTCAGTTTTTCAGAGGTTTGGAGAAGGCATTTGCAGTAATTGATGGTTCCATTGTGTAGAATAAATCATAAAATTCCAACCATACCACTTTCAGCCCAAAAATATTCCGGGAAGGCATCCAAAATCCCTCTCAAAGACCATGTTACGCTTCTGCTGAAAGCATGCTGCGCTTCTGCAAGTTTTGCGTAACCAACTTCAAACTGAGATTATGAACAAATGGGAAAGTAATTTTGAAACCTGGAAGAGGTTTTTGTTCATAAAATATAAAAACACAATAACCTCTCTCAGTTTTTTAATATACTTTATGGTTTGGGATATATTCAATCATCTTAGAGGCCTAGTTTTTCAGAAAATAAAACACTATGTTTTTCTTGTTTTAACCATGTTTTAGTTTCATTTTTTCCTAACAACTAAAAGTTAATTTTAGAAAAAAAAAAAGAAGTTTTTATCAAGGACATATTCAAAAACAAAAACCTCTCTCAGTTTTTACACAGAATTTATTGTCTTGTAGTTACAGGTGTCACTTTGATACCTAGTTTTCAGAAGTTCACCAGACCAGAATTGTTGCGCTTATGGGAAGTCACTTTTGGAACTAATTTTGCAGAGGTCAAATTGTTGTTTTGCATGGTTTAAAGGATCAAGGGTATAATATACATCTCAAGTCTTCCTCATATGTCATCAAAAGCCTCCAAAAAACTCCAAACCCTCCAGTTCAAACTTAGAGAGCATGAAACATTGAGTTGTCATTTACGCCATGATAGCGTTGTCCTACAAGACAAGATGAATTCTCTACGGCGTTAGGTTGATGATATTACTACCACCAATAATAGTCTCTATATGCAACTGAAACACCAGAAAAATCCTAAGTCAAAATTCCCTGGGCAAGAGGGAGAAGCTTCTAAAGTTAATCCACCCCCTCCTTCGCAAGTTTAGTCATGAAGAGAAATTTCTTTTTGTTTGCAGTGGAACTTGAAAAATCTTAGGTGTGGGGATAATGTTGGGCCTGAGATATGATCGGTTTTATGACATTAATTAGATACTTTTTCCTAATGTATATATTTTTTTTTCATGTTTTGGAGAAGCTTTTTAAAGAATTTTGTGCCAAAACGCTACGATCCACACCAGGTATACATAATTCATGTTTTATGTTGATGTTGAGTATAATTCATTATGTGTTTATGTTTCCAAGAATCTAATTCACGTTTTTTGGTGTTACAGGGAAAAATCGCATCATGTTTTTGCTTCCGGCACTCAGTCTGGCACTCCATCTGGTACTCAATCCAGTACCCAGTCTGGCACTCTATTCGGCACTCTATCCTGCACAAAAATGATGGGCGATTTGGTGGTTATGGTATTCACGGCCAGTGATGGGCGAATCGAGAACATGATTTTTTCTCGTGCTTGTCCCCTCTAGCTACTGAACTCTTGACAATTCGTTTTGGGTTGTTGAGCAGGGCGATTATTGGCTCACTCCATTTCGGCAGTTAGGGCACCATTAATGTAATTTGTTATTTTTAGAAGTGGTTCGACCCTCAAGTGGTCGACCACTTGGTCTGTAAAGCTTATAAATACCACCGTGGTGTTCATACAATAGGGAGGGAAGTGAAGAATTCGTGTGTTAGAGGGGAAAAACAATTTCCCTATGTTCTGCCATTTTCATTTTGTCAGAATTGTGTAAAACCTACATTTTCAATTTTAATGGTGAATTTGTGTTGTTGAAGTTCGTGATGTGCCTTTGAAGAGTAACCACGTAGTCTGGGTAACTATTCTATGAATTTTCTTGTAGATTGAGTAGCATAAATTTCTTTTTATTTTATTTCCTGTACATGAAATTTTACTTTACTTCTTTGTTATTTAATTTGTTGTTTATAATTTAATTGTTTTAATTTAGTTTTGCGGGTTATTATGAAGAATTTTATTAATATGCAATGACTTTGTAGATGATAGGAACAAGCTTGCAAACTTAGAGACTAACCGTGTGTGTAGTTAGATGATAAATTAAGTTTTCTTTTATGTTGGAATAGATGATAAAAACAGAGTTTTAGAACAGATTTTTAATTCGTGATTTCTTTGACAGAGCTTCGGTGGATGGATAGTGTTGGTTTTAATTTTCAATTTTAGATTGATTATCTAATTGTTGTTTAAGTTTTGTTCATTTAATTTGCCATTTAGTTTGCTCAATTGCTTACTTACCTTATGCTGGAATAGTATTTAAATTTCTGTTTTGTGAGTATTTTCCCTTTTTGCAATTTGAATTATTAAATAGAACTAATCTAGCTTATTTCATGCAATTTATTTTCTTATATTTAGGTTATAATTTCAATTCATAGTTAATTATTGAGTTTAGTATAGTATGAGTTTGCTTATATTAGTATAGAATGCATTTGAATTTCATAGATTAGAAGATAGTTTTCTTGCTTTCATAGATTAGAAGATAGTTTCTTTGCTTTCATAGATTAGAATATAGTCTTCTTGCTTTCATAGATTAGAGGATAGTTTTATCGTTGTTGTAGGATATATAGTCTTCTTTCTTTGGTAGATTAAAAGATAGTTTGTTTTTCATGGAGATTAGTTGTTAATTGTTTTTATCATCATAATGCTTTCAATTCGGTAGATTTCCTTTTGTAAATTAGAAATAGTTGTGAAGATTAGTTTAAGAATAGAGTTCACTTGTTTCTTAGTTTAATTATTTGCTTATTGATTAGTTTACTTATTGTAGAAGTCATCCTAGGTTAGTTAGATGTTTACTTGCTTTAATAGGTTAGTTGCTTACTTGTATATTCTTGCTTTGATAGTGTAGTTGCTTGTCTATTTTCTTGCTTTCATAGGATAGTTGTTTATTGAAGTAGTTTGTTGTTGTTATTTGCTTATTAGATGAATAGTTTTCCTTTGCTTATTGTTATGCTTCAATAGTTTGTTTTTGCTTATTGTTGAACTAGTTTTCTTTAGGTAGGGTTTTCATTTTCTTTCCTAGAACTATCCATCGATCCTTCGTTCAAAGGTTGCTTAGGGTACACAGTTTGAGTTTCTTAGTAGAGTTTGATCATTAGTAGTCTTTGTTTGAGTAGATTAACCCTTAGATAGCCACTTCCTTAGTTAGACTATACTACTACCAATCCTTCTACCTTGGCATATATTTTGCTACAACTCTAAGTTTACTTACCCCGGGTTGACAATTTAATCAAGGGTTTTTAGTGTGTTTTTAGTGCATATAGAACACCCATCACTCACGTTTGCAGGTTGAAGAAAGATTTTTAGGGGTTGAAGCAAGCTCCTAGAGCTTGGTATGGCAGAATTGATAGTTTCCTGACAAGCTTGGGCTTTACCAAGAGTAAAGTTGATCATAACCTATACTTCAAGGTTATGAATGATGAGCCAGTTATATTGCTACTATATGTGGATGATTTATTCTTGACAGGAAAAGAAAAGCTCATCACAGATTGCAAGAAGAAGCTCGTTGCAGAGTTTGAGATGAAATACCTAGGCCCAATGCATTATTTCTTAGGTCTTGAAGTTTGGCAAAGCCTAGAGAAGATATTCCTTAACCAAAGGAAGTATGTAGTTGAAACACTGAAGAGATTTGAAATGTTGGAATGTAAAGCGATGAACACACCCATGGAAACGAATTTGAAACTTCTGGTTGATACTTCATCGGACTTGGTTAATGCTACTCTAGACAGATAGATTATTGGTTCGTTGATGTATCTAGTGAATACCGGGCCAGATATATGCTTTGTTGTGAACACCTTGAGTCGATATCTAGTGGAGCCCATACGTGTTCACCTTGTAGCTGCAAAGCATGTGATGATATACCTTAAGGGTGCGTTGGATTATGGTCTTTGGTATACTGGAGATCATCCACACAACCTTCACAATTTGAATATGTATACCCACACAACATTCAATGTTCGCTTCTACTATACAAAATTCCAAATTCAAGTGTCCCTCTAACATATCACAACACCTTCTTTGTTGCAACCCAATGTTCTACTTTTAGTGTTTTCATGAATAAGGAAATGAAGCTCACAACGTAGATCAAATCATCCTCGGTTGTTGTAAGGTATATCAAGCTCCCCACTAGTTGTCTGTAGATTGTATCATTAATTTCCTTAGAGTTTGTCTTGGTTGAAAGATTCAACCATTTCTCTGTAGGTGTAGACAAGATTTTGCAACCTATCATTCTGAACCTATCAAGCAAACTCTTGTCATATTTTGTTTGTGAGACAAAAATGTTGCTACCTATTTGTTAGACTTCTACACCTAGACAATAATGTAGGATGCCTAGATTAGTCATGTCAAAATATTTACTCATATTACATTTGATATGTTCAATAACACTTGAATCACTACCTATAATAATGATGTCATGAACATATATGACCAATAGCATGATATCATTACCAATGCTTTAACGTACAAATTAGAGTCTGAAGGACTTCGTTGGAACCCTTATTCATATGAGTATTTATCAATATAAATGTACCATGCCCTCAATGACTACTTCAGAACATACAAAGGCTTATTCAGTTTGCAAACAAGATGCTCCTTCCTTGTAACCTAAAAACCCTATGGTTGATACATGTAGACTTCTTCCTCCAAATTTCCATTGTGGAAGGCACTCTTCACGTCCACCTAATGGACCTTCCCTCCAAATTATGCTACCATGGCTAAAACTAATGAGATGGTGCTCATCTTTGTTGTAGGAGTTGTTACCCCCTCACTTCTAGGAGTAAATAGAGGAGAAATGTTTCTTTACGATGCACATTCCAGACATCAAATCCGATGATGTCATTCTAGACTCTGCATAGACAGTTTCTAATAGATGCCTTCCATTGCATGCTCAACTCAACTCACTAATATGACATAATGAATTTACATACTAAAGTACATTGTTCTGACATTTCATATCGAGAATAATGTTATTACTTGAGACATGAAAATGACGATCATGGGTTGATTTGGATAATGAATCGTGATGTTTTGGAGTTATGTTTTTTTCCTTGTCTCACCCAGGTAGTCATTATCATTTTCTAGTCAAGTGTTGTCACTCTTGGGAAAAGTCGTACTACTCAATGGCCTTAATGGGGGTAACATGTCCATATCCCTTACCATGAATAATACATTCCATCTATCTCCTATTTGTTGTCCTTCCTTTTGGGATCGTTGTTACATGTATCCCAAAAAGGTTTGTCCTTCATAATCCCATGAGAAGGGGTTTGAAAGCCAGAGGTTCATGCAACTAAAAAAAATATAGAAAGAGCAAAAGCCAAAATTTAAAATGTAGGGAAAAGAAGCAAACAAGAAAATAAAAGTATTAAAAACCAAGAAATGAAAGAATCATGAGCTATATCCCCTCACTAAGAGACCATTACCCCAAGTCCTATGCAATGAATTCATATCTTATGAAAGGACTTAGAAAATCAAAATGTCAAAAGCCAAAAGTGGTTAAAGTTATAAAGGAAAAGAAAATAGGGGTTTGGAAATAAACGGTGTCGAGGAAAGGGTACATCATTTCCTAAGTGCTCCCCCTGCAAAGGCACTCATGAGGATGACTATTACACATGGCCTTTATTGTCAACGACATCCATCCCAAGAATTAAACCCCAATCCATACCACTACCATTGCACATACTCCTTGATGGGTTCCCTAGGACATACCTCTTGGTATGGGTACTAGCACACCTAATACGAGGCAATAATGATTGTCCCATATCTAGGCTTCAAAAATTGTATGATTTTGTAAGCTAGTGTGACATTTGGAGAGGATATTTTGTGAGATCTATATAATGGTTTTTGTATTAACATGGCTCACTTTCTATGTTGTGTTTGGATTGTGTACCTTATGTCTGGTCTTCATGATGCATTTGGACCACATGAGCCCCTCGAATGATGGTTTCACATATCCTTTGGAGAATGATGAGGAGATACTACCCAACTTTTATAGAGGATGTGCCCACCACTTGAGAGAGGTCGTTTGGAAATCCTAGGAGAACATTGGGGATTTTTGTCACATGGCTCCATTCACAAGACACCTAGCACACAGGGGTATGACCTTGAGCTTGTTGATGATGGGACATTGAATGCATGATGATGTTGGCTTGATGGGATGTTTCACCTTTTATGGAGGATGTTGGACCCTTGCTTGAGGACATTGCACTTTGAGAGATGATGTGGCACCTTTCCATGGATGATAACACCCTTTCATAATGGGACTTTTCACTTTGATGATGGGACATTACACCTTTGGATGATGGCGCACCTTGATGTGTGTAATATTCCAGATATAAAATAGTATTCAGAACATAAATATTTAGCTAGAAATGGAAGAAAAAAATGATATAACCAAAACAATACCAGAATAACACTAGAAAAAGCACTTTGATTATTGATAGAAATTTTAACTTGCCTCTTCGAGGGGGAAACCTCCAGCAGAACAGAGCTGTATTAAAATAATATCCAAGACAAGATTTATCATACCATCTACTTCTGTTTATACTAAATATATCTATCCAAAAGAACAATCTAGAGGAAGATCCTTCTAGAAGCAGAAGCTTCTATTAGGTCTTCTTACATTTGACTTATTCTTCCTTATTTCTAAGACTTATTAATATTGGCCTTTATTACATGGAATTATGTTATTCTACCTACGTGAGGGTTTAGGGAGGTTAGGTCCCCAACATGCCCTCCCCCTTGAAGAATATCCTTGTCCTCAAGGCTTCAGATTAGGGAATTGTTGTAGAATGGTGGTCTGGCATCTTCTGGAGGGGTATCTTTCCATTGGACTAACACTTCCTGGATGGTGCGCTGACGGAGACGATACTCTCTCTGGGCCAAGATTGTTTGTGTCTGCAACCATATGGAACCTTCTTCATCCAACTCAGGGATACTAGTTTGAGTTTGGCACTTAGTTCCAATCACCTTCTTTAAGCAGGAAACATGAAAAATAGGATGGAGCTTCGACTGACTGGGTAGAGCTAACTGATAGACCATTGATCCCACATGCTTGAACACTGTATAAGGACCATAAAATTTGGGCACAAGTTTTTAACAGTGTTGAGCTTTGAGTGAAGTTTTCTTATAAGGTTGTAGTCGAAGAAATACCTGGTCCCCTTCAACAAAATGGCGTTCATAACGACCTTGATCTGCTTGTTGCTTCATGTGATTCTGAGCTGTGACCAAATTGGATTTGAGAGCACGAATAATATCCTCACCGACTGTAAGATTTACTTCAACCCCCTAAACCTTCGAGACACCTGGAATATAGGAGAGAATTTATGGAGGCTTATGGCCATAGACTGCTTCAAAAGGAGTCATGCGAGTAGTTGTATGGTAAGAGGTGTTGTACCACCATTCAGCTAGGGGTAACCATTGAGCCCACCTATTTTGTCACTTAGATGCAAAACACCTCAAATATGTTTCCAAACACTTGTTGACAAATTCAGTATGGCCATCCATCTAGGGGTGATAGGCAGTGTTGAGATGCAATTGGGTGCCCTGTAGCTTGAACAAGTCTTGCCAAAAATTGTTGGTGAAAGTGGGGTCTCTTTCAGAAGCAATAGAATTAGGCATGCCATGAATCTTGAAGATATTATCCATGAATATTTGATCCATTGTGGCGGTTGTGAATGGGTGTTGAAGAGAACAAAAAATAGCATATTTGGAGAGACGATTGACAACCACCATGATGAATGACTTATTGCCTGATTTAGGTAAGACTACAATGAAGTCCATAGAAAGATCTCGTCAAATAGCAGGGGGAATCGAAAGCAGTTGGAGTGTTCCCAGAGCTTTGATAGTTTCTCCCTTGTTGCATTGACAGACCTCACATTCAACCACAAAGGTGTGGACGTCTTGTTTCATACCCTCCCAGAAAAAAGAATGTTTGACCCGTTCATAGGTTTTGGTAAACCTTGAATGCCCGACTATGGGTGAGGCATGAAGTTCATAAATCATTGTGGATTTAAGTTGGGATTTATTGTGTAAATACAAACAAATTTTGTAGTGAAGATCTTCATTATGCCAAGAGTACCCTGGAGAGACTGAAGAATTGTGTTGCAATCGGTGGAGCAAGCTAGAAATTTTGGGGTCTTGCAACCATCCCTGATGAACAGCTTGGAGCCAATCTAGTACAATGAAGGAGAAGGAGAAAAGGGACATGTTATCCCCAATTTTTAGGGATAACTAGGAGATCATGTCTCGAGGCCCACAGGTCCTAGACATGGAGTAACGAGAGCCAGATTGACCTGAGCATGGCCCTGGAGGGCCCATCCTTTTCTTCTTCCATCATCTTTATCATGTCAGCAGCAACAACATCCATCACCATCGGCTTGGTCCTGTATCAGAAGAGGTTCTTGCTCCATGAGGTAATTGGTCCAGGTATCATGGTATGTGTCACTTTTGATCATTGAAACCTTTAAATATATGCATCTGATTCCCTTTTACCTCTAACAACTACTTGGATCTTACATTAACCCACTTGACCATGCTTGGGGAGATTGACAGGGTGCCCTAGCAAGCCTGTGCCCGTAGGTTTTGGTTTGCCACCGGGGGGATTTCTGAAAATCCATCGTCCACTCCCATCATAGCACCACTGTTTCATCTTATCTCCCGCTCATTTGTCCCATTCCCCTTGTTCGGGCATTGGGTTGACCTATTTGTAGGATTGCACTTTATCTCGTAGGAAGAAGGGGCTAAAGGCCCATAAGGTAAAAGCAGCTGGTAAAAGATAAAAGCCTAGAAATAAAACCTCGAGATGCTTTGCTTAGCGATCTCCGAGAAGGCAATAAAAATCCTCTCAGTAAGAAACAAGAGGGACCCAAAAAATAACAAACAAGACCTAGTCAAGAGGATAGGGGGTCTCATCACAAGCCATCCTATTAGGTTCATGGGTACCTAACAGTATGGCATTGCCACCATCTGCTTACCACACCATGGCAGTGACCTTTGGTTGCATGGCCAAGGGAAAGGGGGTCTCATCACGAGCCAGCCTTCTCATCTCTGTGAAATTACTTATGGGTAACACTGTCAGCTCTGATCACCATGTCAAGGCAGTGTCCTCTGGTTAGCCCTTGAATAAAAAGAAAAAGAAGAAGAAAAAGAAAAGAATAAAGGCAACAACGGGCTTGGATAAATTGCATCCATGACAGGTACAACTCGCCTTCTACAAATGCACCCATAGATAACACTATGCATCCCTGGCTCTCATTTAACCCACATGTCTGGACATCCCCTGGCCACATCACCTCACTCACATGGCTTGGATGAAACCTTCCTGGAGACTTCCTTTTTCTTGTGGATACTAGCCCAATAGGACCTCTTATCTTTTTCTCTGATCTTGTATTGTAGGTTTTCGTAATTTCTTTGAGTTATTGACCGATGTGTCAGGTTTTTTATGCATATGTTTAATAATGTTAATGATGAGATGTGATTGACATTGATATGATCCTTGTGACTAATGAGCCCATGGAGGGCATAGCTTTTGATGTGTAGGACCATGCCCAATGGATAGGTACCATTTGGACCAGTACACATGGGGAGATGATCAGTTTGAACCTCCATGGGGCTGAAGAGCCCACCAGATGGATGCTAAGACCCCATCAGGGGGCAGAGATAGGACGGTGGTTGATCAGAGTTTTACACCGGAGAAGAAGAGGACGTTTCATCAGAGGCACTTTGGCACAACCTGGCCTAGGGGGATTGACTCACTTCCAGTGAAACGTTTGCCCTAGATGGCCCAAGACGTCACCTAGGAGCTCATGACATCACCTTGAGCGTGTGACAGTTTGACAAGGCAGTTGGCACGTGTGGCATGATTGGGAGGCCCAAAGAGGGCTAATGTTTTTCTCTTTGGTGTTGCATTTGCCCTAAAAGGGGCTAACGTCTCCCTCCGTGGGGCTTGACCTCTTACTTTTTCTCAGTTAGGGTTTTAAAATGAACATTTAATGTAAAACAGTATTATTTTTTATATTCTGGCCTTGTCGGCCATTTTATCACCTAAAAAGTAAATTAGTTCATTGATACACTATATATTGAGGAGTTTTAGCCTCATTTTATCACGATTAATCACTCACTCATTAGTGAGGTCTGATTTTTAGCACCCTACTTGGGTATTTTTGTTGGTTTAGTGAGGCACACTTGTTGAAGGAAGGCATTTCTTGGCATTTTATGGTGTTTCTCTTGAAGGAAGGTGTTACAACTAGGGTTTGCATGGTTATTTCTTGATGAATTGTAAGTATTTTTCTACAAAACTTATTGATTAAATGGTTGTAGTCTTATTTTCTTACATGCATTTATAATTTGCTGAATCAAAACCCTAGGTGACAAGAACACAAGTAGGTCCTTGTCTCATGTCCCCTAATAGAGAAATTTTAGGCCATTGAAGAAGGAAGAAAGAGCCTAGCCATAGCTACACTCTCATTTCTTCTTCTCCCTGAGCTAGTCGTACTTTCCAAAGGTCAAGAAGGAGGAGACGTCCCAGGCCTAGGTTATCTACACCTTGGGTTATTTTTCTTCTAGGGTTTGATGATAGAGCCTTGTTGTAGCAACACTCTCCCTCATTTCACTCTCTTGTCTTGATTTATCTTTCATGCTAGCCATTTTTCCAAGTCAACCTAAGGAAGGAGGAGAGAGCATGAGGCCTTGCTTTAGCAACACTGGAGTGAACCTCTCTCCCCTAGGGATTTGATTATGTGGCCCTGCCATAGCAGCACTTCAGAACTCTTCCCTCTAGTCCTTAGACATCCTCCTTCAACCCTTGTGTCCTCTACTAAATTGACTCCATTAACCCCAAGGCACTGATCGTAGACCTCCAGCATTGAAGTAGAATTGGATCTAAAACACTCTCAAACATTTTTGAATTGAAACCCTAACTACACTAACCCTAACCCACTAACCCTAAGTTGTTGACGTCACCTTTGGTTATTCCATCTTTGATGTAGAAACGTCTTGTTTTAAGAGCAATTGAATGGTGGTTTAGGCATTAATTGAATAAAGTGTTGATTGGTTACCTTGGATGCCACATTGTTCCAATATTTATTGGTGGAGTGTCATATCTCTTTATTACTATTAATAAACATTGACTTCGTCAACATTTATTGCTATATTGCTCATATACATTTATCAGATAGTCCTATGAAGTACTAACCCTTTGAAATATAGCTTGCATACATTAGTTTGTTGTTGTTTTGTTTCAGGCAGGTGTTCTTCATTGGGGATTTACTTTATTATTGGTTATTTAGCCGGGACTATCTTTTGGGTGGTGACTTGTGAAAAGGGAATTTGTCCTTGTCCTTTATTCTTTGCCCTTTCAAAACCCCAAGTTACCGGGGACGCCTCCCTGGGCCTAACCTCCCTAAAGAGAAAGAACCTACCCATCATGGTGACATTTGGTGGGATAGGTTCATGTTACGCCAGTTTGGCCTTCTACCTTATAGCCTTTACTCCTAGCTACAAACTGTTCGATAACATTTTGGCACCGCTGTCGGGAAACACTGAGTCAATTCTCCTCAAATGAAAAATCTTTTCAGTAAGCCTTGCCTCAGAGACCTTATCTTACAAGCTTACCTGGCGACTCCACTAGGGTGTTTTCCCTTTTCTTTGATAGTTTCAAGTAAACTATCTGGCGACTCCACAAACTAAAAAGAGGTTCAATAATCCTCCTTTGTCTTTCAAAAGGAAGCCTCCCAAGAACTCTCCTATTGTCAAATAACTTTTCGGGAAGAGCCTTCCTTTAGGAATCATGTCTAGCTCTCAGACTGCTACAACAAACCTAGCCAACAATCAAAGACAATGGTCATCTACTCTTTTCAAGCCGTTAGACATGTCAACCATACTAGGCTACCCTAGGCAAATGCCACCCAAGTATGAGAAGTAGTTGCCTAAATTTACCGATACTAATGCAATCAGTGTCGAAGAGAACATGAGCAACTTTTGGGCATTTTTCCAGCTTCACCCCATTAGTGATGATGTTAAAGATCTGGTCACGAAGTCGTTCTCTTCTACTCTTTATGATGGCTCAAGGCGTTGGTACCTAAGCCTTCCCGATGGAAGCATCAAAACCATGGATAGACTTGAAGAGGCCTTTCTCAAAAAATGGAGTGTCAAAGAAGACCCTAATATGCTCCTCACCTGACTGAACAACCTTGCCAAATATGAAAATGAGTCCATTCGGGAGTTCCACACCAGATTCGAGACTTTACTACAAAGAATCCCCGCAAGCCATCATCCGAAAGATGACTACCTCGTCCATGTTTACACCAGATATTTCAATGGCCAACTAGGTGTTAGAATATAGAAGATTGTGCTTGTTTTACCATTGATGATACCCTCATCACCCAACCATAGTCCGAAGCCACCCTCCGAGCACCTTAACCTTGACTGAGAATTACTCCGAAAGAAAACCCTAAGCTAGATAGACAAACAAGGTGTAGCGCATATTCCTCCAAGGATAACGCACCAACAAAAGATGATCAGATAGTCCAAACCCTAGCCAAGAGATAGTCCAAGCCAACACTGAACACTGGTTGTTGTAGCAGCTGCACCTGCATCTCTCCTCCACACGTGCGCACCAAACTAGGAACTGCAGTGCGCACCAGTTCCTGCTCTACAATTCTGAGATGTGTCAAATGAGAACTGGCGCCCTATATTTATAGTGGTTCTGCCAAATTTGTTGGGGCCGACCTCTCCTTCTGGGTATATGTATGTTCAGTGTATTATTATTAATTTTGTCTGACTTCTTCTCGTGGAAGCTAATAACCTAACATAAATTATCTTCTTGAGCCGACAAGACTTCTAGGGTTATTAGCCAACTCATTAGGGTTTTCTCTTTCTTTCCGAAGTCTCCTATTCTCATCAAGTTCACACGTGGAGGTAAATACCTCCCACAACTACCATAATATTAACACTCCCTCCTAGCTAGGGAGGCATTATAGGTAATGGTCTTGAGCACAAAAACATACCATTTACCCGGTAGCATCAACATAGTCGTTTAGACTATCTCATGACTAGATCATGAGAATCATCATCACCATCAGCTGCATCATCTCTCGAAACCATGCTTCATCTGAGTAATCAGGCATGATGCTGGATCAATCACTCACACCATAGAGTGATACAAGATTCATTCTGATAATGCTCTGAACTATTTTTCGTCTAGAAAATCTTTGTTCATCATTCGTCTGGATGATGATTATCTCCAATAAATTGTTGATAGTCTTCAAGGCAATTATAACAAGAATAGAACACAATTGTGTCTATCCATAGTAGTACATAACTACAATCCAATGGTACATGACCACACCACGTAACACACAAGTACTTGATCAGCAACGTATAATCACGAACAGTGGAACATATCCACCACAGTAGTCTTCAACTACTGTCATACAGTCTTCATAACAAACATCTGATAGCAACCTGCATAGAAACAATGTTATGATATAAACTGAATCATTTGGGCCAATCTTTCACTCACATCTGTGAGATCTGAAAGAATATCTGCCTCACGAATAGTGGAACATATCCACCACAGTAGTTTACATATACTGTCATACAGTATTCATAACAAACATCTGATAGCAACCTGCACAGAAACAATGTTATGATATAAACTGAATCATATGGGCCAATCATTCACTCACATCTGTGAGCTCTGAAAGAATCTCTACCTCAGAGTAGAATAATGAGATATCTGGACTATTCTTCTCAAGCAAGGAAGAATAATTGTCCTGTCTTTTGAACCTGGACCATTCCTCACCCTGGGCCATTCTTCCTACACTAATCAAAGTGCATCTTGGAGAGAATGTATAACCCTAAGGAATGTTGAGCCTGGACCATTCCCCACCCTATGCCATTCCTCCTACACTAATCAAAGTGCACCCTGGAGAGAATGTATAAACCCTAAGGAATGTCTATCTCTGATTGTTGAGCCTGGGCCATTCCTCCTACACTAATCAAAGTGCACCCTGGAGAGAATGTATAAACCCTAAGGAATGATTGTTTGGACCATTTCCTCTGTTAACCATAAGAGGAAAATATTGTCCTGCATCAACCTCCAAAATGAACCATTCCTCATGTTAACCACAATGAGAAATCGATGTCCAACGAGGCGGGCCAGTCTTCTTGAGTAACCCTCAAGAAGAGAGACTACCCTAGACCACTCCCCATGTTAACCACAATGGGAAGTCATTGTCTATGATACATCAGAAATCAGACTACTTCCCATGTTAACCACAATGGGAAGCCACTGTCCGTCATAAATCTCAATCCACTTTCCGAACAAGAAAGCATCTGTCCAAGATGGACTATTTTTCAATGAATGTCTTCAATAATATTTTCAGTGCTCCCTCCCAACCTGGAAGTCATTTCTTCCTTTTTCAATAAGGAATTTGTTTCCACGAGCTCCAGCTTGAGTACGCAAACTCTTTCATATTGGATAGAAGCTTTACCAAAATGTCTACTTATCTGCTCATCTGTGGAGTTATGTATTGGAGAACCATTTTCTCCTTTTTGTAATGCTTGATTTCAAATGTACTTTAGTCTGGAACACTGTGAAGGCTTCATGTAGATCTGAATAATAGAGTATATCATTGTTGGAAAACTGGAACATATCCATGTGGTACTTCTTTTGTCATTGTGACATCTGATCTACTGAGTAATCATCTTGATGTTATAGGGAATCTTCACCATGCTTCTGTTGTGCACTGGAGGTTCTTCCACCAAGTTATCTTCTTCTATATGCATACAAGGGTCTCTTTCTGGTATGCCTCAAAGTCTTGAGATTGCTCTTCATACGCTCTTTATTCAATTTCTTTGGAGAAAAATCTTTGTATTCATTTGATGTAGAACTCTAGCTCATGGATGTTGCAGATGATATAATGACTCATGTGGAGATAAGTTTGGTTTACTGGAACAAGTAATCATCATAGTCTTCTCCCTCCATCTGGGAGAACCTCTAGTTCTAGGTCTCTCAATGCTTTCATTCATAAGTCTTCCATACAGTTTTCTTTATCACGACTTCCAATTCTTCTACTTGATTTCTTTTAATGAGTTCATATCAGGTTGGTAATCTTGTGATTCTTAATACAATGATTGGTTGTTCTGATTTCTCTTTCTTTCTTGGAATCTTCATGTTCTTCTTCATATTTTTATTTAGATCTTGGAATTTATTATAGATTCCATGCCCTAGAGATTCCACTTCTTCCTTTCATCATAGGGTCACGGATCTGGATGGACAACCAAGGATACTTTAAGGCTTCTCTTTGAGGAAGACTTCTTGAACTGAACACATACTGTCTTTCATGGTTACTACCATGGATATATACTTCATCATTTTCAATGGATCATAGGATTAGCTCCCTCCTAACCCTTTCTTCATGTAAGAGTGCATATAATCATCTCCCTCCGTCTAACAGAGACCACGCTTCCATCTGCATCCTTATTGTCTTCTACAATATATAATTGGCTCTCTTGTCTAACAAAATCCAGGCTTTCGTCTTGTTGCCTTCTACAAAACGTCATAAGTCTTTTTCCAATTTCCTCTCGATTGCTGACTTCTTTCTATCTTTGCTTCTTCTAGGTCTCTTCCTGATTGATTCGTCTTAATAGCTTCCACATGATTTGTATTTCATCTTTTCATGTGTATTATCTAATTATATCCATTTTCATCTTGTTTGTTCTTCTATAGGTATAGTTCTTCTTGGAACACATTATCTTCCAAGAGATAGATATACAAGATATGTATAGAGATGATGCAAACAAGATATTTACAAGAAATAAGAAGAGTGTTGTTACCTTTTAGAAGAAGAAGTCTCTTCCATCCTGCTTAGTCTTCTTTGTGGGTTCCTTTTCTTTGGCAATTGATGCTTCGTGTTTCTCCTTCCTTTTCTTTAGCTCGGGACAATGATTCTTGTAGTGACCATACTTTCGACAGTTGAAGCATTGTACTTCTGAAATGTCTTTCTCTTGATTTGGCTTCCTTCTTGAACCAAACTTCCTTTTATTCCTGAAGTTCTTAAATCTTGTTGTGAAGGCTTGATCGTCGTACTTATTTTCGGGTTTCTCTTTTGCATTGATCCTTAATTCTTCTTGAGCACAGCAAGTCCAAAGTTCTTCAAATGTCGGATACTCCTTCCTTGTGTTCATGCTTGCAGCAAATGCATCCCACGTCTTGGGAAGACCATTGAGTACAATGTTCACCAATTCCTTTTCCGAAATGGTCTCTCCAATAGCTTGTAGTTGATCTTTTAACTGAGAGATCCTCACAAAATATGATGTTATGATGTCGTCATTATTCATCTTCATGTCACAGAGCTCATTCTCCAGACTCATAACTTGTCCAATGTTTCTGACTGAGAAGAGATTTGTTAGGGCATCGTACATCTTCTTCGATGAGTCAAGATGGGAGATGTAAGGTATCAAGTGGTCTTTTATAGAATCCACTATGATACTCATGGCATTGATGTCAACATATTTGAACTTCTCCATAGCTGCAACGTTCTGCGATTCCTTCTCTTTTCCTTCTTCAAACTCTGGTTTCACGATATCCATCACTTTATTCTTGGAAAGGATGAGGTCAATCCTTGTCTTCCATGCTCTAAAGTTAGAGGCTCCATATAACTTGTTCTCTGACTTCATAGAATAAGTCATGGCTGCTTTGACTTGGTCAAACCCTAGATTTGACCACGAACTCAATGTTTACGGTCTTGGCTTGCTGAGAGTATCAGGGAATGCGCTAGGGTAAAGCGCACTGATCTATCTGGAGATTAGGTCAATCCATTCACTTAAGGTTCCTCAACAAGAGGTTTTAGGGTTTCTGCAACTGCTCTTGCTAGTAACCCTAGCGGCAGTGTCTTGGAAATTGCTTTTGCTAGTAACCCTAGCAGTAGTTCCTCAACGAGCTCAATATCCTAGTGGCTATGTTTCCTTCCAGTGTTTAGATTGAATGAAGGAGGTGTGGGCCCATAACCTGTTAGAATATAGAAAATTGTGCTCATTTTACCATTTATGATACCCTCTTCACCCAACCATAGGTCAAAGCCACCCTCCGAGCACCTTAACCTTGAATGAGAATTACTCCAGAAGAAAACCCTAGGCTAGATAGTTAAACAAGGGGTAGCGCATCTTCCTCCAAGGATAGCGCACCAACAATAGATGATCAGAGAGTCCAAACCCTAGCCAAGAGATAGTCCAAGTCAACACTGAAAAATTGGTTGTTGTAGCAACTACACCTGCAACTCTCCTCCACACATGTGCACCTAACTAGGAACTGCAGTGCACACCAGTTGTTGCTCTGCAATTCTGAGATGTGTCAAATGAGAACTGGCGCCCTGTATTTATAGTGGTTCTGCCAGATTTGTTGGGGCCGACTTCTCCTTCTGGGTATATGTTTGTTCAGTATACTATTATTAATTTTGGTCGACTTCTTCTCTTGAAGGCTAATAACTTAATATAAATTATCTTCTTGAGGTGACAATACTTCTAAGGTTATTAGCCAACTCATTAGGGTTTTCTCTTGCTTTCCGGAGTCTCCTATTCTCGTCAGGTTCACACGTGGAGGTAAATACCTCTTGAAACTACCATAATATTAACACTAGGGTATCTTCTTAGAGACAAAAACCCCCAGTCCATTCAAGAAGCCCAAGAGCTCTCTACTAAAATAGAAGGGAACCTCTTGTCATCCAAGATTGAGCCTTTTGCTAACCCAAGGGGGAGAATAGACACTAAGCTAAAGATAGTTCACAATGTTGAGCCTACTTCAGATCTATGTACCAGTATCGCCAAGCTACAAGCCCCTATGGATGGTATCATAAAAAATCAAGAGGAAATGATGAACAGGATTGTCAAGTTGGAAAGATCTCAGACCCAGGCGCCCAGGGTCTCGTACAAAGGGAAATTCTAGAAATGGGGCCAATTTTATAAACCAAAGAATGAGTATGAAGTTCCAAACACTTTGGCCCCTGCAAACGTTGTTGATGAAAATCCTTGGTGCCTGGAATGTAGCGAAGCACATTGGGAACATGAGTGCCCCTACAATAGTGGCCATCAACAAGTCAACAACATGGATTGTTTCATGGAGTTTCCTCAGATAAATATTATAGATGCAGAACATCAGGAAGCTGTGAAAGAAGTAGCCAGATCAGTAAGGATGGCGGTGATAAACAACCTAGATTAAGAATCACGAGAAAAGTTAAAGAAACTAGAATTTCAGGTGTACAGAAGAAATAATTTGAAGCAACCTGCTGCTAATCAGGAAAATCCCCCACCCCTGGAAATGCTTCTTCCCAAGACATCCAAGGCTGGCAAGGTTGACCTGAACTTTGACTTCGAAGGGGCATTATCAAAAATGCATGTAAACATCCCCCTAAGAGAAGCAATCAAGATCCCATCCATCGAGGAATGATTTGACACTTTCTTTTCGGGATCAGATGAGCCTATGGACCCCCCTATTATGTTGCAAGCTAATCACTTCAGGGTCCAATATGGTGAAAACCCTCCTTTCTTCATGACATTGACAATGAACGGCAAGAACCTCAAAAATTTCATGTTAGATACAGGTGTTGGTGCCAACATGATGTCACTCAAAGTCATGCGACAAGTGGGTTTGAAGGTCACACGGCCTTATAGGAATGTATGTGGTTTCGAATCTAAAGCCATACCCACACATGGGGTGGTTGAGAATGTTGAAGTTCGCCTAAAGGAGTACCTAGAGAAGATGGTCCATGTTGACATTGTGGTAGTTGATGTCCCAGATGTGTGGGGAATGTTGTTATCTAGGAAGTTTGGTGCAATGTTAGGTGGCACCCTTGAGATGGACCTCACATTCTTGCAATTGCCTTTGAAAAATGGAATGGTAGGCCGTCTCCTCAATGTGCCAATAATTGGCGACCATGTGAAGGATATTTCTCACCCCGTCAATAATGACAAAGCACAAAACGAGATGATACAAACTCTTCAAAAGTATTCTCCAGAAGATATTCCCTTTGCAACATAGGAGCACTTTGATCAGATCGAATGGCCCAAGAGAGAAGAATACCAACAGCTCCTGGACGAATTCAAAAACAAAGAAATTGGGATGGTGAAGATATTAAAGAAACATGAAGATGCCGTACAAATCCACCCGTCTCAACAGGAATCTTTTACAGCAGAAGCCCACCCCCCTCCTTCAGCACAATAAACCAGGGTTGTCCAAGGAACGACCAAATACAAAGTCAGAAAGTACAAGGAGGGAGACATGGTATGGATGTGGGATACCCAGAAAGGAGAGCCGACTAATGTAAAAGGAAGCACTTAGTCATGGCTCAGACCCTTCAAAGTTGGAATGGAATCAGTTAACGACTCATATTATCTATCCACTTTAGAGGGAAGAAGGCGCCCATTACCTATCAGCAGGCACCTCCTCAAACCCCACCAAGTTGGGGGGACCTAATTTCACAGGTAAGTGGAGGTAAGTAGGCATTTCCGTGTATTATACCATTTGCATTTCATGTTAGTTGCTTTCACATTTGCATTGTTGATTGTTTTATTTCAGTTTATATATACCTATGCATGTTGGGGTGGCATTACCGCCCCATTTTTGTTACTGATGCCCCTATCGAGATTGAGAAGGTTTGTAGGTTATGCCAGATATGCTGAGGTTCTCATGCGCTCTACGGTGAGCACATGTTCCCAAGTTGGAGCCAGATGTTATCCCCGATTTTTAGGGATAACTAGGAGATCATGTCTCGAGGCCCACAAGTCCTAGACATGGAGTACCGAGAGCAGGATTGACCTGAGCATGGCCCTGGAGGGCCCATCCTTTTCTTCTTCCATCAGCTTTATCGTGTCAACAGCAACAACATCCATCACCATCGACTTGGTCCTGTATCAGAAGAGGTTCTTTCTCCATGAGGTAATTGGTCCAGGTATCATGGTATGTGTCACTTTTGATCACTGAAACCTTTAAATATATGCATCTGATTCCCTTTTACCTCTAACAACTACTTGGATCTTACACTAACCCACTTGACCATGCTTGGGGAGATTGACAGGGTGCCCTAGCAAACCTATGCCCATAGGTTTTGGTTTGCCACTGGGGGGATTTCTGAAAAGCCATTGTCTGTTCTCATCATAGCACCACTGTTTCATCTTATCTCCCGCTCATTTGTCCCATTCCCCTTGTCCGCGCATTGGGTTGACCTGTTTGTAGGATTGCACCTTATCTCGTGGGAAGAAGGGGCTAAAGGCCTAGAAGGTAAAAGCAATTGGTAAAAGATAAAATCCTAGAAATAAAACCTCGAGATGCTTCGCCCAGGGATCCCCGAGAAGGAAATAAAAAGCCTCTCAACAAGAAACAAGAGGGTCCCGGAAAATAACAAATAAGACCTAGTCAAGAGGATAGGGGGTCTCATCATGAGCCAACCTATTAGGTTCATGGGTACCTAACAGTATGACATTGCCACCATCTGGTTACCACGCCAGGGCAGTGACCTTTGGTTGCATGGCCAAGGGAAAGGGGGTCTCATCATGAGCCATCCTTCTCATCTCGGCGAAAGTACTTGTGGGTAACATTGTCATCTCTGGTCACCATGCCAAGGCAGTGTCCTCTGGTTCTCCCTTGAATAAAAAGAAAAAGAATAAGAAATAGAAAAGAAAAGAAAAAAATAAAGGCAAGAACGGGCTTGGATAAATTGCATCAATGACAGGTATAGCTTGCCTTCTACAAAGGCACCCACATATAACACTATGCATCCCTAGCTCTCACTTCACCCATGTGTCTGGACATCCCCTGGCCACATCACCTCACTCACATGGCTTGGATGAAACCTTCTTGGAGACTTCCCTTTTCTTCTGGATACTAGCCCAATAAGATGTCTTGTCTTTTTCTATGATCTTGTATTGTAGGTTTTCGTAATGTCTTTGAGCTATTGACTGATGTATCAAGGTTTTTATGCATATGTTTAATAATGTTAATGATGAGATGTGATTGGCATTGCTATGATCCATGTGACTAATGAGCCCATGCAGGGCGTAGATTTTGATGTGCAGGACCATGCCCGATGGACAGGTACCATTTGGACTGGTACGCATGGGGAGATGATCAGTTCAGACCTCCATGGGGCTGAAGAGCCAACCAGATGGATGGTGAGACCCCATCAGGGGGTAGAGACAGGACGATAGTTGATCAGAGTTTTTCACCAGAGAAGAAGAGGAAGTTTCATCAAAGGCACTTTGGCATAGCCCAGCCTAGGGGGATTGACCCACTTCCAGTGAAATGGTTGCCCTGGATGGCCCAGGACGTCACCTAGGAGCTCATGATGTCACCTTGAGTGTGTGACAGTTTGACAGGGCAGTTGGCACGTGTGGCATGAATGGGAGGCCCAAAGAGGGCTAACGTTTTGCTCTTTGGTGTTGCATTTTCCCTAAAAGGGGATAATGTCTCCCTCAGTGGGGCTTAACGTCTTACTTTTGCTCAGTTAGGGTTTTAAAATGAAAATTTAATGTAAAACAGTATTATTTTTTATATTTTGGCCTTGTCGGCCATTTTATGACCTAAAAAGTAAATTAGGTCATTGATACACTATATATTGAGGAATTTTAGCCTCATTTTATCATGATTCATCACTCACTCATTAGTGAGGTCTGATTTTTAGCGCCCTGCTTGGGTATTTTTGCTGGTTTAGTGAGGCGCGTTTGTTGAAGGAAGGCATTTCTTGGCATTTTATGGTGTTTCTCTTGAAGGAAGGTGTTTCAACTAGGGTTTGCATGGTTATTTCTTGATGAATTGTAAGTATTTTTTGGCCAAACTTCTTGATTGAATGGTTGTAGTCTTATTTTCTTACATGCATTTATAATTTGTTGAATCAAAACCCTAGGTGACAAGCACACAAGTAGGTCCTTGTCTCATGTCCCCTAATAGAGAAATTTTCGCCCATTGAAGAAGGAAGAAAGAGCCTAGCCATAGCTACACTCTCATTTCTTCTTCTCCCTGAGCTAGTCGTACTTTCCAGAGGTCAATAAGGAGGAGACGTCCCAGGCCTAGGTTATCTACACCTTGGGCCATTTTTCTTCTAGAGTTTGATGATAGAGCCTTGTTGTAGCAACACTCTCCCTCATTGCACTCTCTTGTCTTGATTCATCTTTCATGCTAGCCATTTTTCCAAGTCAACCTAAGGAAGGAGGAGAGAGCACAAGGCCTTGCTTTAGCAACAACAGAGTGAGCCTCTCTCCCCTAGGGATTTGATTCTGTGGCCCTGCCATAGCAACACTTCAGAACTATTCCCTCTAGTCCTTAGCCATCCTCCTTCAACCCTTGCGTCCTCTACTAAATTGACTCCATTAACCCCAAGGCACTGATCCTAGACCTCCAGCGTTGAAGTAGAATTGGATCTAAAACACTCTCAAACCTTTTTGAATTGAAACCCTAACTACACTAACCCTAACCTACTAACCCTAAGTTGTTGACGTCACCTTTAGTTATTCCATCTTTGATGCAGCAACATCTTGTTTTAAGAGCAATTGAATGGTGGTTTAGGCATTAATTGAATAAAGTGTTGATTGGTTACCTTGGATGTCACATTGTTCCAATATTTATTGGTGGAGTGTCATATCTTTTTATTACTATTAATAAACATTGACTTCGACAACATTTATTTCTATATTGCTCATATACATTTATGAGATTGTCCTATGAAGTACTAACCCTTTGAAATATAGCTTTCATATATTAGTTTGTTGTTGCTTTGTTTCAGGCAGGTGTTCTTCATTAGGGATTTACTTTATTATTGGTTGTTTAGCCGAGACTATCTTTTGGGTGGTGACTTGTGAAAGGGGAATTTGTCCTTGTGCTTTATTCTTTACCCTTTCAAAACCCCAAGTTACCGGGGACACCTCCCCTGGGCCTAACCTCCCTAAAGAGAAAGAACCTATCCATCGTGGTGACATTGGGTGGGATAGGTTCCTGTTACGCCAGTTTGGCCTTCTACCTTATAGCCTTTACTCCTAGCTACAAAATGTGTGATAATAGGACCCATCTTCTTCATATTTTTGGGAAAGAGCATCGGCCACTACATTTTCCTTTCCCTTCTTGTAAATGATATCATAATCATAGGAAAATAGCTTGGTCACCCAGTTTTGTTGTGTCGGGGATGAAATTCATTGTTCCGGGAAATACTTGAGACTCTTATGATCAGTTTTGATTTGAAATCGTTGACCCAATAAATAAGGATGCCAGAGATCCACAACATGCATAATAACTAACATTTCCTTTTCATAAATGGATTGGCCCAGATTTCACTCTGAAAGTTGTTTTCTAGTGAAGGCCAAGGGCATGCCATCTTTCATGAGGATGGCTCCAGTTCCTTTCCCGAAAGAATCACATTCCAATGTGAATGTCTTTGTGAAGTCTAGGAGTGCTAGGACAGGGGTCGAACACATAACATCTTTTAATGCTTGGAAGGCATGATCTACAGTTGAAGTCCAAGTGAAAGCATTCTTTTTAAGGAGGGAAGTGAGAGGAGCTGCAATCTTTCCATAATTCTGAACAAACTTCCTATAATAGCTCATTAAACCCATAAAACCACGCAAGCTCTTAAGAGTTTTAGGGCGAGGCCAATCTTGCATAGATTCAATTTTTTTGGGATCCACTCAGACACCATCCTTGACAACAATATGACCTAGGTATTCCACTTCTAAGGCACCAAAGCAAAATTTAGATTGCTTGAGGAAAAGGTGCTTAAAGAGTAGATGGAGAACTTGATTCACATGGGAGAGATGGGATGACCAAGTTTTACTATAGATGAGAATATCATCAAAGAAAACTAAGACAAAATGATGGAGAAAATAATGGAAGACGTGATTCATAAGACTTTGGAAAGTGGAAGGAGAATTACACAATCCAAAGGGCATTACCAAGAATTCATAATGACCCTCATGAGTGAAAAATGCAGTCTTGGGGATATCTTCTTATTTCATACGGATCTGCTGGTAGCCAAAACGTAGATCCAATTTGGTGCAGTACTGAGCACCACTCAATTCATCAAAGATTTAATCAATGACAGGAATGGGGAATTTGTCTTTGATTGTGAGGTTTTTGAGGGCGTGGAAATCATGACACATGTGCCAAGTACTTTATTTCTTGAGTACCATGACCATCAAGGAAACATAGGGGCTAGTACTAGGATGGATAACACTGACTTCTAGTAATTCATGAACAATTTTCTCAATTTCATTCTTTTGGGCAAAGGGATGATGATAAGGTCGAATATTGGGGGGAAGATTGCCCGAGATGAGAGGGATGGAATGATCATGGACACCATGGGAAGGGGGAAGTTCTTTGAGGGTGGTAAAAACAAATTGGTCGCGGGAGAGGATAGATTGGAGGTTGGGATGCACAGAAGGTGTCTCAATAGTATGAATGGAGTGGAGTTGGGCTATAATTCCTTAATGAACTTTTTTGAGGAGCTTTCCCATGCGATGGGAACTGATGATCTTAGGGGAACCTGCGGTGATGCCTTGGAACTTATATGGTTTTCCCTCCTATTGGAATTGCATGTTTAAGTCCTTAAAATCCATGAGAATGGGGCCTAGAGTGTGTAACCATTCGACACCAAGAACAATGTCACAACCACCCATGTCTATAGAAAACATATGGGATTTCAGGTGATACTGACCAATTTGGAGTCACACATTTTCACATCATCCCCCACATTTCATGGAACCACCATTGGCAATCATGATTTGAAAATTATTGACGACACAGATGTAACAATTGAATTCTTGGGCAATGCGGTGGTGAATAAAATTATGGGTGCTACCATTGTCCACAAGGATGACGACTTTCTTATTTTTGATGTAACCAATTAATTTAAAAGTCTAGGGAGCAGAGAAGCCAGTGAGGGAATTAAGTGAAATCCCCGGGTCAACTTCAAGTGGGTCAGAGGGTGGGGTCAGGTCAGATGGCGGGGGTAGTTCCTCCACAGGCGGAACAACTACATCTTCTTCCGACAGATCCTCAGTCACAGCCATAAAAAGATTTTATTCCTTACACTTGCGCTCAGGAAAATATTTTTCATCACAATTATAACAAAGACCCTTGAGTTGACATTCATCCATTTCATCCCTGGTTAATTTATGTATCTTGAGGGGAGTTGTAGGAGGAGAAAAATGGGTGGGTTTAGGGCGAGGAGGAAAGGAGGGTTTGCGGGTCTGGGAGGAGACAATATATTGGGCTTCCTTGGCTTGTTGAGTAGATTCCAACCAAGTCTGGGGGCGTGCCATGAGAACATGGGCACAAATTTCATCTTTGAGGCCACTGATAAAGAATTCCCTAAAGAAATCAGTTGGCATGCCCTCCATTCTGAAAGCCATGTGCTCAAATGCAACAATAAATTCTTCCATTGTCCCATACTGTTTTAACTTGGTCAATCGGCCTAAATGGTGGGTGTCAGAGTCAAAGCGGTCATAAAGTTCAGCCACAAACTGTGTCCAAGCAACATACCCTTGGTGTGCCTTTTTTCTCCATTTCCACCATTGCCATCGTTCTGGATCCAGATATAGGACACCATAATGAAGCTTGGCTAAATCATCAGTAATGCCATGAAAAGAGAAATAATGTTCCATTTGGGTGACCCATCTTGTAGGATCTTAGCCATCAAATTTGTTCACCTCAATTCTAGGAGGGCGAAGGTCTCGGTAAAAGTGGGTAGTATGAGGGTATCGGTAATGGGAAGAGTCATGGTCATCCTTATAACATGGTTGTTCAGAAGAGGAAGGGTTATGGGAACGACCCAAGAAGTGTTCTTTGAGGTCTTTGATGTAGGAGCATTGTTCCAAGAGGTCTTTGATGTGGGAACATTGGTCCTTGAGGATCTCAATAGTTGAATTGATGGAGGTAATGTTGACAGTGAGATGCTTGATGTCGTCCTTGTGTTGATGTTTGTCAACAATCAAGGCATTGAGTTTTTGGGCTCGTGTGGTAGTCATTTGGACAAAGGAGCAAGCAAATGGTATAGGGGAAACAAAAGGGGACATAGAGAGAAAAGGGTGTCAAATCATAGGTACCATTGCGGTCAGGGCGAAAAAGGGGATCCAAAGGGATAGGAACCAAATAAGGGTGTTAGATATGGGTCAGGTCCACAAAAAAAATTGTGTTAAAAATGAGAGGTATCACTAGAATTGGGGCGAAGAGAGGAACCCCGTGGGATAAGTCCCAAATAACACTGCAATAACGAAATGCCCAAATTCTTAACATGAAGAAATGTGTAGTAATTTCGCAACCATAATGCAGGAGGCGCAATTGCATGACAATAGTACTTGTATGTTCTATTTTTGTTTCCGTCCCAAGGGTTAGGGTATTCAAGGGTTCTACAGACAAGGGTTTTCCCTATGCTATAGCTTTCTAATATACGTGTGGGGTCCAACACTAGTACTCAACCCAATATCTTAGGGCACCAACTAAGTAGGCTAGACTGTGCCCTTAATCGTACTAACCGACTACCCAGGTACTAGAGAGTATCTTCCCGAATGTTGTTCTCGATGGCACTATATCAGTCAGGGGGCCTATTGGTTTATCTATGGAGAGCTTCAACAAATCTAGGCCATCTGTATATAGGTGTTGTTTGATGCACTACCACTCGAAGGGGTACCAACAAGAGTTACAAGGGTGGCCAACAAATGTGCACTTGAGTACCACTTGTATTTCTTGCATGTATGGCTCCCCGACCATGGGTTTATGTGCATAATGATAGATCTTTGTAGCTTTAAGACTTCGAAATACGTCTCTACCATGAAAAAATTTAAACCACAATTTTATGTCGAGGAAGGTGCTCTAATACCACTTGTAATATTCCAGATATAAAATAGAATGCAGAACAAAAATATTTAGCTAGAAATGGAAGAAAAACAATGATATAACCAGAATAACACTAAAAATAGCACTTTGATCATTGATAACAATGTTCAATTGCCACTTATAAAAGGGAAACCTCCAGTAGATAAAATCTCTATTACAATAATATCCAAGACAATATTTCTCATACCCTCTTCTTCTATTTATACTAGATCTATCTATCCAAAAGAACAATCTAGAGGAAGATCCTTCTAGACACGAAAGATTCTATTAGGTCTTCTTACATTTGACGTATTCTTTCTTATTTCTAGGCCTTATTAATATTGACCTTTATTACATGGAATTATATTATTCTACCTATGTGAGGGGTTAGGGAGGTTAGATACCTAACAATGTGACATTTGGGGCTTCTTGGTGATGGTATGGCACCTTTTGATTAAATATCACACCCCTTGGAGGCATGGAGAACCTTGATGTGATGTTTTGGGAATTATTAGCACCTTTTGATGAAACGCCACACCCTTTATATGATTAGACACCTTTTGAGATGAAAAGTTGCACCCTTTCATGGCAAATTTTCACTTAGATCTTTCATATAAATAGAGAATCATTTCTCATTTTGTAAATCATTGCTACTTGTGGAGATGTTTCACTCATGTCTTCTTCTACATGTTCTTTGTCATTAAGAATGCTATGGATGGTTAACTAGAGCAGCATTTTTGCGGATCTATGTTTATGGATCTTCTACTACTACTAGGAGGACATGGAAATTAGGGTTTTGATTAATGAAAGAGGTTTTGAGTAAGTGTTCTATTTTCATCTTATGGTTATGTTTATGAATGCATTTTTAGATTGATGTTGTTTCTCTAGTGGTGTTTTTTCATCCTCTTATATTATTCTTGAACAAACCATCATATCAAAATTATTGAAAGGTTTACTAGTGGAGGAATCTTCCCTTGCATCATCTCTGAATATTTTAGAAGGATTTCCTAGGGTTAGTAATGGACAACCTCTAAGCCTCACCCTGAAATAATCCACTTCATTATCCCAAAGAATAATCACTTTTTGAACCCATATGCCCAAAATAGTAGGCACTAGTCTTTTTCTCCATAATGTTCAATCATTATTAGTGAATTTTACTACTTTAGGGTTAGGGTTAGGATTTATTTGTTGCAAAAGAAAATATGTATATCCATAAGAACCAAGACTTCTAGGGTATTTAAGAATATTATTGACCAAAACTACATTCTTGAAACCCTAATTTAATTTTATTAAGTGTATGACAACCATCTAAGGAAAATCGTCTAGGGTTTTAGGGTTGATTTTTATTGTTTAATTTTTTTATTTTGTTGACAAGTAAAACCCTAATTTAACCTAGTATTTAGCCATCTAGTTTACTAGATCATTTCATGATCAAAGAGATATCATTTCTACTACAAAAATTGTTTATTTATTGTTGTAATGATTCATTTTACTACTAAAACATTATTATTTTACTATTTTCATAATTTTACTACTACTGAAAATTACATATTTTATTGGTGAGATAATCTCTATACTATTAGAGATCATTATTTTATTGTTGCTATCATTTTTTAAATGCTATTATAATTTAGTTCACTTTTTTAATTTCATGCATTTCTTACAAACCTTACTATACCCTCATATTTTCTCTTTATTTCTAGTGTTTGACTTTCTGGAAAACAAACTTGTTTGACAACTATAAGAATATCAAATTTAAGTAGGATAAAATAAAGGAATCCATAAGGATAAAATATATATTGAATAATAATGTATAAGAATATGAATAGTATGAGATTACAATGAGAATGACGATTTTATATATACCCACACAAGGGTGCCCTTTCATAAGAGACATGACCTTTCATATGAGGTGTCTCTTCATTAGTAATTAATTGTTAATTATTAGTTATTCATTATTATTTATATTTATATATATTATATACATTTATGTTTGTTACATTGTTTTCCCCTTTAGAAATTCTTTGTCCCCAAAGCATATTTATATAGAGGCTTACGTTTTTGTTTTGGCTCCCAATGTCTTTGCATGATTCTCTATTTTTGGTGTTGTCAAGATTGACAATACGAGATGATACGAGTGACAAAGAGTTGAGCATAACTGTCAAATTTTGAAAGGGTCAGACCATCCTAATTCAATATTTTCTGAAACATTTCACTTCCACAATGAATGATTATCATGAGACTTAATTGCATTGGTATCAATATTTTTCAGATGATAAGTTAGTCATTTTCGACCCGAGTGATATTGATACTCTGGCTAGTTAAGATTGTTAAATTTGGCAGCATCAACAGTCATTCTCCAATGAGAGGTCATATGGGCCACCCTGAGGCTAGCCAGGGAGATTTGGAGAATCAACCAGTCTTGTGAGGTATTGAAAAAATCTAGGGGGAACATACAACCTCTGTGAGTCAAACCAAAAGTCAGGACGAACGAGATGCTATGTGACTCTAATGCAAAAGTCAGGGGGAACGTATAACCTCTGTGAGCATAGACAGTCTAGTGCAAAAGTCAAGGGGAACGTACAACCTCTGTGAGCATAGACAGAATAGTGAAAAAGTCAGGGGGAACATACAACCTCTGTGAGCCTAGTCAAACCTTGTGAGTCGTGAGCAAAATTGAAGGCATCTAGCAAAAGTTAGGTTGAATATAAAATTCCTATGACCTAGAAACAAACCATATTCCTAATATTGCAAATGATATAAATGTATTGATCTAGTGCGTTGGCATGTGTAACATTATCCACCATGAATAGAAGTTTGAATTTCCTTGTAAAAAGTTGAGTTGTAACTGAAGTCTTAAGTTTAGTTCTATTTTCAAACTAAAGTGTAATGGTGAGTTGTAACAGAAGTCTTAAGTCTAGTTCTATTTTTGAACTGAAGTGTAATGCTGAGTTGCAACTGAAGTATCAAGTCTAGTTCTATTTTCGAACTAAAGTGTAATGTTTAGTTGTAACTGAAGTCTTAATCTAGTTCTATTTTTGAACTAAAGTGTAATGTTGATTTGTAACTGAAGTCTCAAGTCTAGTTCTATTTTCGAACTAAAGTGTAATGCTGAGTTGTAACTGATGTCTCAAATCTAGTTCTATTTTAGAACTAAAGCATACCTGTCTCAAGTCTAGTTCTAATTTCGAAATAAAGTACGAAGATGAGTTATGATTAACTCATGCAAACAGGTCACTATTTCGAGTCTCTCCTCTTCTCCTCTTCAACCTATATAAGCAGAGGTTGCCCCCTCTCTTCAACACATTTTTTATATGCAGGTTAAGGGTGAAGCAATAGAGGCACATATCAGTGATAAAGAGGCAGCATACCAAAGCAGCATATCAGTTTCGCATAACAATAATAGAGGCAGCATATCAAAGGTGTATTTCAGCAAGGTCTTTTAAGTCTTTGTCAGGTCAGATTCATCTTGGCAAGCTCTTTAAGAGAAAAACATTCATGGTGGATATTTGTAAGTGACATGAGAGCTATGTGTCGACGCAGACAAAGTGAAATGGAAAGTCTTCGGTTCTTCGAGCATACTTAGACACATTGTGCATCTTAATATAAAGAGAGGTTCAACTACCACTCGATTGACTCCTAAAACCCTAATTCAACACCATCCTTAAGTCGGTCTCTATACATCTCCTCCAGCGTCCGCGTTCCCCAGCCTATATTTTGAAGAATTTTGAGGTTCCTAAGGCTTCCCAACATTTCTATCTTTGACCTCTTGTTGGGCATTGTTTTCAAGGGTATTCAAATATGCTTTAGGATTGTTTTAGGACAGCAACCAAGTCTGAAAATTCTTCCCACTAAATATGCCCTTATGCTTGTGATTTTATTCTCTTTTGATGCCTCTTTGTGAAGGGTTTAATTAGAAAAGTTTTGTTGTCCAAGTTAGCTCTTACACATGCATCAAAACATAAAATACTCCAAGATATTTACACCTACTTGCTGAAATAAAAGAATGAAAACCACAAGATATTTACACAAGTATTTTTGGTTAGCATGACCCTGGAAAAACCCCCATGGGGAAAACCAGTTAGAAGAATTTTTTTATTATGGAGATCTAAAGATAAAATAGCAAGAAGGAAAAATAATAAAGGAACCCGGTACAATAGTCAACTCCTTGAGCTTGACTTTGGAGTTCCTTGGAAAATGCGCCCTCCTTGGTATATGCACCCCTCCAGGATGAATGCACCCCTTGCTTTGTCTACTTGCTTGAGTGCTTATTGAATGCACCCAAATTCTTAGTGCACCCTCCTCCTTGAGCTTGTGCACCCCTTTACCAAGTGCTCCCCCTCTCAAGTCTTGTTCGCCCCTTTGCTATATGTGCCCCTTCTCAAGGATGTTCTCCCTCCTCTCAAGATGCACCCAACCTCATCTCATGCGCCCTCCTCACACTAAGTGTGCCCTTCCTCAAGCTTTGTGCCCCTTCTTCTCAAAGGTGTGCCCTCTTCTCCAAACCCTTCTTCTCTTCTCCTCTCCTTCACTCAAATCTCTCAAGTAAACAATGAATTCCCTTTTTCCTCCTTTCTCTCATTTAGCCTCATCCTTAGACTAACCTAGGAAACCAATGGCCAACATTAGATCTTAGGCCAAAACTCCAATCAATGGTGGAGATTAAATCTCCAAAATGACTTAAGTCTCCTAAGTCACTTTATGTAGTTTGTGACTTAAGTGAAATAAATTCACTTTGACTTTATCACATAAAGTAAAGTGGTGAGGGTCAAATATTTCCCCCTTTGAGTTAGACACTCAATAACTCAAGGGGACCACTTCCAAGGCACTCAAATCTCAACATCTTTGATGTCGGAATAGAGTTAGGTCATGCGAGTTATGGAACAGTCAACACCTTGGTGGGGCATTGGTCCTAGGGAATCAAGGAGAATAATAATGAATACGATGACAACAAAAAAAAGAACATCGTGAGACAGAGGGAAATGGTATCTCTAATTGCAAATATGTGTAGGAAGAACCAAAAACGGAAATAGAATTGGAGGAGAATAATAATGAATACGATGACAACGTTGAATTTGTGTCTCATTAGGGTTTGGGCAGCGTGAGAGTAGTTTTGAGCAATGGCATAGGGTTTTCTTACATAGATGGGTGTGAAGTTAAATTCCAGGAAGAGCCTAGCAATCAGTCTTAAACCTTGACATTCAAAGAGAGGTGTAATCGTGTGGGAGGTGTCGGTCGACTCAATTACCAACACATATTCGTAACGTATAACATAGGGTAGAGAATAAACCAAAGTGCCAGAGGGCGGATAGACAAGCAGGCCAACAGAGGCATTCTTTGCACAGTAGGAAACAGAAACACCAAGGGAAATAATTAATGGAGTTAGACCTAGCTTTGATACCATTGTCAGGCTAGGAATTGGCAGAAAAGATAACTCCACAATTGATGCATATTGGATTGGCTTGAAACTCAATAAATACACAAAAATGTGATTGTTGGTCTTCCCCAATAGGTGACCCTTCCTATCACCTACGACTCTTCATATTTACAGCTTATGTTACAAGTAACACAATCCCAAGGATTACGTATCCAACAATAATTGATTTTCCAAATCAATATTAATGTAATTTTGATTATAGTCCAAGTTGATAATGATGTTAACCTCTCTTCCTTAAATATTGCCCTTTAATGTAAAAAAACCATAACATGAAATATAACAATTTTCATCACAACTTTCATAAGAAAACCTTCATTTTTCCTCATTATTGGACTTCATTTTGCCTTCTTAAAAGATAATTAGATTATGAAGTTTAAATACCTCTTCTTGAAGTTTATATACACCCATCCAATGATTATTTTATAATACTTCTTACCTCACTTTATAAATGATACCCTCAACACGATATGCTTATTAGACTTCTCAAGGGAAGTTTAATTAACCCCACTTTAAAAAATTCATGAATTCTTTTAATAATCAAATAAAATGTTTCACTTTTCCTTTTGATTGGAAAGGCAACATAATTAAATCACCCCTTTTGATTCTTAAATTATAAAATTATAAAATGTATGATGCTTAACCATAATTAATTTTGATTGGCAGTGATATAGAAGGGCATGTCCTCCCAATGTCTTTATGAAGGCGAGTGACAGTCATAACTCAGAGGCTTCCTCTGGCGGAGAATGAAGCTTGAATAAAATTTGTCTCAGACTTCTGCCTTTGTCGACTGCTTCCTTTTGCGATCTCAGCATGAACCCAGAAAACCTCCTATGTGAACCCAAGAAATATCACAGCATGAACCTTCAAATAGTCCAACGCCTAATTGCCCTTAGCGGCCACCTGCCTAGCAGGACTTACCACGGACGTTATTCAGGACCTAAGTGAACTTCCGGTAATCTCCTCAGTGAACTTTCGTAAAGCTCTCCAGTGAACTCCAGACAATTGCAATAGTAGGCAAACAGACAGAGCATAAAATAGAGACAAGATAATAGACAATTTTCAGAGATAAAATGCAGAAGTTGATTTATATTAAAAGAGCCAGAGTGGTTGGATATACAGACTTTGAGCACAGATTGCTCTTTTCTCACAATAGACACATAGACAGACTAAAACTAAATTCCTTTGCCACTTTAGGTCCGTGCTGGCCAAGCCAGAATCACGCAGGCTTATCAAAGCAACCTATATGAAAGACGCAAAGCTCGAAGAGAGGGAGCTTAGAAGACTCGAACTTACAAACTCAAATCGACTCCCATTCAAATGAACCTCTCATCTCCTTATATACAAAATTTCAGAGAAGAGAATCATTTCTTAGACAAGAAATTTTACTATTCTCTTGGAATCAGATCTACTTTTAAGATTTGGTGGAGCGATCATGCAAGAACCTTCCGACCAAATTTCAAATCTCCTTTCCACGTATCTAAAGAATCTTAGAAATGCGAGTCAAACCATGCCAAAAGCTAGAGAAGTGCTCTAAGTTTCTAAGATGCTTTTATTTGAAACATTACAAAGTGGAGATTTATGACGGAAATCCACGAAAACCGACTGACACCACTATCGGCTAGTAAGACATGAAAGTGGATGGGTTCCACCATTTTATTCCACTGGTTGATCATGAAAGTGATTGAAACGATATGGGTCCCAATGCTGAGTATAGACCTCCCTATACATCATTGGATCTTCATTGTTGTCTTCTTCCTGTTGGAGAACATACTTTGTTTGGATAACCCAAGGATGCTTCTCATTTATGAAGTTTGCCATATACCCAATGCTTGAGATCTGATTAAGCCGATGAACATTATTAGAAAGATTTAAATGATGAAACATTTGTTCAACATTCAATACATCTGGATGTATTGCACTTGGGTTTAACCCAAATTTTTGCCACCAAGTCTCAAGCCAGGCTGGTTCAGGGTTGGTATTTGATCTGAAGTGACTAGAAAACTTTATCATGCAATAATAATATTTATACCTGTCACTCCATAAGAATATATGACCCCACATGGCTTGATACTGATGGTAATTTATTTGATGAAAAAGCTGAGAAGGATCTTGTTGGGGCCAAGACTGCAATGCTCTCATTCGATTTATCATAAAATAAGAATGATCTGGAGTCTCCCGCCATTGTTGAGAATTTTGACATAACCACCTTCTGAATGTATATCTTAGTCTGGTGATATCTCCCATTTCTATTAGTTTTTCTCGAGCAGCAAGAGTAGAAGCTTGATGCATTCTTCCTATAAGATGTTGAGGAGGTATTACATGAATGCTCGTGTTAGAAGAGAATCCAGGCAGACCGAATTCAATTCCTTCAGACCATCTTAACTCCCAATGAGGAGCCCAGTTTTGAGAATAAGTTTCTCAGTCAAGATTGTCATCAACCTGTTATGTCACTGGCATGTTGTTTAGATCATCCCATGTATTGATAATGACCAGACTCTTAGGTTGGCTTGAACAAAACACAATATTTGACTGCGGCTTTGAAATGAAAGCAAGTCTCTTTTTAACAGGGGGATAACCTTTTGTTATGCTTGGAATCGTGATGGAATTCACTAGGTGGCCTTGAGATGTCCTGGCAAATCCATGAGGTTCAACAACAGCAAGAAAAGGAGTTCCCAAAATACAGTCTACAAGCAGATATGTCAAGAGAAACTTCATTCCTAAAGCATACTGGTCAAACCATTAAACACCTTTGGGAACTTCAAAATCAAAATCTGTAGAAACATTCCCTAGTCCAATGGCAAAATAATTGCTAGGGAGCCAATATTTACAAGGGATCAATTTTTTGTTGAGGAGGTTCATATCTGATCCAGTATCAAGCAAAGCATTTAAATAAAACATTTATGTGTTTATCTCTAGATTTATCTTGACATGATACTTTTGAAATTGGATAGGCAAGATTTTCATAGCATTTAGTCCTTGCAAATGGGTTGAGTCATGGGGATGTCTCTCTAGTTCAATTGGTACATCTTCTAGTGGTGGAGGAAGAGATTCCACCTGGTCTTTTAAGGCTTTTATTTCTTTCCTTGCCCATGAATCAACTTTATATGAATCTTCAGAAACCTCTTCATATTGCTTCATCTTTAGCTTGAGTTCAACAACTTCCTTCTTTAGATAAAATACTTCTTTTGCCAGGTCTGTGAGTGAAGGATGTTGCAACTTGGTTTCCTTGTTGTGCTTAATGAAAGACTTGGTATTTTTTTCAAATGAAGTCTCTAGAAATAACGGCTTAATCCCTTCTTTGTGGGAAGATTCTAAATTGCTTTGCTTCTGTCCTGTCATAGTTTTCAAAAAGGATTCAAGTAAAGATGTTTTCATATCCCCTTCTGGCAAGGCTTTTATTTGAGCTGGCATTTGGGCATCTTGATCTCCAGTGCTATGGTACATGCATATCTTTATTTTTTCTCTGTGCCTTCGGGAGTTGGATACAAAATCTGATTCAAAAGAATCTTCGCAAGAACAAAAATTTGGATTATTACACTTACACTGATAATTTAGAAGAATTTCTTCATCAGCTGAGCTAAATTCAAAGTCTAAAGTCTTTGTGGATTTAGAACAACATCCTTCATGAAGTAGATGGACTTCTTCTCTTTTGACAAAAGGATGATGTGGGCATTGATTTGTTAAGTGGTCATTTGCTCCACATCTGTTGCAGTGAACCCTATGTGCTAGTTGTTGTGTTGTTTCTGTACTAGCTTTTTGATGTGCTTCTTTGGCCCTTTGTTCCGAGATTTTTCTTTTAGATATTCTTGAGTTTTTTCCCTCTGGACAAGAACTTGCTATGTGTCTAGTTTTACCACAAAGCTAGCATTGCACTTGTTGCCTTGCTTGGCTGGAATGTGTTTTTAGCTTAATGTCTTCAGGCTCATAATAGTGAGTTTTTTGTCTATATCTGCCTCGGTTTGAAGGTTTCTGCTCTTTGAATGCCCTAAATTTAGTTTTCCTTCTTTTGGTGGGATCTGTGAGATATAGGCCATATTTCTCACAAATAGACTTGATATCGGTAGTTGAGACAATTTTTGCATAGACTTATGGACTTTCATGCTTATACATAGTCCAATTAGGGCTTTAGTGATGAGAGAATAAATTTATCCCCAGGTATACATCTCATAGGGTAATTTGAATACCTCTTGCATTTTGAGATATTCTACAAACTTACTCGGGATAACTGCAAGGTAGACTTGCTTCCATAAAAGATTTTGGTTGTCTTTTACTTCAAATATTCTTTGCATCCATTCTTTGTGGAATTCTTCATATTCTGACATTTTTCTGCATTTGACATTCATCAATATCATTTCGTGTTTGTCAACCAATTCTTCCTCAGTACCACAACAATGCTCCAGAATTAGTGTGGTGAGAGCTCCTATCATATTATTTTGAGTTCCATTTAGATGGTAGACAACATCTCCTTGTTCATCCCTTAATACCTCTGCTTCCATTTTTGTTATCATAATAGGTGAGGAGATGACTTCCCACCATTTGCTTAACGCTCCTGTGAAGCATTGGATTAAAGATTTGCATGCTTCTGTCTCAGTTTTTCCTTTCATGCACATAATTTTATAGGAGACATACATTCTGTCCAATAGTTGTCGAACTTGTCCTACTGATAGACCATCTATGTTCCATTCAGGGAACCAATCTTCTGCAAATGTTTGGGCTTCAGGCATCTTTCCTTTACCTAGAAGATCAGGTGCAGGTGGTTTGTTCATGTGGTGTGGGATATTTTCATATGAAGGTCTTTGGACAGAAACTAGAGACAGATTAGGGTTTGTGGAAGAGGAAGAGGGATTTGGTTCTTCTTTTGGAAAATGGATTGGGAATTTCTTCTCGTTTGACTTTTCTTCGGGCTTATATACAGGGGAAACAATAGAAATCGGAGAGTGAGGGAGAATAAAAGATTGGGGAATTGGTTTGTCAGTAGTGTCCTTTTGTTTGATCTCTAACAGAGTTTTTCCCATGATTGAGAAGGCTTCTCCCAATCCTTCCATCAGTTCTTCATGATTTTTTGCAGAATCCTCGGTTTTTTGCATCACTATGTTTTGAGTTTTCCCAACTCGATCATAAATGTCTGCAACTCTATCATTCATCTGATTTACAGATTGAGCTATTGTGTTTGTAGAGACCTATAGGTCTCTAATATGCCATTTTCTGGCATAATCATTGGTAACAAATGTGTGTGTGGCCATACCTCTAAGAGCAGCATTTGTCCAATTTACTTGTTCTGATATGGATTGGACTCTTTTTTCTATACCCAAGAGTTGGGTGGCTTCATCAGCTAACATTAGAGGTATAGCTTTGACTTGTCTATTACTGTCTTCAAGAATGATACCTTTAAAAGGTGGAAAAGTTGATGTGGATTCGACAGTTTTTCCTTCCAGGTTTTTCCATTCATGGCTGGCAGATATTTTTTTCCCTCCTTCCATCATCTGGACTGTAGGATTTTGGGATTTTCTTTTCCATTCATAAAAAGAAATCCATATGTCATTTTCTAAAATATATGTTTGCCAGTGTTGTGACAAACTAGACTTTTCTTCGTCTGAAGTGGAAAGATTAAATTCAGATGATTCAGGATGGGTGAACAGATCCCAGTTAAGCATTTTCTTGATCCATGCTTCTTCAATGGTGTTCTTAGAACATCCCATCATAACTGAATGGAATTTATGAATTTCTTCAATAGATGGCCTTTGCATGGATGGAGGCAGAGGATTATTAAATCGACAGTCAGGTATGATCTGATCACATTGTTCAATATATCCTAGGCCATATCTCGGGGTCCCTGGTGGTCTCATTCCTTTGTAAATGTCTTGGAGTCGAGGATCTAATGTCTCTATAGTAGGCATATAGTGAATCATGAGACAGATTGGAGATTCTGAACTTGAAGTACTAAGATCTTCAGCATTCTGATTGTTACGAAAAAACACAGATTGATCCATGATGAAAGTAATAACTATTACTACACAAAAAAGCAGGGCGTTTAATTCTAGTTCTTTTCACCGGAGTGAAAGAATGTCGAATAAGCTCCTGGCCAACTGCTCAGGCAATAACTAGTTAAAACTTGGAAAGTCGCAGAAGTGAAAACCTTGTCTTTCAAAGGCTCGAGACTTCTGATACGGATTTCAGAAAGTCGCAAGAGTGGAAACCTTGTCTTTAAAAGGCTCGAGACTCTTGATACAGGTTTCGAGATTAATTCTTATAGCAAATAAAACAAATAACAGAGTGAGAAGTCTGTTATCATCCCTGGGTTGAAAATGTGGTTATCAAATTAAAATTAAATGCTTGGATCGAATCCACATCAATTTTTCCACCTTTTAAAGGTATCATTCTTGAAGACAGTAATAGACAAGTCAAAGCTATACCTCTAATGTTAGAGGATGAAGCCACCCAACTCTCGGGTATAGAAAAAGGAGTCCAATCCATATCAGAACAAGTAAATTGGACAAACACCGCTCTTAGAGGTATGGCCACACACACATTTGTCACAGTCCCTTACCAATGGAGGCGACCTTTTCACGTACGTACAAATATGGTACGGTTGTAATTGAATGTGGTAAGGATGCAATTTAATGGTACTATGATTTATTTTTATGCATGGTGGAGTTGAATTTTCGTATAGATGGATTTAATTATTTGTATTAGCCAAATTTTATTTTTCAATAACACATTGGTACGGAGGTTGTACGGAGGACATATTAGATTGCATGGACGAATGTGAATTGCACTGGATTGCACAGACGGTACGGACGGTTGGGGATTGTATGCTAACAAATACGGCAGAATGTAAGGACACGGTTGGTGATGGTGTGGGGCGGTTGGTAAAGATTGACGGAAACGTACGAACATTCGATTAATTGGTATGGCTTTGCCTTGAATTGATCGTACAGTCTGTCAACAAAAAAATTTGTGCTTTGAATTAATTATGTACGGACAAATTGAAATTGACTGTCAATTAAAGATTGTACGACTGCAATTTTCATGGTACAGAGTTGAATTTTAATTGTGATGTGTTGGTTGTACGAAACAATAAAATTGGGTAGCGGGATTCCCTTTCAGTTTCTCCTTTTTTTTCTTATTCTTGGTGTCTTGATTTCCTTAATTTGCCGAAAATTCTTCTCATATAGCAGCAGCTAAATAATTTATTTTTTCAAAGGAATTTTGAATTTGAATATTGTTTTCTTTGTAAACTTTGACTGTACAGATAGAGATGACCTGATTCTTTCTTCAAATCTGCAGCGAAACACAACTTTTTCTTCACTAGAATTTTGAATTGTAAATGGCCAAAAGCTTGATTGTGGTCAAAGACCAGAATTAGAGAAACTCTGAAAAAATGTAGTTGTTGTCAAAAGCCAATAGATATGTTGCCAAGGGAAATGAAATTTGACCAAGGTTCTGGTGGCCAATGGCCAAGATCAAACTTCGCTTTGATATCAATGTGGCAAACAAATTTGTTCGACAACTATAAGAATACCCAACTTAAGTAAGATTGAATAACGAAACCCATAAGGATAAATAATATGTATTAAATAATAATGTATAAGAATCTGAATAGTATGAGATTACAATGAGAATGATAGTCATATTTATACCCATACAGGGTGCCCTTTCATTAGAGACATGACCTTTCATACGAGGTGTCTCTTCATTAGTAATGAATTCTTAATTATTAGTTATTCATTATTATTTATATTTAATGTTTGTTAGAGACTTGGAGATCCTCTTTATTGGGTTTCAATCCTCAATACTTTAAGCCTCTTTCTAGTGCGCAAGTTTGAAGGAAGATGCAGTTGTCGAAAGAAGGAAGAGAGAGGTGCATTGCTCAGTGTTGGATATTCTCTTGTGTTTGGTTTATTATCTTGGCATTGTATTGGCAATCTATATTAAGGAAGTTTTTGTTGGGTTTTCTCCCCCATGAGGGTTTCCCAGGATAAATGTCCTGTACCTTGTGATTGTGTATCTTTCAATGATCATGCTTATGCTATTATTGTCTAGTAAATTGAAAAGAACTTAATAGCATTTCTAAATTGTGGATGATTCAGACAGTTGCAGACATGGAGGTAAAATATATTGCACCGATCTCAATTCATTGTGATAATACTAGTGCAATTAGTGTGTTAAAGAATCTTGTATTTCACTCCACGACCAAGCATATGCACATCAAGTATCACTTCTTGAGGGAACAGGTGACCAATACTATTGTCTCTTTGCATTATATTCCATCCAAAGATCAGATTGTTGATATCTTCACTAAATCGCTTGCAAAATCTCAACAGGTGACCAACACTATTGTCTCTTTACATTATATTCCATCCAAAGATCAAATTGTTGATATCTTCACTAAACCGCTTGCAAAATATCAGTTTGAGTATCTACGCCAGAAGTTGGACGTGACCCCGTTATCAAGCTAAATAGTCTATTTGATCAGGGGGAGAGTGCTCCTAGTATATCTGATCAGGGGGAGCACAAAGTCACTCTGTTTTCTTTGACATTGATGTCAAACGGGGAGAAAAAGGTGTTGTCTGTATGCTACAGTTGGAGGTCTAAGCAGAATAGTGCAGCCTTTCAAGGTTTCCATCAATGTCAAAGGGGGATATTGTTGGCATGTTTTACAGGAAGCGTGTGCTTATCATTGATGGCAAGAATAGCAGCGACGATGGCAAGCAAGAAAAGCATAATCTCAAAAGGGGAAACAAACAATACGCAGAGATCAAAGCTCAGAAGGGAAAGCGCAGTACAAAAATCCTTGATCGTGGATCTTCTTCGAGAATCTTCACGACCGTCAAATCAAATTAAGTGGAAGGATAGGATAAGCAAAGATGGAGAGACGTTGGATTTAATCCAAGGCAAAGCTGCATCGCAGACAAATCTAGTTGTTGATCTAAGATCTTGATCAAACGAACATCATTCGTTTCGGGTCTAAAGATTTGAGGAGGTTACGCTCCGAAAAAATCTCACTTCAAGATTTTTCAATTTGAGATTTTAAATCCCCGAAGTCCGGAGAGCTGGAGTAAATTTCAAACCATCAGATCTAGAGGGATATGTGGCGACGGATCGTGAGCTCCAGAGAAATCACTTCGAGAGTTTCAGTTTGAGATTTGAAATTCTCGAAGCCCGGAGAGCCAAAATAAATTCTCGATCGTCGGATCATCCGAAGTAGATCTCAGTCGTCAGATCGTCTGAAGAAGATCTCAAGCGTCATATCGTCCGAAGTGAATCTGGGTCGTCTGATCCAAAAAATACGTGGCGTAAACCTGTGGACTCCGGGTAAAGCCCCGAAGTAAGCCTCAATCGTCCATTTCAAGGACATGTGGCAGACCACATCAACAAAGACATGTGGCAAACCACGTCAACGAGTGATATGTGGCAACCACTCGATCCATGCCAAGTCAACAGGTGACATCTGTAATGTTACGTCACTCCGGGAGATTTGCTTCGGGAGTTTCACCACTAGCAGATGCCTAAAGTCCCAAAATCTCAAAGTGGACATAAGTCGTCTGATCTGAAGATCACTTCGGGTGCATTCTCAACTGTTGATCTAATACAATGGAAGGACAGTGTAAGCGGAAGTGTTAACCGACAGCAAGCCGTCTCCACCGCCTATGACTTATTTAGCAGGTGTCCACTCTGGAGGAGAATGAAGCAGCGATCAGCCTAGAGTCCCGAAGGGCCAAAGTCACTTATGATCGTTGATCGTGCAGGAGGGTACGTGTCAATAGATTGTTGACTCCGAGAAAACGCGAAGGAGAAAGATTTGAAATTGCCGAAGGCCGAAGTCCCGAAGCGGAGGATAGTCATTGGATTAAGGAGGACAAGTGTATGCAAATCATAAACTCTGGAAGATTGACGTACGGAGTAAAGCAGGGTTTGAGAGTTGAAACTCCTAAATCCTTGATCATGAAATAAACCGTAGTCGTTGATTTGGAAGGGAGCTATGTGTCGACAGATCGTGGAGATATGGGATCGCGCATGGAAGGAGGAAAGGAAGGCAGATAACAGTCGTTGATCGAGTGGCATCGGCAAGGGATTGGAGATCAACAGTCATGCTCAATTGCGGGGCCAGAACATGCTCGAGTCTTAATTTTTCTTGAGCGGGCCGCAATCAAAACCACGGTATCACCAAAGGCATATGTGCAGCGCTGTAGTGAATTGCGGGGCGAAAAGCGGGTTTCCCTCAAACTGCCTTTGGTCGTTCCCGCAATCGCGTGGTCACGTGAGATCATCGCCCAAGGTCATATCGAAAGCAGGAGCTAGCACTCGCTAGACCAAGATCTCGAAGCCCTTTTTGAATAGGCGTGTGCTCACCGCCAGTGGTCACATAAAGGAAGGGGCTTAGGACTGATTTACCTACAACGAATAAATTGACTGACTGTAACTGCGAGTGAAGAAAAGGAATCTCGGGATAACGGACATTGATGATGAATACAATGAGTAACCGCCAGTAAAGTGGCAGAGTTGCGATGAGGACCTGGGAGAGAACTGGGCGAAAATATGAGATGCAAAACATAGAAGAGGATATATATAGAATTGAGATGCAGCACAGAGTTGTGGTGACGAAGAGTTGCCAGGATAAACTGGTAGAGGACTTGGTGTGATAAAGACATGCAGAGAATGTGTTTTTCGGGAACTGATGCATGAGCGTAGAATGTCGTAGTAAGAATCAGAAAAGGAGCATATGAGAGGCGCAGCGTATAGCATGCAGAGGCAACACAGAGCATAAAATCTAGAAGAGAATTTGAACAGAGAGGGGTAGTGCGTAGGAGGAAAAAGAGAAGAGCATAGAAATAGAAAGAGGCAGAAGCAGAACATAGCATAGAAGTTGAAGAAGGCTGAGGAGACATGAAGTTGTAACAGACCATATCAGAGACAGAGCAAGTAAGTAAAGTTTTGTAAGTTTCAATCAAAGTGGTAGGGTGGTGCTAGGGAGGATTGTAGTCCTCTAAATTCTAGTTGGGTGCTAGAAGATATTCTGAGAGTTGGTGCTAGAGAAACCTAGGAGTTGGTGCTTCCCTCTAGTTGGTGCTAGAAAAATCCGAGAGTTGGTGCTCTATGCAAGTTATAGCTTGCTATCAGAGGTTGTAGCCTCATATTTGAGTTGGTGCTCAAATATTATGTTGTACATGAAGGTTGGAACTTGATTGACATCTGAAGAAGAACAGGTTTTCTCCCTTTATGGGTTTCCTCATTAAAATCTGTCTCTGTGTATTATGTGTGATTGATCAAATATTGTATATCTATGTGTGTTAAGTTATCAGTAACACATTAAATAATAATCTAGAAAGGTTCAGAAAAGAACAAGAAAAGTTTCAAGCTTATATTATCATTGATTCACACCCCCGCTCCTCTCAGTTATATTTCCAACTATTGGTATCAGATTCGGTGCCTTTGATCAAAGGTAGATCCATAAGCTTGAACATGACTAGTCATGATGGAAGTTCAACTAATAGACCCCCTCTGTTTGATGGAACAAACTTTGTCTTCTGGAAAATAAGGATGAGAACACATTCAATGTCTCTGGGTGATGATGTTTGGGATGTCGTTGAAACGAGATATGTGAAGCCTGTAGTCTTGGCCTCAAAAGATGATAAGGTGGAGTTTAGCTTTAATGCAAAAGCAATGAATGCCATCCTCAGTAGACTTTTTGAAGCCGAGTTTTTCAAAGTCATGCAATGTGATTCAACAAAAGTTATGTGGGACAAGCTGATAAGTAGTTATGAAGGTAATGAAAAGGTGAAAGACACAAAACTTCAGACTCAGACTGAAATTTGAGCAGTTAAAGATGGATGAAGACGAAACTATCAGTAAGTACTTCTTACGTATAGAAGAACTTGTCAGCACTATGAAAGGCCTAGGAGAAACGATAGATGAATCTTTTCTAGTCCAGAAAATATTAAGATCTCTTCCTAATAGATTTAACTCAAAGGTCTTTGCTATAGAGGAAATAGTTGATCTCAAAACATTGACACTAGATCAACTTCTTGGAACCCTAACTACTTATGAAATGAGAATCACCAAAGGTAAATCCACTACAAGAGAGGCATCTTTTAAATTAGAGAAAAACACAAATTCTGATATAGATGAGATTGAAGCAAAATTTGTGAAAAGACTGAAGAAAGGATCAGGCAAATACAAAGGTAAACTGCCCTTCAAATGTTTCAGTTGTGGTAAGATAGGTCATTTTTCATCTAAGTGTCCTCACAAAAGAAAAGATCAGACATATGACGATGAAGAGAAGCACAAACACAAGAAGGTCTATAGAGAGAATAATTTTAAGAAGAAAAGTCTGTGTGTAAACAATGATGATGATCCCTCAGATGATGAAAGCAATGACTCTTCTATTGAAGATAAAATAAATGATATCATGCTAATAGCTTTAGAAGATCTAAACACTGAAGATACAGGAAGTGAGTTCGTTGATTGTGAAGCAATAGTAGATCTTGAAGGAGAACTTGTCAGTGTCATGGAAGAGATTGATAGACTCAGAGAAAAGAAAAACAGTTATTGCTTAGGTATGAGAAAACATGCAATGAACCAACTGAAGAAATTGCTATGTTGAAGGTTAAGTTAGAAGAAGCTAAGAAGATTGAATACATCCTCAAACAACAATTGAAGGAAGGTGAAAAATTGGAAGCTGAAGTAGTGACTGTCAGAAAAGATCTAGAGAAATTTCAGGCCTTATATCATCATAATCTTACGAGTATTAAAGCCTCAAAAGGATTAGCCTCCATTCTGAATCAACAAAGGAATTCAAAGTTGAAAACTAGTTTGGGTTATGAAGAGGGATCAAGTAGTGGTCAGCCAAGCAATAAAGAATCCATCAAGTTTGTCAAATCTACAACCATTGACAACAACAAACCTGCAAAAACAAAGGAAGAGAATCAGTCGCTAAGGAGGAGTGAAGGAAAAGCTACCAGAACTGAATCTGTAGAACAAAGAAATAATACACCCTCTTCTCAAGGAAATCATTAGCATGGAAGAAATCGACCTGCTCAAAGAAGACAACCATTTTCCAGGTACAAAGATTTTTTCTATGGATATTGTTTTTACTGCTCTAACTTTGGCCACAAAGATGTAAATTATTCTTTAAAATTTAGACATGAGCAATCAAGACAACCAAGGAATAAATATCTTCCACAACAAAGAATGAGACAACCAAGTAACAAACAACCATAGACTGCAAATCATGTGATGGTTGAGAAAAGGATGCAAATTAAACATAACAATCGTTATGATCCTTTATTCAATGAACCAGAATGTTACATCTACCATAATTATGGACATAAAGTTACAGACTATCGCTTAAAGAACTATAAGCCAGATTCAAATCACAGAGATGAAAACGTCAAATTTTGGAAGAAGAATGAAGATAACAAGTGTGGATTAGTGTTGTCAGCTCAAAGACAAAAAGACCCCTGGTATATTGACAGCGGATGCTCCAATCATATGACAGGTGAAAAAATTAAGTTCATATTACTCAAAGAAAATAAATCAGGGAGTGTGACCTTTGGAAATGATGCTCCAGGAAAGATCATAGGTAAAGGTCTAGTAAGCTTAAGTAGTGGAAGAAGCAAAGCTCAAGATGTATTATTTGTTGATGGTTTAAAGCATAATCTTCTTAGTGTCAGTCACATATGTGACAGAGGATGTGAAGTCGCTTTCACTGCCAAGAATTGTAAAATAAAGACAGTAAACATAGGAGAGTTGATTGCAAAAGGGGTTATTACTAAAAAAAAATGTATATGTTCTAAAGGAATATAAGGAGAAATGTCATTTAAGCAAATTTGATGAAATTTGGTTATGGCACAGAAGGCTTGGACACCTGAATTTTGATCATATTGTCAAACTGAATAATGAAGGCACTATGAAAGACCTTCCAAGAACATCTAAGCATAATAACTCTGTATGTGAATCCTGTCAAATGAGGAAGCTGACTCGTGCTCAATTCAAATCGAAGAGTTTCACATCTTCAGAGAAACCACTTCAAATTGTTCATATGGATCTGTGTGGACCATCGCGAAAGGAAGGAACTGGAGGAGAACGTTACTTTATGCTAGTCATTGATGACTTCTTGAGACTTACGTGGGTTGCCTTTTTGAGAGAGAAATCTGATGTGTTTGAGAAGTTCAAAAAGTTCAAGGCGTTAGTTGAGAATCAGATAGGAAGGAAGTTAAAGGAAATTCACTCAGACAGGGGAGAAGAATTTATGTCAAGAGATTTCAAAGAATTTTGTGACAGACATGGAATTAAAAGAGAATATACTATTCCAGGTACTCCTCAACAAAATGGAGTTGTAGAACGCCAAAATAGATCAGTTCAGCAGATGGCAAGGGCTATGATGAGTGAAAGGGACATTTCACAAACCTTTTGGGTGGAGGTTGTTCACACGGTTGTTCATATTCTAAACAAAGCACATCTAAGGCCGAATAGTGATAAAACTCCATATGAGTTGTGGTTTGGTCGACCTGCATCAATCAAGCACTTCAAAGTATTTGGAAGTAAATGCTACATCAAGAATAATGATGATCATCTGGGTAAATTTGATAGTAGAGATGATGAAGGTATCTTCTTACGATATGCAACGAACAGTAAAGGATACAGATGCTTTAACAAAAGAATGCATAAGATAGTAGAATGTATTAATGTTTGAATTGATGAAGAAGCTCTTGTAAAAGATCAACAGAGAATAAGCACTAAGCCAGATGAAAAAGATGATGAGAATAATGAAAATGATGAACAACAAATCTCAGAGTCACAAGAAGATGATGAATCAGGTGGAGAAGAGACACCCAGACAAGAAGAGTCAAGACAACAATCAGCATCAAATCCTTCCTCCAGAATTACTCAAAAGAATCATCCTGAAAGTCAAATAATTGGTGAAAAAGACAAAGGTGTACAAACCAGGAGAAGGATAATCAAAGACACCGAGAAATCACATATAGCCTTCATATCCATAGTGGAACCCAAGAACTTTAATGAAGCCAGTAAAGACGTAAATTGGTTAAAATCAATGAATGAGGAACTGGACCAGATTGAAAAGAATGTCACTTGGGAACTCATTCCTAGGCTAGCAAATAAAAATGTAATAGGATCCAAATGGGTCTACAAAATTAAGATGAATGAGCAAGGAAATATTGTAAGAAATAAGACTAGATTGGTCTGCAAAGGATATGCTCAAATAGAAGGACTGGATTTTGATGAAACATTTGCACCCATAGCAAGATTAGAAACTATTAGAATGTTTATTTCCTATGCTTGTCATAAATAGTTTAAAGTCTATCAAATGGATGTCAAGTTAGCTTTTATAAATGGAGATCTAAAAGAAGAAGTCTATATGGAACAACCAGAGGGTTTCCAACTATCAGATAACCTTGACTTTGTCTACAAGCTGAAGAAATCCTTATATGGGTTGAAACAAGATCCTCATGCCTGGTATTACAGACTGGATAAGTATCTTCAAGACAAAGGGTTCAAGAGAGGAACAGTTGACAGCAATCTATATATCAAAACAGAGGGTAATGATTTGCTCATTGTGTTAGTCTATGTAGATGACATCATCTTCGGAAGAAATAATGCTTCATTGGTACAATGGTTTGCGTCTCCCATGCAGTCTGAATTTGAAATGTCTATGATAGGGGAACTGTCATTTTTTCTTGGTCTACAAATTACTCAGAGGTATGAAAGAACATTTCTTTCTGAGGAGAAATATCTAAGAGAAATGTTGAAAAGGTTTCAAATGGAAGATTCTACACCTATGAGCACACCTATGGTCAATGGATGCAAGTTAAGCAAGGATGATGACTCACCTGATGTTGATCAGAGTTCATATAGGTCTATGATAGGCATCCTATTGTACATCACGGCATCTCGTCCAGACATAATGCATGATGTTGGAATGGTAGGAAGGTATCAGGCTGCACCTAAACATAGTCATTTGTTAGCTGTCAAAAGAATATTCAGATACTTGAAAGGAACAATGAACTACGGCCTATGGTATCCTAGGAATCAGAATTTTCAACTATCAATCTATTCCAATGTTGATTGGGCTAACAGCGTGGATGAAAGGAAAAGCACGAGTGGAGGTGCATTATTCTTAGAAGATTCCCTTGTAGCATGGTTGAGCAAGAAGCAAGGTTCCATTTCCTTATCAACTATAGGATTGAATACATTTCAGCTGCCACTTGTTGTACCCAAGTATTGTGGATGATTCAGACACTTGCAGACTTGGAGGTAAAATATATTGCACCGATCCCAATTCATTGTGATAATACTAGTGCAATTAATGTGTCAAAGAATCCTATATTTCACTCCAAGACCAAGCATATACCCATCAAGTATCACTTCTTGAGGGAACAGGTGACCAACACTGTTGTCTCTTTGCATTATATTCCATCCAAAGATCAGATTGTTGATATCTTCACTAAACCGCTTGCAAAAGCTCAGTTTGAGTATCTACGCCAGAAGTTGGGAGTGACCCCGTTATCAAGCTAAATAGTCTATCTGATCAGGGGGAGAGTGCTCCTAGTATATCTGATCAGGAGGAGCACAAAGTCACTCTCTGTTTTCTTTGACATTGATGTCAAAGGGGGAGAAAAAGGTGTTGTCTGTATGCTACAGTTGAAGGTCTAAGCATAATAGTGCAGCCTTTCAAGGTTGCCATCAATGCCAAAGGGGGAGATTGTTGGCATGTTTTACAGGAAGCGTGTGCTTGTCATTGATGGCAAGAACAGCATCGACGATGCAAACAGGAAAATCATAAACTCAGGAGGGGAAGTGAACAGTATGCAGAGATCAAAGCTTAGAAGGGAAAGCGCAGTATAGAAACGTGATCAGTATCAAAATCCTTGATCGTGGATTTGCTTCAAGAGTCTTCACAACCGTCGGATCAAATTAAGTAGAAGGATAGGATAAGCAAAGATGGAGAGACATTGGATTTAATCCAAGGCAAAGTTGCATCGCAGACAGAACGAGTCGTTGATCTAACATCTTGATCAAACGAACACCATTCGTTTCGGGTCTAAAGATGTGAGGAGGTTACTCTTCAGAAAAATCTCACTTCAAGATTTTTCAATTTGAGATTTGAAATTCCTGAAGTCCAGAGAGTCGAAGAGCCGGATTAAATTTCAAACCGTCAGATCCATAGGGATACGTGGCGACAGATCGTGAGCTCTGGAGAAATCACTTCGAGAGTTTCAGTTTGAGATTTGAAATTCTCGAAGCCCGGATTGTCGGAGAACCGAAATAAATTCTCGACCGTCGGATCATACAAAGTAGATCTCAGTTGTCAGATCGTCTTAAGAATATCTCAAGCGTCAGATCGTCTTAAGCGAATCTGGGTCATCTAATCCAGAAAAGACATGGCGTAAACCTGTGGACTCCGGGTAAAGACCCGAAATAAGCCTCAACCGTCTGATTCAAGGACATGTGGCAGACCATGTCAGCAAGGACATGTGGCAGACCACGTCAGCGAGTGACACGTGGCAACCACTCAGTCTGTGCCAAGTCAACAGGTGATATGTTTAATGTTACGTTTTGGGAGTTTCACCACCAACAGATGCCTAAAGTGTCGAAGTCTCGAACGTCGAAGTCCCTAAGTGGACGTAAGTCGTCCGATCTGAAAATCACTTCGGGTGCATTCTCAACTGTTGATCTAGTACAGTGGAAGGACAGTGTAAGTAGAAGTGTTAACTAACAACAAGCGGTCTCCACCGCCTATGACTTATTTAGTAGGTGACCACTTCGGAGGAGAATGAAGCAGCAATCAGTGTAAAGCCTCGAAGGGACGAAGTCACTTATGATCATTGATCGTGCAGGAGGGTACGTGTCAATAGATCGTTGACTCTGAGCGAAACTACTCCGGGAAAATGCGAAGGAGAAAGGTTTGAAATTGCCGAAGGCCGAAGTCCTGGAGCGGAGGATAGTCGTTGGATTAAGGAGGACAGGTGTCTGCAGATCATCAACTCCAAAAGATTGACGTACGGAGGAAAGAAGGGTTTGAGAGTTGAAACTCACGAATCCCGGATCACAAAATAAACTGTAGTCGTTGATTTGGAAGGGAGCTACATGTCGACAGATCGTGGAGATCTGGGATTGCGTGTGGAAGGAGGAAAGGAAGGCAGATAGCAGTCGTTGATCAAGTGGCATCGCCAAGGGATTGAAGATCAACGATCATGCTCAATTGTGGGGCCAGAACATGCTCGGGTCTTAATTTTTCTTGAGTGGGCCACAATCAAAACCATGGTATCGCCAAAGGCATACGTGGAGCTATGTAGTGAATTGCGAGGTGAAAAGAAGGATGCCCTCAAACCGCCTTTGGGCGCGCCCGCAATCGCGTGGTCACGTGAGATCATCGCCCAAGGTCATATCGAAAGAAGGAGCTGGCACTCGCTAGACCGAGATAGCGAAGCCCTTTTTGAATAGGCGTGTGGTCACCGCTAGTGGTCACATAAAGGAAGGGGCTTATGACTAATTTACCTACAGCGAATAAATCAACTGACTGTAACTGCTAGTGAAGAAAAGGAATCTCAGGATAACGGGAACAAATGATGAATAGACAGTGAGTAACTGCCAGTAAAGTGGCAGAGTTGCGATGAGGACCTAGGAGAGAACTAGGCGAAAATATGACATGCAGAACATAGAAGAGGATATATATAGAATTGAGATGCAGCACAAAGTTGTGGTGACGAAGATTTGTCGGGATGATCTGGCAGAGGACTTGGCGTGATAAAGACATGCAGAGAATGTGCTTTTCAGAAACTAATGCATGAGCGTACAAGGTCGTAGTAAGCAGCAGAAAAGGAGCAGAGAAGAGGCGCAACGTATAGCATGCAGAGGCAGCACATAGCATAAAAGGTAGAAGAGAAGTTGAACAGAGAGGGGTAGTGTGCAGGAGGAAAAAGAGAAGAGCATAGAAGCAGAAAGAGGCAAAAGCGGAACATAGCATAGAAACTGAAGAAGGCTAAGGAGACATGGAGCTGTAATATACCATATCAGAGACATAGCAAGTAAGTAAAGTTTTGTAAGTTTCAATCAAGGTGGTAGGGTGGTGCTAGGGAGGATTGTAGTGCTCTAAATTCTAGTTGGTGCTAGAAGATATTCTGGGAGTTTGTGCTTCCATCTAGTTGGTTCTAGAGAAACTTGGAAGTTGGTGCTTCCATCTAGTTGGTGCTAGAGAAATCTGAGAGTTGGTGCTCTCTGCAAGTTGTAGCTTGCTATCAGAGGTTGTAGCCTCATATTTGAGTTGGTTCTCAAAGACTATGATGTACATGAAGGTTGGAGCTTGATTGACATCTGAAGAAGAAGAGTTTTTCTCCCTTTATGGGTTTCCTCATGAAAATCTGTGTCTCTATGTATTATGTGTGATTGATCAAATATTGTATATCTATGCATGTTAAGTTATCAGTAACACATTAAATAATAATCTAGAAAGATTCAGAAAAGAACAAGAAAAGTTTCAAGCTTATATTATAACTGATTCACCCCCCCCCCCTCTCAGTTATATTTCTAACAAAGATGTCTGCAAGCACCAAGCTTGTTGACAAGTTAGAAGGTGTGGATAACTTATGTTCCTGGAAGTATAGGATTTCACTCATTCTTGAAGAGAATGACCTTACAAGATTCATCCAAGAAAATGTACCAAAACCCGCAGATGCTACAGCTAAACCAAAGTACCAGAAGGATATGTGGCCAAAAGAATCATTGCAGACTCTATTAAAGACCACTTGATCCCTCAATTTTATTCTAAGAATACTCCAACAGAAATATTTGATGCACTAACCAGAATGTATGAAGGAAAGAACATTAACTAGAAGAAGAACTTGAGGACCCAACTCAAGAATACAAATATGCAGAAAGGAGAAATCGTTCATGACTACTTCTCTAGGGTTTCTCAATTCAAGGAACATCTAGAAGCAATTGGAGACAACTTAGATGAATATGAACTCATAATTACAGCTCTTAATGGTCTCACGAGACCTTGGGATGCATTCATCCAAACTGTTTGTGCCAGAAAGGAGAAACTACAATTTGGCAGTATTAGGCAAGAATGTGTTCAAGAAGAAGCAAGATTAGCTAACCGAGAAGAAGTACTACTAAGGGATGAAGATAAAGCTCTAGTTTCTCATGTTAAAGGAGGAAAGAGAAGGTCTCACTTCAAGAAGGAGACCCGCCTACCTAAGGAAGCTCACTCCCCAAAGAGATTCATCCATAAAGAATATCACCCGCCAAGAAGATTCCAGAAGTTTTAGAAAGGTCAAAGAAGAGAAAAGGATCTTTCCTCTTATCAATGATACCATTTTGACAAGATGGGACATATTGCTAAGAATTGTCTAGCTAGAAGAGAAATAACAAAAGACACCATGCACATGCAGTTGAAGATGATGAGCCACCCATAAAGATGATTAAAGAAAAGATTGAAGACTATGTCTTATTCTCTGCCCTCTTAGGATCAGTATCACCTGGAGAGGATACTTGGCCCATAGATAGTGATGCTTCTAAGCACATGACAGGTCAGAGAAACATTCTCTCTAGCCTTACAAAAAAGAAATCTCCCCAGAAAGTTACACTTGGAGATGATTCCCTATCAAAGGAGTGGGAGAGTCCACCTACAAACTTGATTCAAGGACCCCAATGAAGATGAAGGATGTACTATATGTACCAGGTTTGACAAAGAATTTTCTTTCTATCTTTGGTTTAGATAATAAAGGTTTCAAGATTGCATTCATAGATGGTGAAGTTCTTATGTGGCCTAAAGGAAAAACCATAGAAGATGCAATTGTTATTGGTGAAGATTTTCCAAGTCCTATCAAGCTTCCAACTGGGTCTGTCTTTGACCTCAAGTTGGCTCTAAGTTTCAACTGTCAATGAAGGTATTGGTGTTGTTTTAGGACAGCCAACAGTTCAAGAACTTCTTGCTAATTTGTTATGGTTACATTCACAATTTTAGGTGATCTAACATGTAGTTTTAGTCACCAAGGGTTTGCACATGCATACTAAAATAAATGTAACACACCTAGAGATCTTTACAGCTAAAAATAAAGCAGATCTAAACTCTAACACACATAAAAATGTACACAGGTATTTTTGATCAACATGACCCTGGATAAAAAAAAACCCCCGGGGAAAACTAGTTTGGAATATATGTCTATATATGAGGATAATAGATGGTGGAATACAACAAGTACAAAATACAAATGAACTGGATATAATAGCAACTTGATCCAAGCTTAAACACAAGTCCAAACAAAGCAGGTGTGCCCTAGGATGGTGTGCCCCTCATAAATGTTGCCAAGACCACTGAATCTGAGTCAGATGCTAATTGTGAGCTCTGAATGGAAAACCCCTCCACAGTACTCTGATACTGAAGTGTAGCCTCCCTCTGAAACTGATCCCACTGCAATATGACAAGTATAAGACCTCCCCACTGTTGATGCGCCCTCCTCAACTGTGGAAGATCCTCAACAAACAAACAAGGCCCAAACCCTGATGGCTCTCTCCATGAAAGGATGTGCCCAAGCTAGCCTCACCTAATGCACCAAACCTCATCTCCAAGCTCTCTCTCAAACTCTCCAAGTGAGCAAATGAGTGAATGAGCTCCTCATTGCCCTTTGCACCCCTCTTGAACCTCCATAAGGAAACCTAATATATCAATGGTTAACATCATCCCATCTCCCATCTCATCAAAGGTTGAGATCTCTCCAAACAAATCTCACTCAAAAACCCACTTTGGGTTAAGTTCCCTAAGTTCACTTTATGTCTCTAATTCACCCACAAAGTGAATTAATAGCCATTTTAGGCATAAATGACAAAATCACTTTTGACTTAAATCTCCTAAGTCAAAGTGAAATTAGACATAAAGTACAAGGCACAAAGTGCATAGTACTTCCCACGTGTGTTTAGGAGCTCACAAACACATGGGGAACACCTCCCAAGGTACATAATCTCAACAATTGGAACATAAGAAGGTGGCATGTATAAGTTAAAAGGTCACTCAGATGCAGCCTTGACTCACTCCACTGAGAGTCCATGTGAAATTTAGCATAGAAGACTAGCTCACATCAACTACAAAGCCTTACCATATGTAAGAAAAGTAGTTACAGGTCTACCACACTTCAAGGTTGATCATGAAGCAGTGTGCAAGGGATGTGCACAAGGAAAAAACATAAAGAATCATTTCCTGAAGAGCGACAATAAAGAAAAAGGAGTCTTGGAACTCATCCACTCAAATGTATGTGGCCCAATGCCATCAACCTCTCTTAGTGGGTATGTATACTATGTATCATATATTGATGACTATTATCTCAAGACTTGGGTTTACTTCTTGAAATCAAAAGATTAAGTATTTGGAAAATTCAAGGAATTCCAAGCCTTGATAGAGAATCTCTCTGAAAGAAAAATCAAGATACTCATGTCAAATAATGGAGAAAAATACACCTCAAAAGAATTTGTAAGATTTTGCAAAGATGTCGGGATTAAGAGGGAGCTCACCACTCTCTACAATCCTCAACAAAATGGTGTAGCAGAAAGAAAGAACATAACTATAATGGAAGCAGTGAATACTATGATCCATGATCAAGATCTTCCAATGCACTTATGGGAAGAAGCAGTGAGAACAACAATGTATGTACAAAACATATTATCCCATAGTGCACTTCGGTTCAAAACCCTAGTAGAAATGTTCTCCGGAAAGAATCCAGAAGTAAGTCATCTCAAGATATTTGGTTGTCCAGTGTTTGTACACATTCCAAAAGAGAAGAGAACCAAGATGGACCCTTCAGGAAAGAAGGGAATATTTGTTGGATACTATGAGGTCTCAAAGGCCTTCATAATTTACATATCAGGTTACCATCATATTGAGATCATCAGAGATGTAACCTTTGATGAAGATGCAACACTCAAGAACTCAAGGAGATGTCAACATGAAGAAGTATATGAAGAAGAGCATGTAGCTCCCAGAGTTGCAGAACTAATGAGGGAAGTCACAGCTTCCCCTGATGATGAGATTCAAGAAGATCATGACATGATAGAATCTCAAGAACCTCCCCAAATGACAATCCCTCACAAGATAAATCCATCTTGGGCAAGGGAACTTATTCAATATGGAGAGAAGTATGGTGCCCAAGAAGGAACCATGAGACAAATCAAGAAACCTGAGCCATTTTCCAGCTATATGGCTTTGATGTGTGATCTCATAGAAAAGGATCCTACTTGCTTTGAAGAATCCATTCAGAAGAAAGAATGGGCAGATACCATGACAAAAGAATACCAATCCATTATAAAGAATCATGTATTGGAAATAGTTCCCAGACCGAAGAACAAAGATGTGGTATCTTCCAAATGGTTATACAAGATAAAACATGTTGATGGAAGTATTGACAAATATTAAGAAAGGTTTGTAGCTCGTGGATTTTCTCAAAAGGAAGGCATTGATTATGAAGAGATGTGTGCTCATGTAGCCAGATACACTTCTATCAGAACCATCGTAGGTCTTGCAACAAAAATGAAGTGGAAGTTACACCAAATGGATGTGAAAACAACCTTCTTAAATGGTTTCATTGAAGAAGAAGTGTATATAGAACAACCTCAAGGGTTTGAAGTTGAAGATAGAAAGACTCATGTCTACAGATTGAAGAAGGATCTATACGGATTGAAGCAAGCTCCTAGAGCTTGGTATGGAAGAATTGACAGTTTCCTAACAAGCTTTGGCTTTACCAAGAGTAAATTTGATTCTAACCTTTACTTCAAGGTTATGAATGATGAGCTAGTTATATTGTTGTTGTATGTAGATGACATATTCTTAACTAGAGAAGAAAAGTTCATCACAGATTGTAAGAAGAAGCTCGTTGCAAAGTTTGAGATGAAATACCTAGGCTTAATGCACTATTTCTTAGGTCTTGAGGTTTGGAAGAGCCCAAAGAAGATCTTAATTAACCAAGAGAAGTATGCAATTGAAATACTGAAGAGGTTTGATATGTTGGAGTGTAAATCCATGAACACGTCCATGGAAACAAAGTTGAAGCTCCTAGTTGATACTTCATCAGAATTGGTTGATGCTACGTTGTACAGACAGATCATTGGATCGTTGATGTATCTGACGAATACCAGGCCAGATATATGTTTTGTTGTGAACACCTTTAGTCAGTATCTGGTAGAGCCCAAATGTATTTACCTTGTTGCTGCAAAACGTGTGATGAGATACCTTAAGGGTACGCTGGACTTTGGTCTTTGTTATAATGGAGATCATGACTTCAGACTAATTGGTTATACTGATTCAGATTGGGCTGGAAGTGTTTCTGACAGAAAGAGCACTCCAGGATGTTGTTTCAGTCTGGGGTCAGCCATGACTTCATCGCAGAGTAGGAAGCAATCCAATATTTCTCTCAGCACGGCAGAAGAGGAATACATTGTTGCATGTTCTGCCAGTTGTGAAGCCATATGGCTTCGAAAGTTGTTGACAGGTCCATTTGATCTGGAGATAACCAGATCAAATGGCAGAGAACCTTGTGCTCCATGACAAGTCAAAGTACATAGAAATATGATATCACTACATTCGTGATATGGTGCAGAGGGGAGCTATAAAGCTCCAATATGTTTGCACAGATGAGCAGGTTGGAGATGTGTTGACCAAGCCTCTGTCTCATATAAAGTTTGAGCACTTTCAAGACAAGCTTGGTATACTTTGAAAGGACCTCCCTCGAAAGGGGGAGTGATGATGATACTATGGTATCCTGACCAACAGCGGGTAGCTCAGTTAGGATTTTATATCTTAGGGGACTGATCATCCCTGGACAAATCCTGAAGGTCTGGTAAGGACAGTCTGTCAGAGTACATGTGCATGTATATGCTAGCTATGGTCAGTAGTGGTAGCTTTGTTAGGATTTTTATAATCCTAGGGAATCTTATGATTACTGGGCAGATCCCGAAGGTCCGGTAAGGATGCTCTGTCAGAGTACCACATGGTAGCTCCATGAGGATTTTATATCCTAGGGAATCTTATGATTCATGGGAAGATCCCTAGGGAATGTCAGAGTACCACAAAATGTTATTGATACACCTGCCTCATTTTGTTTCTCTATGATGATGATGATGGTGTTGATCCAGCCTCTTGTTGTGATGATGGTGTTGATCCAGCCTCTTGTTGTGATGATGGTGTTGCTCCAGCCTCGTGTTGTTGATGATGATGTTGTTGATGATGTTATTATATTATGCTAACTGATGTTGATGTTTCAGGTTCCAACTTCATGTTGTGAATGATGATGATGATAATCCAGCTCCATGTTGTGAATGATGATATTATTGATGATGAGAAAAAATTATGATGATTTATAGATATTCCAGTCAGTGTTCCAGATCTTGTTGATGTTGCTTCCCTCTCTCTCTCTCTCTCCTGATGATGTTGTAGAATACCCTTCTTATTAAGGGGGAGTGTTGAAATATTGTAACTACAAAGAATATTCTACTTATTATTGAGCTATTATATTATAGATCAATCCCCTTTTGTGAATTGATTATGTCAAGCTTTGTATAAGACCAAATCTCCTTTTGTGGATTGGTCAAACCCTAATTATATGATGTTAATTAAGAAGTCGACCCCCAGGCCTAATTAAAGTGGTTTTAGCCACTAAGTGAAGAAGTCGGCCATGCTTGATGAAGAGACACCACCCTAGCACCTTCCAGCCAGTATAAATAAGACTGGAAGGAGCCTCATTAGCTCACTCACTCGTCACTCATCTAGTGCACAAGTTTGAAGGAAGTTGCAGTTGCCTGAAGATAGAAGAGAGAGGCACATTGTTCAATGTTGGATATTCTCTTATGTTTGGTTTATTATCTTGGCATTGTATTGGCAATCTATATTAAGGAAGTTTTTGTTGGGTTTTCTCCCCATGAGGGTTTCCCGGGATAAATGTTGTGTACCTTGTGATTGTGTATCTTTCAGTGATCATGCTTATGCTATTATTGTCTAGTAAATTGAAAAGAACTTAATAACAGCTCTAAATTTAACAACATCAATGACAACACCATTCAACAATATTCCTCGTTGTCTTTGATGGCAACACTCATACTCCCTCTGTCATTATGCTCCTGATCTTTCTCTCCCTCTTTGACATCAATGGAAAAGGGTAACTCTTCTCTTTGGGGCTTCTCCCCATGAACTCATGGTGTTGAATAGTATTTCACCTTCCTTTTATGTATTCTTATCATTTCATTCCTTGTTATAGTCCTTGGAGCTCTTTTGTGTGACTTCAATCCTCTTTCTCTCCTCTTTGTCTAGGACGTACATGTTATTTGGTCTTCTTGTTGTTGCAACCAATCTTCCTAAGTCTTCTTCTCTGATTTCACATCTTCGAGAATCAAACTTATGATTGTATCCCTGATCACATATTTTACTGACACTAAGGAGACTATGCTTCAAATCTTCAACTAGTAAAACATTTGTTGCTTTTACATTTTCACTTCCAAGGATCATTGCACCTTTTTCCAAGTATTTTGACAGAGGAGTCATTTCCAAATGCAACACTGCCACTTTTTCCTTTCTTTAAGCTGATGAATTTGTTTTGGTCCCCAGTCATGTGTGTTGAGAACCTATTGTCTATGTATCATTTGTCTTCTTTGTTTTCAACAAGCAATGTTAATTGACAATCTTCCTTGTTTGGATTCTCTTTCATTTCCCATACTACAGTTGGTTTTATAATAAGAGCATCTTCTTTCATATATCTGCAATCTTGTGCTTTGTGACCAAGATTATTGCATTTATATCATACAATGTTATGATCTATCAGTGGATCAAATGGATTGTAATTTCTGTTGACAAATCCATGATCATTTGCAGATCTACTATTTACATGATTTTCCTTTGGATATCCATAATCATTTATGTTGCTCGTATAGTTGTTTCTTGCATTGATTTTACAGTGAATTGCTTTGTGTCCAAAGTTTCTGCAAGCATAACAATGACCAAGAAAAATATTCTCATACCTGGTAGAAAAGGACCTTCTTGGTGTCTCACCCCTTCTGAATTCTAATATTTTGTTCTAGCTAGGGATGTCATGTTCATGTTGTTCTTCAACTCCCCTTTGTTTGTTGATTTTGCTTCTTAAGGCATTTGCATAGTTTTTAGAATTTCTTTCATCTTCCCTATCTGTTTTATATGTGTTTGTTGTCTTCAAACTGTTGTCATATCCAAGTCCTGTCTTATCGGTAGGTGATCTCTGTTTTCTAAGCATTTCATCTAACTTTTCAGTACTTCTTTCAATTTTTTTGTAGTAATTCAACTTTTTTGTTATCAACATCAGTGATTTTCTTGCGTGATCCAATTCTGCTTTCAATTTCTGATTATCTCCAGTTTTCTTGACTTTATCTAACTGCTCCTTCAAGCTGTCAATTGTCTTTTCAAACTCATGATTCTCTTCTTCACAATTTTTCACTTCGTTTTTTAACTCTATTTATTTTTTTTGAGCTTGATATTTTCTTCTTCGGTGTGCTTCAATTTTTCAAGATTCTCTTCATCTTCCTGTTCATTTTCTGTGAGGTCTTTGCTTCCCCAGAAAGATTCTATGTTTGTTTCTTCTATCTTTGCATAAGACTCTTCTTCAGAATTGATTTCATTTATTTTAGAATTTTTGTGGTCGTCATTTTAAGTTTCTTGAGTTATGAAGAGAACTTCCCTTCCCTTTATTCTCCATCGCTTTGATATGAAGAATTGTTGTACTCCTTGGAGCAAATACTCTTTTTCTTGTGGAAGCTTTTATTTTCTTCAAAAGGAAATTTCTTACAATAGTGTCCTACTCTACCACAATTGAAGCATTTAAAAGGTAACTTACCTTTGTATTTGTCGGTTCCCCTCTTGAGCCTTCTTACGAAATATGCTTCGTCTTCATTTGACTCATCGCATGGTATTTCTTCTACCTTGTGTTCTTTGTTCCTTGTTTCCTTCGTGGCTTTAAGAGTTGTTTCTTTGTTTGGTTGTTCATTTTTTGTATCCGTTCTCATTTCATATGTTATGAGGGTCCCATGTAGTTCATCCATTGTCGTTTTGGTCAAATCCCTAGTTTATTCAATGGTCGAGACTTTGGCATCATATCTCAAAGGAAGTGATCTCAACACTTGTTGTACAACCAAGGATTCTTTGACTTCTCCTAATCATCCGATAGCATTGACAACTTCATCTACTATGAGTAAATAGGTTGCAATATCTTCTTTTTCATTAATTTTTAGATTTTCAAAATGTGTTGTGTCCATAAAGCTTGACCTGCTTGACTTTCGAATCGCCTTCATAAATATTTTGAAGTTTATCCCAAACCTCTTTAACTGTGTTGCAACCCATGACCTTGCTAGAAACAGTGGGTGTCATTCCACTTATGATAACATGCCTACCCTTTGAATTACAGCTCATTAATTTCTTCTCATCTGGATCGGTTGGAATATTTTCAGGAACTTTATAGCCATTGACAACTGAGAGCCAAATATCCACTCCTAAATTTGTCAAGTAAATTTGCATTTTGTTGCTCCAGTATGCATAATTGTTTCCATCAAATGGTGGAATCACATTTGGAATGTGGGCTTCCATTTTTGCTCACAATCTTCCTTCCAGTAGTTAGACTGTTCTAAAGGTAACCTGCTCCGATAACAATTGTTGATACTCAGAGAAGGAGTGAATCAGTATCAAGTACAATTTAGCACATTTTAAAACTTTGACTTTTCAATCAAATAAATGCATCCCAATATACAGTAAAGAGAAGAAGAAAAAATTCACAACGCACAACAGATTTACATGGAAATCCAAATGGAATAAAACCACAGAATGTTTTTCTTATATAATAACAAGATTACATTCATAGGAAGCTACAACTTCCAAAATTCTCCAGCTCCAACTGGAAGGAGGCTTCAACCCCCTAATTTAAAAGTTCCAACCTAAAGGAAACTACAACTCCCTAGATTCTCTAGCTCCAACTGGAAGGAGGCTCAAACCCCCTTTCATTTCTCTTTCCTTCCACCATCAAATATGTATCTAAAAGAATCATCATCATCAAATTGGGTCCACATATAAAACCCAACAACCACATAAACACATGTGCCAATCATGTGCCAAAAACTCCAAAATATGAGCCTCACAAGCTGGGTCCACATAGAGATTTTATGTCCACATGGGTCCACATATAAAACCAAACAAACACATAAAAACATGTGCCAAGATCTCCAAGGATACGCCTCAAATCATGTGCCAAAATCTCCAAAATTTGAGTCTCAAATCATGTGCAAAACCCTAATCATGTGGAAACCCTAATGCATGAGATCTTAGGTCACAAGCCTTCCTCAACTTCACCATCAAGAGGGAAACACCTTCCATAATATTGTGCACCCATAGCAATGATCAAAATATCCTCCAAGTATACTTCATAAGAGCTCCTTATCCTCTGTGTACGTTCACTACCAAACTCATGCTAAGAAATCACAAGCTTGAATGATGAAAATGAGAGGTTCTTAATGTGTATTTATACCTTTCCAAGTGCTTCTTATACTTAACTTTAGGGTCGACCTATAACTTCTAATTTGCAACACTTTTAGGGGCAAATTCATGTTGAGATTTGGGTACCTTGGAAAGTGGTCCCCTTGTGTTTGTGAGCCTATA
>ML799102.1:345684-369409 GCA_009831015.1 Picea engelmannii | reverse complement strand
CCAAATAGATCGACAAACAAAAGTGGTCAATTGGATGATTATGCATATCCTACACATGTACAACTCTAAGAATCTACATACATGGGATCATGAGATCCCCCCATATGTTCAACATAGCTACAACAAATCCCCCCACATTTCTACATATGTTCAACATAGCTACAACAAATCCCCCCACATTTCTATTGGACACAACCCTTTCCAAGTGTGTTGAGGGTTCCATCCATTGGCCCCCATTAATGTATTGTTTTCCATTGCATATTAACAGGAAGAGTCCTCCCATGCTCAAACCGAGGTAGATAGAGCATCCAAATTTGTTGAAAGGATGCATCGCATCCAAAAACAAATTCATGATATCCTATATAAATCCAATTCCAAGTGCAAGCAATGACATGCATGCTTGTTATGACCCATGGTGAGTATATATGGGTCTGAATGTATATGACATGACCCCAAGGGGGGGAATATATGGGCCTAAATGTACATTTAAGGTGTAAATATATATGTAATAAGGTTGTCCTAATGGTAAAGGGGCCTCATGTGCAAGTGTGAATAGGTATATATCGAGGCCATGTATTCATTATTGGAGAGATGTGAATTGTGATGGATGAATGTATTTGGTTATTTGGAGTGGGTTCCTTTATTATTTAAGGCATTATCGTGTAACTAATATATCTTGGAGTTTTTATCCACACTCACATTTTGTACATGGTGTGTACTTATATTATGTTATGATAATTTAAGCATTTTGATCGTTACATTTCGTATGAGAGGACTGATCCTAGGGTTTTCCTTCCTCAATACAACCATTTTTTTCATTTTTACTATAATGTTTTCTTGGAGCCACTTCAGAAGGTGAAACTTGGATGATATTGAGAAGACTTATCATATTACCTATGGTACGAATTTCCACTTCTGAGTCATTTTACTTTCAGAAATACATTATGTGGAAGATAGGGTTTTTTAGTAGTCTTGTAACTAGTCTCAAACAAGTGTTTCAGGTAAAATAGTCATAACTTATTTATAGAATATCCAAATTCAATGAGACCAATTTCATTGGAACAAGTACAGTCCCTAGTATTTTGTGTGAAAGTTTCAGAATCATATATCAAATATTGGGTGCATGGCATGCTGTAAAACTTCGCTCTCCTAGAAAGGCAAAAAATAAGAAAGGTTTGGGAAAGTTACCATAACTTTAAGTTAACTCATCCCATTTTGGTCAGACCACAGAGTACTAACAGTCACAATTTCATACTCAAAAGGGATGTGATTGCAGAGATATATCAGAAGGAAGGTCGACTAGGAGGACAAACTCCAAATCAAGGTTTCAAAGGTATGCTCACTTAAAACTATCATAAATTTTGATTTGAATGTATGATTGAGCTGATTCAAAAAGCATTGGAAAGTGAATATATAGAATATTGTATTGGAGTAATGATTATAACTATTTGAGATCATTATTCCTAATATATTGAGGTTGTAATTTGAGGTTTGGGTTAGACCTCAATTAAGAATCAATGACAATACCAAAATTTAGTGTAGCACAACTACAAGATCTATTAGTTACACAATAACTCCTTAAATAATAGGGGAAACCCTCCAAATAACAAAATACATCCATACATCACAATTCACATATCTCCAATAATAAATACATGACCTCTATATATACCTATTCACACTTTCACATGAGGCCCATTTACCAATAGCCCGATATTATTACATATATATTTACACATTACATGTATATTTAGACCCATATATTCTCCCCCTTGGGATCATATCATATACACTTAGCCCCATATATGCTCCCCTTGGGTCAGAACATATACCAATTGTAATGATCCTAATGATTAAATTATCATAAAAAAACAGAAGTACACACCATGTATAGAATGTGAGCATGGAGCACAACTCCAATATATATTAGTTACACAATAATTCCTTAAATAATAGTGGAACCCCCTCCAAATAACCAAATACATTCATACATCAAAATTCACATCTCTCCAATAATGAACACGTGACATCTATATATGCCTATTCACACTTTCACATGAGGCCCCTTTACCATTAGGTCAACCTTATTACATATATATTTACACATTACATGTAGATTTAGGCCCATATATTCCCCCACTTGGGGTCACATGATATACATTTAGCACCATATATGCTCCCCTTGGGTCATAACATGGCTAGAATTAGGTTCCACATAGATTTCAGGTTGGGGATAAGGTGTGGTTGCATTTGTAGAAAGAGCACCTCATAATCCCCCACAGGAAGCTCAGACCACTCTGATATGGGTCTTATACCATCATGAAGGTTATGGGTGAGAATTATTTTGAATTGAGTATTCCTCCTTTCCTTGTCTTGCACCGAGTGTTTAATGTAGATATACTTCGACCATATGTTCACCCCTATTCGACACCTTGGAGGTGGTTGAGCATTTGACCCCTAAAAAAATGGATCTTGAGTGCATCGAGAAGCATATAGTGTATCTTATCATGGACACCAAGAAAAATGGAACCCACCAATAGAGCATACAACTCTATCATGTTGTCAAAGTTGAATAGCTTCATCACCAAGGAAAGTGGCTCACCAAGAGTCAAATTCAGAAAATTTTCCTCATTTAATGAAGGAACTTGAAGAAAAGTGCACCATTTATTCCTAAGGGGGAAGGACTAATATAGGTTTAACATAAATGGCCACCAACATATTCCACTAGCTCAACAGGATTCTCCATCTCGACATTGCTTTTTATCTACATCTTTTTAGTTCCTAAAGTTGTAGGGCCATTTTGAGGCCTTACAAAAAAACAATTGGCCATTCGAGGGCTTGGGATTTCAATGGCATGCCCAAGCCTACCAACAAATGTACTTCTAAATTATATCTTTCCATCGAGCTATTGTTCACCTCAAACTGAGATTATATATAAAAATTTCATCCCTAGGAAGTCGATATATCAACTAACCACTTCGAGGCCTATAATATTTTTGGCGCTTTGTCTCCTAGTGTTAAAGTTTTGGATCTTTAGGTTTTGGTAATTTTTGTTAAAATACCATTTCATCCTCTTGTAATCCTCTCTTGTGAATGACCATAGCCAACACCGCTCTCTTAAAATATAGGATACCATCATTCTAGCTAGTTTGTATTGATTTTCATTTCATAATCTTTTCTGATTTCATTTATTAGTAGAATATATTTCTCACTATATTATTGTGCTCCCTACAATATTTATGTGTCTGTTTCCATTAATATTCCTACCTTTAATTTCATTATCTATACAATCTAGATCATACCATTTGCACACAAACTATAACTTTCTCTAAATCAACAACCCCCACAACATAACCAAGCACAACAACCCACCAAGGAATTTCCCATACATCGACCTTGCCCCTACCCACATGCCATAGAAAAGCTCCAATGCAAAGAATAGATACCAAAAAGGTCCAATGCGTTGAATAAATATGAAGTAAATCATAACCAATGCCAAAGACAATTGTTTGCTTTCCATTAATTAGGTGCTTCCTCTTCCTCATGGAAACTAGGCATATTATTTCTTCTCCAACATATATGTAATGTGGGCAAGGTACCCAACCATGTTTATATACACAAGGATGCATAAGAATATGATAAGTATCTGAACTGAGCCAAAAAGAAAATATCTTGAATTCATATATTTATTGAATACAACAATTTAGATGACCAGGAAGAAATTCATTATGCAGTTCATGGTATGTGCAAAGATGACTACGAAAAACTAGAGGAGGGTTAGTGCTAGGTGCTTACATACCTTTGAAACAACATTCATAGCCTTCATAAAGGAAAATCCATTGGCTATATATATGGAGGTTGTCATGTACATCACTACCGCAATAGCTAACATCCAAAATTCAAAATCTCTATTTGTTATTCAGAGATGTTGAAATCCCCCCGGTTTCAACATTATTGTACATATCATATGCTTGTAGGTGATGATGTCAACCTCAATTATTGAAATGGTTTCCTCAAGGGATTGAAGGATCATTCGAGGGAGCACCAGATAGTTGAGTATTAGGCATAATGCCAGAGTTGCAAAAGAGAGAGGGAGAAGCATAGTGAGAGTGAGAGTGTGCATTAGTTTACCACGAGAGGAGGGAAGGATTTTGAAGGCCTCTTTCCCAATGTCGATTAACTAGTGCTATTTTTTGTATCCTCTACATCTCTGTCCATGGCTATTTATTTGACTGCAGATATGTATTGGAAATCCTCAACCCATAATCTCCTTCTCTGCCAAAGTTTCCTTACTTCCTCTGCCTGTTAAACCAAGTTCAATGATGGGATTATATGTATAATTAATTTTCCATGAACGAGGCAAGCTTCGTCAACCTCACTTTTATATGGATAGAATGAACTATAGTTGTTCCTTTTATTTTTCATATTTTTAACTTGCTTCAACAAAGTACAACTCAAGCAAACCCCTATCTTAGAACGTTGAAAATAAATATTCCAACAACAAACTAATAAACATTAGATAAGTTGGAATATACATAATTAATATACAATTCGATTTAATCACTCAACAAAATAATAACATATTATGTGTTGACTTGAGATATATATACATAATAATATTGTTTGTTGGAATATACATCATTCATATACAATTTGATTTAATCACTCAACAAAATAATAACATCTTATGTGTTGAGTTTAGATATATATAAATAATAATATTGTATGTGTTGATATGTTTATACATCTTGTTCTTTGATTTAATGATGTTGACGGGATTTTGTTCCTCCCTCTAAAATTTCAATACTATTTCACAATCTTTAGAATAATATCACGACAAATAATTATATTAAAACTTATCATAACTTAGTTGTCAATCCGTAGTGAATATAGTCATCACGCCCTATTGCTTGTGAATGCTAATTAGATTGACTCATCCTCATTATTCAAGGAAATAATGCCCCTTGAAATGACTAGCTAGTGGTCCATAAGGAAGCAAAGTTATGTCAATGGGTCTTTCCTTACATCCTCAAGAAAGTTAGTTTCCCTTGTGGTTATCCAAAAGCTACCTCTGATGGAGCCATATGATTTTTAGCAGCATCTACAAAAAACTTCATCGGTGGGAAGAAAAAGAAATTGAAACATTAAATATTGGAGATCCAAGAACTACTTGTACATGAAACATCTTTAGTTTCAATCCCCACAAATTATAATGTAATTGCATAAATATGATTTAGGCTAGTGAGTCAATATTATGGGGCGAAGAGCCCATATTGATTAATATGGTCGAAGGGCAAACTATGCAATTGGTACATTGAAATAATTAATAAAATAATAATCGTTGACTACGATGCGAGAGGGACAATAATGATGGGAGAGCTATGATTCCACAAGATAGGGGGTTAAAGGAAGATCTAAGGGAAACACATGTCATTGCTTGAGTTCATGTGTCATTACCATATAATCCTCCCTTTGACTTGTTAGACACTCAAAGCTTGAATTGATGTAATAGGGTGGGTGTGAAAAGTCACATCCCTTACTTATTGGGAGTATGGGGCTAAAGTACAATCAACATTGGGGAGTGTGAGGGTCAACTTGCATGGGAGAAAAAGAAATTTCAAGGGAAAAATATGACAGTTTTTACATGTTAATTTTGGGCAGCAAGAGAAGAGTTGAGTGATGAGAAGAGAAATAGGCATTTTGTGCTTGATGAAATCCATTATTGGGTTCTGTTTATGATGAAATTGTGGCTTCGGTGCCTATAAAAATGGGTTGTGTGTCTGTGGTGTATTTGTTTGTTGAGGAAATGGGTCCAAATCCTTGTGAAGATTGTTGTGAGCACTTTTGGAGCAATTGAGAATTCCCGAAGTCCCCATCTCGGAAAGAACAAGCAATGGAGCCCTAGAGGGAAGAGGAAAGGCATGGGGGACTATGTGCAATGAAGGGGGATCTCATTCCTTGGGTTGTGCGAGTTGAGGGTAAGAGAGATGGTGGATTGGAACTGTTTTTGGACTAGAACCTAGGTTTTGGGTTGTTGATCATGGACAACGAACAACCAAGAGGGCCCAACCTCCTCGAGGACTCATAGCCTTATCCTCGAGGTGGATTTCTATTGAGAGAAAATGAACAACATGTCTATGACTTAGATTTTTAAAGTTAGTCATAATGTATGAATTTCTTTATATAAATACCATGTAGGACGTTTTGAAATGTCAAAAGTTTGAGTGTACACTCCACCTATCAAAACTTCCTACATAGTATTTATCCAAAAACAAATCATGTACAATTTGTTTTAAATTTAAAATTGACAAATTATTTATTTGTGTAGATATAAATTGAAGAAAAGTAAAAATATTAAAACATCTTGAGAAAAAAAATATTTCAAAAATGCTCTCTTATTTTTTCTTCATAATGCCATCAAAATTTGGTCTGAATTTTCAATTCCATCCAATAGTTAAGGTTATATATTCTATATGTTAGGGGGTTTTGAAGAGGTTGAATCAATTTATGCATTCAAAATCTTGATTTAAACATTATAACACTGCAATTTTGCTAAAAATTACATAACCACACTTTGATAATAATTACTCTAGTAATAATTGCCAAAAAGTGAAAAAACATAGTAACAATTCCCCCCCAAAAAAATAAATAAACATAGAAGGTTACTAGGATGGTTCTTTATTACGCTGATAGTCCCTCTTATTGGAATTGATGGTTTAATGAACCTTTTAATTACAAATTCTAATCTTATAGCCAATAATTAAAGATGCCAGCGTCTTACACTCAAATCAATGAATAATTGTCATGTTTACATGATTAACAAATATTAATAACTTTATTGACACGTTTGGGTCTCAGGCCTCCGATCGCAGATTGGGGCAGACGTTTCATTTTGGCCTCATTGCCACGGATCATAGATTGAGGCAGGCATTTCATTTTGATGATGTGAAGCATGCCATGGCATTAGTACTGATTTGAGGGAGGAAAGCATTCCAAATATTCATTGTTATTTTCTGCTACATAATACTTTACATTTGTAGCGATTATGGGAAGGAAAGCGTTCCAAATATTCATTTAGAACTGGCATTGTTTCTTAGATCTATGGCTCTTTCCTGTACTCACGTAAGGGTTTCTTGCACACTGGGATCGAAAAATCTTAGAGGTCTAAGTATGGTTCACTAGATTCCCAGTTTGTGTGTTTTTTTCCTAAATTTCGTTTGATTGAATGGACCTCATAAACGAGTTAACTATTTTTCGTACTGTGCACTGAAGATGTAAACAGAATGTAAAATATGGTACTTGTTTTAGGTATTTCTTGGATCAATCTCTGATCGTTGTGCACAAAACAAATGTTCCATAGTCCTGGTTCGACATGGTAGTGGGTACTGGGATATAAAAGCACCTAGATCTTGGCCTTCCAAGGATTCCAAAGGGTGGGCCATCGATATCCATTTAACCTCAGTGTTGTAAAGAAGTTGTTGCTTTTCCATTCTATGGGAGGATGAATAGCTGTGTTTTCAAAGATATCGAGAATAACTTTTTCATATATGCAGGACATTTCATAATTTCCGTGGAGCAATTGAGATGTACTGAATTTTACTATGATGACTTTGAAGGATGCTTCAACCACAAGTGCAAGGAAATCAATGAAAGGTCAAGTATCCTACTTGGAAAGTCAAGTATGCGGCGTCTTCGACCATGATAGAGCCACATGGTCGTCTCCATGCGCATTCAAAGAAAAGGGATAACATCGTTATATATTATAAATATTTTACTCCTCTATACCACAAGAACAAATGATAAGTTTTTAAGACAATTTTTTCCAGTGGAGAATGCATTGCAAATAGGTTGACAAAACGGACAATTTTTTTTTAAATTTAATTGTCTACTAGCATGTGATTGAAATGTGAATCAAACATGTACTCGTGAACCAATGGTTGCAAGTTGTTGATAAATTATTGCAAAATAATTTATATTGCATGTCCATTATTATTTTGTGATTGAGGGTCATAAAGCTAATGACAACAGGTAATTCATTAAAGGTGGTCATTCCTCTTGGAAGGATCCATTTATATTTTAATATAAAATTTAATGTAAATGTATTTCAGTAATTTTAATATGATTTTTAGTTAAGTTATATTTTCAGTATATCTGGGTTAGCCTTTTTGAAGGGAAGGTCTAGCTTTTGCACTTCAAGGTTTCATTAAAAATCGTCTCTCATCAATGGCCTCTATGGTCCATCTTTGTCTTGGAAAGAAAACATTAAGAGTGTGCCTGTACGGTCCATGTTTGGTTTCCGTGAAGCCGACATCTTCGTCTTGAAAATAAAACTTTTAGAGAGTGTCTCTATGGGCCATGTTTTTTTTCCGTGAAGTCGGCATCTTCGTCTTGGAAATAAAATGTTTAGAGAGTGCCTCTACACTCCATGTTTTTTTTCCGTTAAGGCTACATATTCGTCTTGGAACTAAAACATTTAAACAGTGCCTCTACGGTCAATGTTTGTTTTCCGTGACGGTCAATGTTTGTTTTCCGTGAAGCCAATGTTTGTTTTCCGTGAAGCCGACATCTTCATCTTGGAAAGAAAATGTTTAGAACTCTCTATCAACAAATTTGTAAATGCATTTCTAAAGTGTAAATAGTGGATTGGAGAAACTCTTATGTTTCCTAATAATGTCTCTCGTCCCACCCTCTATAGAGGGTGGCGAATTATTAGGAAAAAGTGTTTTATAATAAAACATTTTTTCTTAATATAGAGGGTGGGAGGGAGGCGAATTATTAGGAAAAATTGTTTTATAAAAAAACACTTTTTCCTAATATAGAGGGAGGGAATTATTAAGAAAAAGTGTTTTATTATAAAACACTTTTCCCTAATAATCCCCCCCCTCCCATCCTAATATAGAGGGTGGGAGGAGGGCAGAATTATTAGGAAAAAGTGTTTTATTATAAAACACTTTTTCTTAATATAGAGGGAGGAGGGAGGGGAATTATTAGGAAAAAGTGTTTTATTATAAAACACCTTTTCTTAATAATTTCCTCCCCCTCCCATCCTAATATAGAGGGTGGGGGGGGGCAGAATTATTAGGAAAAAGTGTTTTATTATAAAACATTTTTTCCTAATAATTTTGCCCCCTTCCCACCCTCTATATAAAATAATAAAACACTTTTTCCTAATAATTCCTCCCCTCCTCCCACCCTCTATATTAGGAAAAAGTGTTTTATTATAAAACACTTTTTCCTAATAATTCCTCCCCCTCCCACTCTCTATATAAAATAATAAAACACTTTTTCCTAATAATTCCCCCTCCCCCTTAATAATTCCCCGTCGCCCTCCCACCCTCTATATTAGGAAAAAGTGTTTTATTATAAATCACTTTTTCCTAATAATCCCCTCCTCTCCCACCCGGAGGAGAAACTGAGATTGTGGGCTCTGAACCAAGCACAACTCATCAGGGAGAGGTCACTTCCTCCCCTATTGAAACCTCTCCTTCCTTGGAGGGATTGGCGGGGAACGAGCGAAGGGGGGAATTTACTAGGCCTCTCGCTCATATGTATGGAACAACCTTGCTCCTACCCCTAGCTCATGGTCCCCCACCCTGACTTAACCCGTGTTCCGCCCCCTATAGAGGGTGGGAGAGGGGGTAAGGGGGGGAATTATTAGGAAAAAGTGTTTTATTGGCATTATTAGGAAAAAGTGTTTTATATAGAGGGTTCTTCAATTATAGTTTTTTGAGATTCATATAATTGCATTTTTAGATTTTGTAAACCATCTATTGAAGAAACTCTTATGTTATTCTTCTCAAAAGTTTAAATAGTTTCTCACTTAAAAAAATCAAAACTCAATAATAAAAGATTTTTTTGAGATTTTGTATTTTGTAAACAATGGATTGCATAAACTCTTATGCTATTCTCCTGAGAAGTTTAAATAGTTTTTCCATTAAAAAATAAAAAAGGTATCTCCTCAAAAGGTTAAATAGTTTCTCAATTAAAAAAATAAAAACTCAAAACTCAATAATAAAAGGTTTTTTTAAATGCATACAATTGGGAGGGGGGGCATAAATGGAGAATTTATAATACTTAAAAAAATCAAAACTCAATAATAAAAGATTTTTTTGAGATTTTGTATTTTGTAAACAATGGATTGCATAAACTCTTATGCTATTCTCCTGAGAAGTTTAAATAGTTTTTCCATTAAAAAATAAAAAAGGTATCTCCTCAAAAGGTTAAATAGTTTCTCAATTAAAAAAATAAAAACTCAAAACTCAATAATAAAAGGTTTTTTTAAATGCATACAATTGCATTTTCATATTTTATAAAGAATGGATTGAAGAAACTCTTATACTATTCTCCTCAAAAGTTTAAAAACTCTTATGCTATTCTCATCAAAACTCTTAGGGAATTAATAATAGTTAGTGATAAAGGAAAAAAATTTGTTAAAGTATTAATAATGTATTAACAGTTAATGTTTAGTTAACATTTAAGGTATTAATGTTTAGGGTATTAATATTATTAAAATAATGTTTAATAATAATGTATTAAGTATTAGGTTATTTTAATAAAATATTATCAAAATAAAATATTAGAGTATATTAAAATTATTAGGGTATTTTAATGAAGTATTATTAAAATACTATTTAATAATGTTTAATAATAATGTATTAATATTTAATATTAATAATATTATGTATTATCAATATAATGCATTTATATTAATATATTAGTATATAATAATACCCTATTAATACTCTTTTTTAATTATAATACCCTATTTTATAACGTACTATTTATTAATATAATATACATAATTTTATATAATATTTTTATTATAATATCCTATTTTATTTTATAACATCTTATTTGTTAATATAATATACATAATTTTATATAATAGGAGATTAATATATTAATATAATGTATTAATAAATTTATATTAATAAATGAGTTTATTACATGTTGTTAGTAATATATTAATATAACATGTCCCTGAGGTGTAGGAATCCCGATGCCAACAAGTTCGGCCACATTAACAAACAAAAAATATATATATTAATATAACATAATATGATAAATCCCTTTATTAATAAGCATTATTATCACAATAATAATCTACTAATATCCTAAAAATTAATATTTAATGTATTATCAATTTATTATTATTATTCTATACAATTAGAATTATTACAATAGTAATAATGTATAATACATTAATACATTCTGATGTAACATTATTAATATATTTAATATATTATGTAGTAATACATTATTAAAGTATTAAAAAACAACAATAGTAATAGTAATCATGTTTATTAATAATTTAAAAATGTATTACTACTTAACACTTTATTATTATTATCCTATACAATTAAAGTTATTACAATAGTAACGTGTGGAACACAACCAAACTTTGTCATCTCATGAATATAACCTAATGTTGCAATATGATGAACAAAATAAGATGTTCCAACATGGTGAACATAGTAATGTTGCAATGTGATGAACATAATAGCGTCACAATCTTCCAAACATAATAATGTCATAATGTGTCAAACATAACTCCAATGTTGCAATGTGATGAACTTAGCTTTGCTATTGTAATGTGATGAACATATTCATGTTGTCGCAATGTGATAAACATAACCTTGTCGTCGCAATGTGATGAACATAGCCTCATCGTCACAATGTGACACAAATATCATATCTTCATAATGTGACAAATATTTCCAAATGCTTTCAAAATGTGACAAATATAACCCATTGTCACAATGTGATGTACACAACATGATGTCGCAATGTGACATATATATCCTACCATTGCAATGATAGGACCATTTTCCGACGTCACAATGTGATGAACATAACCCACTATTAAAGTGTTACAAAACTATTCCAACGACGTAATGTGTCAAACAAAAACCCTATGGCGCAATGTGATGAGCATAACCTTACCATGTCATGTGACGAACAAATCCTGATGTCGAAATCTAACAAATAAAACTTGATCAACATTGCAATGTGATAGTCACATAGTAAACCATGGTTAAACATAATCAACATGGTCCTACATAATCAACGCCACATGGTCTTCGAAGGTCACCCATGGGCATGGTCACCTGTAGTCAACCCTGGCCAACCATAGTCAACCATGGTGAAGGTCAACCATGATTAACCATAATAAACTTTCATCCATGTCTAGCTTAACCATGGTTAACCATAATCAACCATGGAAAAAAATAGACAACCATGGGAAAGTTCAACTACATTAAACCATACTCTAGATCATGGTCAACAATAGTCAACCATAATTAAGGTAATGGTCAATACATTACATAATGAATGCATGATCAACCATAAATTATATATTCAATGTGTAATCAATGCCACATGGTCTTCGAAGTTCACCCATGGGCAATTTCAACTACATTAAAACATACTATTGATCATGGTCAACAATAGTCAACCATAGTTATGGTAATGGTCAATACATTACATAATTAATGCATGATCAACCATACATTACATAGTCAATGCATAATCATTGCCACCTGGTCTTCGAATGTCACCCATGGGCATGGTCACCCATAGTCAACCCTGGCCAACCATAGTCAACCATGGTGAAGGTCAACCATGCTCAACCATATTAAACTTTGGTCCATGCGAAGATTAACCATGATTAACCATAGTCAATCATGGAAAAACATATAGGAAACCATGGACAACTTCAACTACATTAAACCATACTCTTGATCATGGTCAACAATAGTGAACCATAGTTAAGGTAACGCTCAACCTGATGTTATGAATATATCTTGATGTTGCACTCTCACAAACAAAATCAAGCATTGCAACATTATGAATGTAGTAATGTTGCAATGTGACGAAACACAGTAGCATCACAACCTTGGTTATGTGGCAATGTGTCGAACATATCCTTGTTATCACAATGTGATGAACATAGAACCGTCATCGTAATGGGATGAACATAATCATATTGTCACAATGTGACGAACACATCCTTGTCCTCGCAATGTGATGAACATGGCCTTGTCACTACAATCTAACACAAATATCCTATAATCATACTGTGAAAACATTTCCAAATGTCTCTATGTGACCAACATCACCTATGTTGTAATGTGATGTAGACAACCCAATGTCGCAATGTGACATATATATCCCAACATTAGGACCATTTATCGACGTCGTAATGTGACGAACATAACCCACTCTTAGAATGTGACAAACCTATTTGAAGGACTTAATGTGTCAAAAAAACAACCTACATCTCAATGTGATGACCATAACCTTACGGTGTCATGTGACGAACATATCTTGATGTCGCAATCTGACAAACAAAACTTTATGAACATTGCAATGTGATAGTGGCATAGTAAACCATGGTTAAAAATAATCAACATGGTCCTACATAATCAACACCACATGGTCTTCGAAGGTCACCCATAGTCAACCATATTCAACAATGGTGAAGGGCAAGAATGATCAACCATACTAAACTTTGGTCCACGTCAAGCTCAACCATGGTTAACCATAGTCAACCATGGAAAACTATAGTAAACCATGGGCAAGGTAAAATATATTAAACCATACTATTGATCATGGTCAACAATAGTCAACCATAGTTAATTTAATGGTCAACCTTATGTGATGAATATAACATGTCGTTGCAATCTCACAAACAAAACTAGACGTTGCAACATGGCGAACCTAGTAATGTTGCAATGTGAGGAACATAGTAGCGTCACAATGTAGGTAATGTTGCAATGTGTCAAACATATCCCTGTCGATGCAATGTGAATAACATAAACCCTCCATCGTAATGTGACAAATATAATCATATTTTCACAATTTGACAAACATAACCTTGTCATTGCAATGTGACAAATATATCCTTGTCTTCGCAATGTGATGAACATAGCCTCATCATTGCAATCTCACACAAATATCCTATCATCATAATGTGACAAACATTTCCAAATGCCGCTATGCGACGAACATAAACCATTGTCATAATGTGTTGTACACAACCCAATGTTGCAATGTGATAAATATAGTCCAACATTTTAATGAGACAACCCTTTCACATCATTTCATTGTGACGAACATAACCCATTGTCAGACTAGGAATAACATAAACTCTCCATCGTAATCTGACAAATATAATCATATTGTCACAATTTGACAAACATAGCCTTTTCATCGAAATGTGACAGATGTATCCTTGTCTTCGTAATGTGATTAACATAGCCTCATCGTTGCAATCTCACACAAATATCCTATCATCATAATGTGACAAACATTTCCAAATGTCGCTATGTGATGAACATAACCCATTTTCGTAATGTGTTGTACATAACCCAATGTTGCAATGTGACAAATATAGTCCAACATTGCAATGAGACAACCCTTTCATGTCATTGCATTATGACGAACATAACCCACTGTCAGACTATGACAAACGTATTCCAATGCCTTAGTGTGTCAAACAAAAACCCCATGTCCCAATGTGACCAACCGACATAAACTTTATCGAGTCTTTGTCTTTATCGATACTTTCTATTGGCCCGAGTAAATTGGAGTCATCCTTTTTCTCTAAACTTTCATCTTTCGACTGACCCGAGTAAACCAGACTCTTCCTCTTTCTCTTTCAACTGTTTGTCTTTATCTCTATATTGCAGAAATTTGCACTCTCTATATTTCCCACTCCAACAATAGTTGGGTCGCTGTCCAAATTTTACCGACGTATCTTCCCGTAAAAACAAGAAGTAATTACAATTTATTCAAAGTGAAGGGTCTGAGAAGATTTAGCAAGTCTAAACTTTGAAGCCAAGTTTGAGTTTTACCAGGATCTTTAAAATCTTTCCACGAGAACGACAAGGTTTAGTTGTCAAGCCTAATCTTTCTTTTCTCTTATTGATAACGTAGATTGACACAATTGAATCAATTCGTTTTGGTCGTCACAAAGATAAATAGAAACGCGGGACAAATGCCCAGCTTCAATTTCCAGGCAGATTCGTAAATCCTCTACTGCAATGCAATTTCATGGGACACGCTCAGATATATCGCTCAAATATTTATAAATAGTCATTCAATCAACATATCAGTGTATCTTCTTTTTCCTAACTTAATTTGGAGCTGATGGGTTAAGTGAGTATAGACCATGGATATTACTTGCAGGAGTCCATCACTAACTGATGGTAATATGATTACAATTCTCAGTATTGACAGTGGAGGGGTCCATGGGATTATCCCAGCAACTATCCTCAAATTCTTCGAGGAAAAGCTCCAAGTACTGATTTTAATCTATTCCACTTGTAAAAGTTTATGATTCTTTTATTTTACAAATTAAGTCTGCAACAGGAAATTGACGGCCCAGACATGAGTATAGCTGATTATTTCGACGTAATTGCTGGACAAGCACGGGAGGATTGGTCACTGCTATGTTAGCCGCTCCAAATGAGAACAATCGTCCATTGTTTGCTGCAAAGGATATTACCAAGTTTTATTTGGAAAATTGTCCTCATATTTTTCCACCGATAACGTTCGTAAAAGAATTTGTTTTTCTTCTATTTTTTTCCGTTACAAACAACATCAGTAATCGCTCTTTTATGTTTATTCTCCTTTTCCCGCTTTAAGCGACATCAATATTGAATCAATAGAAAGTAAATTACTGCAGAGGCTTCTTGCGAAGGGCATTCAGATGGGCATTCAGTATTCTAAATGGCCCCAAATATTCTAGGGATTACCTGCACAAAATCTTGAAAAAGAATTTGGGGGATACACGATTACACCAGACCCTAACGAACGTCGTGATTACTACATACGACATCAAAATAGAGCAATCTGCAATCTTCTCCACTTTTAAGGTAATGTTGAACTATGATCTTAGTGATCTAAGTCATCCAAATTTGAATAAAAGTTCAATCCCAGTTGGAGTGATATATAGTAAACATCTTTTCCATGCTAAACAGGATGAGCTAACAGATGCATGTTTGGCCGATGTCTGCATTGGAAGTTCTGCAGATCCAACATATCTTCCTTCTTAGTACTTCCAAACAAAATATTCCTTTGGAAAAACCAAAAACTTCAACCTCATAGATTGGGCAGTTGCAGCGAATAATCCAGTATATATTTTTCCTCCGAATAGCGTAACTATGATTTGAATCAAAATTTTGATTTCTTAGATGTTGTGTAATTTGTTCTTATATAAAATGATGTGTTGCAGACATTACTTGCATTAAACCAAGTGACTAAACAATCTCTCCTTCGCAATCCATATTTTTTATTGCCACCGTCGAAAGCTCAGGTGATTTATGAACCTTTTTGTTTATAAGTCGGTGTAATGCAGCGAAATATTCATTACCATTGACCTTTGAAAGAAGGAACTGAAGTGAGAGCGCTATGTGTTTGAATCAGGATACTAGCAAGTTTCTAGTGCTTTCTCTTGGAACCGGACAGAAAATTGCTAGTTACAACGCCACTAACGCTGCAAAATGGAGCATGCTTGGATGGGTATTCAATGGCGGTAAATTGACCCTATTTGACATGTTTTCGCAATCAAGTGCAGATATGTGATAAATTGTGAAGCAAAAAATGCAGAGAGAAAGAATAGAACAGAAAACAATATATTGGAATGTAAGAAGAATTGAAGAGGTTACAATGCAATGGGAAATAGCTGAGCTAAATAGGCTCAAGAAAATCAAGAATAGAAAGTACAGCTGTCCAGTACAGCTGGCAGTGTACAGTCAAACTGTTGAGGCTACATTATATTTAACACTCCCTCTTAAACTCAACAATTACAAACATCAGCACTGATTATGCCTAAGTGTTGTCTCTGAAAATCAAAAACCGATTTTCCTAGTGGCTTTGTAAAGATATCAACAAGTTGATCTCGAGAACCAAAGAATTGTAGTGCAATATCACCATTATTGACTAGCTCGCATATGAAATGAAAACGAGTGTCAATGCATTTGCTTTTCTTGTGAAACACATGATTTTTGGATAAAGCAATTGCTGAAGTATTATCACAAAAAATAGGATTTGGATCCTTTTCTGTATGTGACATATCTTTCAATATTCTTCTCAGCCATATAGCTTGACAAGAAGCTGAGGTAGCAACGACATACTCTGCCTCTGCAGAAGATATTGAAACAATTGGCTGCTTCTTTGATGCCCATGAGATTAGGTTCGTGCCCAGTTGAAAAACATGTCCACATGTGCTTTTCCTGTCATCTAGGCTGCCTGCAAAATCATTGTCTGTGTAACCAGAGAGTTGATTACTATCAGATTTAGTGTACCATAAGCCAAAATTTAGTGTTCCTGCTACATATCTCAAAATTTGTTTTGCCATTTTCCAATGAGAGTCTTTGGGTGATTCCATGAATCTGGAAACAAGGTTGGTTGCATACATAATCTCAGGCCTAGTTGTTGTAAGATACAACAAACTGCCTACTAAAATTTTGTACAGGGTAGAGTCCACTGTAGGACCTTCATCATTCTTGCTCAATTTTGTGCCTAGTGGTATGGGGGTGTCTGCTGGATTGCATTCTTCCATGCAAAATCTTTTGAGGATGTCTGTTGCATACTTTTGCTCACAGAAAAAAATGCCTTTGCCTGATTGATGAACCTCAATCCCTAAAAAATATTTCATTATGCCAAGATCTGTCATCTCAAACTCAGATTGGATTCCATGTTTAAAATCTGTTAACTCAAGATTTCACGTATAGATCATGTCATCAACATATAAACATACGATCAAAATTTTACCGTGTTGATCTGTTTTGGTGTAAAGAGTTGGCTCATTTTGGCTTCTGTTGAAACCACTTTTGATCAGATAAGTGTCAATTCTACTGTACCAAGCTCTTGGAGATTTTTTTAGGCCATACAAGGCTTCCTTCAATCGATATACTTTCGCTGGTTGGTCTTGGACTTCAAATCCAGGTGGCTGATTGACATAAACTTCTTCTTCTAAAGGACCATTCAGGAATGCTGACTTGACATCCATCTGGTATACTTGCCATTTGTGTTGGGCTGCTATGGCTAATAAAGTCCTTACAGTGTCTAATCTTGCTACTGGAGAAAATTTTTCACCATAATCAGTACCAGGTTGTTGTGAGAATACTTTGGCAACAAGTCTTGCCTTATGTTTCTCAATCTGCCCTTTTTCATTGAGTTTAGTTTTGTTAACCCACTTGACACCAATACTCTTCTTGTGAGTTGGAAAATCAACAAGATCCCATGTCTTGTTCTTCTCAATGGAGTCAATTTCTTGGTTCATGGCTTGAACCCAATGTGGCTCCTTAGCTTCTTCCTTAAAAGATGTAGGGTGACATGACATTAAAGAAAAAAGATTGTGTTGTTCAAAGTCATCCAACTGCTGATGGATTTCTCTCAAACTTCGAGTTCTCTGATTTTGTGGTTCAGAGAATGATTCTCTGCTGGAAGTTGATTTATCCTGAGAATTTTCAGGTTGTCATTGTACTTGCAATCTTGGAAGAATAGTTTGAGGTACTTGCTGTTCTAAATTTTCTGCGTTTTCAGAACTTGGCAGCAATGGATTTTGACTGTCCATCTGCAGATTTTTTGAATCATTCCAGAGTTGATTTTCCAGAAATTTTACATCTCTGCTGAGAATTAGTTTCTTGGTGATTGGATTGTAAAGTCTGTAAGATTTAGATGTTTCACTATATCTAGTGAAAATACATTTCTCACTTCTGTCATAAAGTTTCTTCCTTAATTAGGAAGGTATGTGAGCGTATGCTATGCATCTAAATGTCCTTAGATGCACTACATTGAGCTTTGTCCCACTCCATGATTCTTGAGGAACTTTCATCTTTAGACTGGTGGTTGAAGATCTATTCAGGAGATAAACTGAGCATGCTACTGCTTCAGCCCAAAAAATATTTGACAAACTTTTCTCTTTAAGAAGTGTTCTTTCCATATTCATTATTGTCTAATTTTTCCTTTCAGCCACTCCATTCTGTTGTGGAGTATACCTGGTTGTTGTTTGCATGATAATGCCTTATGATTTGCAGAAATTTGCAAATTCTCTGGAGTTGTATTCTCCTCCTCCATATGACCTGAGTGCTTTGATATATTTGCCACTCTGTTTTTCATCTTCTGCCTTGAATTCTTTGAATTTTGCAAAAGTTTCAGACTTGTGTCTGGGAAAATAGATCCATATTTTTCTGCTAAAATCATCAATAAATGTTAGAAAATAAAAGATACCACCTATTGACTCTGTTTTCATTGGTCCACATAGGTCAGTGTGAACAAGTTCAAAATGTTGTTTAGCTTGATTTGATGACTGTGGAAAACTAGTTCTTTTATGTTTTCCAAGTATGCAAGACTCACATGGGGGAATTTTCTCTTTAAATATAGGTAGACCTTTGACCATGGAGTTCTTCTGAAGAATACTTAGACTCTGAAATGGTAGATGTCCAAATCTTGTATGCCAAACCATAGTTTCATTCAGGGTTGATGCACTCTGTGCATATGGTTGAATCAGATTTGCAGTTCTGAGGGTAAGGGGAAACATCCTATTTGGAGTCATATGGATTTCAGAAATCAATTTTCTGTTGGGGTATTTGTCATATATTTTTCAAGACGCTCCCTCAAAAATTACCTTATAGCCATGTTCAATGAGTTGTCCTACACTTAGCAAATTATGTTTCATATCTGGAACATGATAGACATTGTTTATGTCTTTCTTTACATTCTGTTTAGTAAGAATAGGAACAATTCATTTTCCTTGAACCTTGACTAAGTAATCATTTCCAAGTGTAATATCAGATGAGATTGAAGAATCAATGCATGAAAGTAATTCTTTGTTACTTGTCATGTGATTGTTGCATCCACTGTCCAGCAACCAGAGATCTTTAGGTTGTTCTTCAGTTTTGTGGCATGAGAGAAACATACCTCTTGAGGTGTCTCCCGTATGATTTGACACATGTGCTCTGCTTGAGAGCTTATCTGCTTGCTTCTTCCTGCATTCAGATTCATAGTGCCCATACTTTTTGCAGTAATAGCATTGTATGCTTGTTTTGTCATTTGATCTTCTCCCTCTCCCTCTTTGAGGCTGGAAATTCTGATGTTGATTTTGTTGCTGATGTCTTTGACCTTGGAAATTTTGATTCGGATATTGTTGTCTGTTACCTCCACTGGAGTGAGGGTTACTTTGATTTCTCCCTCTTCCTTGGTGACCTCTGCTTCTTCCTTTGCCTCTCCCTCTGCTGAAGGATAATTGAATTTTGAAAGCATTGGAGATTGACTCATCTGTGAGATGAAGTCTGGTCTGATGTGTCACCAGAGAACCAATTAATTCATCTGTTGAAAATCTTGACAAATCCTTGGATTCAAGGATTGTTGTAACAACCATTTCGAATTTCTTTGGTAAAATTCTGAGAATTTTCTCAACAATTCGTTGATCAGTGATGGTTTTGCCAGTCAATCTGATCTGGTTTACGATGCCCATGACTCTGGTCATGAACTGATCCACATTTTCAGACTTTGTCATCCTTAGAGTCTCGAATTGCGTCCTCAAGGTCTGCAGTTTAACTGTTTTGACCCTGTCATTTCCTTGGTAGGAAGATTTAAGAATATCCCAGGCCTGTTTGGAAGTACCAGCGCCTGTGATTTTTGAGAAAATCGAACCATCCACAGAATTCTGAATCCATAATTTCACTTTATTTTCTTTGTTCCTCAGTGTTGCCTGAGCAATTCTCTGCGGATTTGTCATGGGAGAAAGGGAGGTTGGATCTGGTTCCACATATCCAAGATCCACTGGTTCCCAGCACTCTTGTTCTTGCAAGAAGGATCTCATCCGAAGAGACCAGAACTCATAGTTGTTTCCAAGTAGAATCAGACCCTGAGTTGGTCCTAAATTGCTAGACGACATATTTTTTTTTGAAAAAAAATCTCAAAAAAAAAATTAGAGGGAAATTTCGTATTTACCTGTTTTGTCCTCGGGACTTCGTTAGACGAGTCCTCCGATCTCTTGTATATCCAACCTTCGATCGCCTAAATGCTGATTTGCCGATGGCCGAAGAGAGCTTATCGTCCTTGAATTGGCCTTTGTCATGGTGCAATGTGACCACGTGCCTTGAGTTAAAGCGCTACAGGATTTTTTGGTTCTTTGTCTTTCAATTTGCCGAAATGCGAAAATTTGCCTTTGGACAATTCAATGGTCCAGATCTTACTGTGATCTGACGATTCAGATCTTATCAGGATATCGCGAATCAGGACTTCTTGAACCCTGATGATGAGCTCTTCTAACTCCTCGATTCCCCGATATCCGATTTACCGATGGCGCTTTCCTTTCAGGACTTTCTCGATTTCTTTGCTATCCGCCACGCGTCCCAACAGATGGATGGCTCAAGTCTGCTTCGGGGGTTTCACCGTGGAGATTCTCGATCCCTCATTTTGACGAGATGACGTCAGCTGGGCCCCAAAATGGAGCTTTCCTCCTGTCGGGATTTCAGACTTTGCAGTTCCGAAATGCTCATGTTTCTTGTCCCTATGATTTGTGAAACGCCGAATCCCAATGTGCCGATTGACTCTCCCGATCTCGACCACGTGTCTCCTCAAGATGGACAGCTCCGATCATTTACGGGGTTTTCACCCTAAAGAAACCCGATCTTTTTTCCTTAGGATTCGCGATGCGCCGATGGACTCTCCCCTTTCGGGACTTTTCACGAGCCCTCGGATTTACACCATGCGTCCCCGGAAGATGGATGTTTCACGTCATTTTGGGATTTTGCGACTTGCGACTCCAACGTTTCTGTCAAATTGAAAACCCCGGTTGTCGAAACGCTAACGGTTTCCTCGATGTCCGCCACGTGTACGAATGAATGGATGGCTATGATATTATCGCTATATCGTGAATCGCAATTTCATGAGTTTAGAACTCTTGTTGCCACGGTCATTCAAAACCGTGAACTCCGATATGCCGATTTGACGACACTCGGATCTGCTGCCACCTGTCCTCTAAGATGGACGGCTCACAAGTCCTCTCGGGATTTCATGATATCACGTATTGAAGTTTTTGGAGTGCAATCACCTTTGCGTGTCCAACTCCCGATTCCTGATTTTGTGATGGGATAATATCGATGACTCATTATATTTCTTGATCCAATGGTCCAGAATGACTCGTGATTTCGCGATTCACAAATTCTCACGGCAGTCTTCTGACCTTTACACCTTGCGAGTCAGCGAAGTGTCGCGATCTTGCCACCTGTCTCTTGATGGACGGTCTAGATGATGTCGGGACTTCGTGACTTCACAAGTCAAAAAAAATTCTCCTTGGCGCTGCAGAGGACTAAACCTCGTGCACTTTCTCGCTGATCCAATGGCTGTCGGTCCTCTGCGCAAGATCTAACGGCTGAAACTCTTTTGCCTTTTCCGCGCTCTCCTTGTCCCTTCTAAACTGGTTTCCTTCTTCGGATCCGTTCGCAAGACGAATCTTACGGCCTTAATGGTTGTTCTTTACACATTAGAGGCGATCTTTGCTGAATTTGATGGAATTTTCTCCTGTGAAAGAAAAAATTTGTGAATCTTTCAAAGATTTGAAAGAATTTCATGAGTTCTTTGTTCTCTGCTGCAATCTTTGACAGATGTGAGCAATTTCTTAAAATATTTCCTCGATTTTGCCTTCTGTAGGAATCTTTAATGAATTTGAAGGAGTTCTTTTGAATCAAAATTTTGATTTCTTAGATGTTGTGTAATTTGTTCTTGTATAAAACGATGTGTTACAGACATTACTTGCAATAAACCAAGTGACTAAACAAGCTCCCGTTCGCAATCCATATTTTTTATTGCCACTGTCGAAAGCTTGGGTGATTTATGAACCTTTTTGTTTATAAATCATGCAGCCAAATATTGATTACCATTGACCTTTGAAAGAAGGAACTGAACTTATTGCGCTATGTGTTTGAAACATGATACTAACAAGTTTTTCTGGTGCTTTCTCTTGGAACCAGTCAGAAAATTGCTAGTTACAACGCCACTGATGCTGCAAAATGGAGCATGCTTGGATGGTTATTCAATGGCAGTAAATTGCCCATATTTGACATGTTATTGCAATCGAGTACGGATATGGTGGAAATTCACACATCCCTCTTGTTTCAACCCTTTAAGTCAGAGAAGAACTATCTAAGAATCCAGGTCCTTTTCTTCTTTCCTATTTAAGTAATTCATGTAATTCAGTCGTATGCTTGTTTAGAGATTTGAACATAGTATAATTTACTTTTGTTTGCATACCCTCAATATTGAAAAGGTATAACAAATTACATAATTGGGATCAGGTTGAGTTATCAGGAGATACAAGCTCAACCGATCTTTCAACTAAGAATAATTTGGAAGACCTGGTAGAGATAGGGAAAACACTTTTGGACAAGCCTGTTTCAAGAGAGAATATAGAGAACGACCAGTTTGAGCAAGTGAGAGACGAAGGCACGAACGGGGATGCATTAACTAGGTAAACACAATGATTTCATTTTAATCCCAAGAAACAACGTTGAGAACAATGAATACCATTTTCAAATATTTATAATAGCATTTTGATGTATTAATTATTAATTGGATTGGATGGGATGTTGATATTATTGAAATTGTTTGGCAGATTTGCTAAGACACTCTCACATGAAAGAAAGCTACAATTATCTCTCTTGTAACCACCTTTCACAACTTCACTTTCAGTATAAATAAGTAGTGAATC
>ML799102.1:279463-310503 GCA_009831015.1 Picea engelmannii | reverse complement strand
TTATCTAATGTTCTTGCTAATGTATTGAGAGGTAGAGTTCATCTCTACATGAGTTGTGTGATCCTATTATTAAGAGGTTGTTAGAGAGTTGGATTGGTGAGATCCTAGTTTGGTGTGTGGTTGAGATATTCTCTCAACCTCTCGAGTTATCTTTAGAATAAGTTAGATCTAATAACAACCTGTACACTCTATATAATAGAGTTCATTGTATTGATATTGAAAGCAATAGAATATCTGTTTATATCACTCTACTCTCCCATTTTAACATAGTAATCAGAAATATTAATTGGTTGGGATGTTGATATGATTGAGGTGATTTGGAAGATTTGTGAAGGCACTCTCAGATGAAAGAAAGCTACGATTATCGCCGTCCTAATGGCCTTCCACACCTTCACTTTCACTGCAGATAGGTTGTGCATCTTAATAAATTGGACTATATTCTAGGTTGTGCATCTTAATAAATTGGACTATTTTTTTATGGAGTATGTAACTTTTACTGTACTTGCCTTAATAATGAGGAGATTAGGTTTGATAATGTATTAAATTTTCATAGGAAAGTAGAGTCAATCTTCACTTGTGAAATAGAAATTTTCTCCATTAAAAGTTCAAGTCCTAGTTTAATGTATGGTTGAGATATTTTCTCAATCTCTCTTTCTATTTAAAATGCGTTAGATCTCTAATAAAAGTTCTAGTTTGATAAGAAATTCTCTCCGATAAAAGTCCTAGTTTGATGTATGGTTGAGATATTCTCTCAATCTCTTCTTTTATTTAAAATGAATTAGATCTCCAATAAAAATCCTAATTTGATGTATGGTTGAGATATTTTCTCAATCTCTTCTTCTATTTAAAATAAGTTAGATTTCATAACAAGTTGTGAACTCTATATAATAGTGTCACAATATATTGTAAATACTTAATTATTCAAAAGAGTTCTTTTATGTACAATCATGTCTACTCTCTCATATTTATGTGCTAGTAAGAGATAGTTTGGGAGCTGCAAGGAAGAAAGTAGTAGCTACCAATATAAGTTATATGTACCAAATTTAATATCATCCCTCTGTACCAAATTAAGTTATATGTTCTGTAACAGGAATTGGACGGCCCAGACGTGAGTATAGCTGATTATTTCAACGTAATTGTTGGAACGAGCATAGGAGGATTGGTCACTGCGATGTTAGCCACTCCAAATGAGAACAATCGTCCACTGTTTGCTGCAAAGGATATTACCAAATTTTATTTGGAAAATTGTCCTCATATTTTTCCACCGATAACGTTCGTAAAAGAATATGTTTTTCTTCTATTTTTTTCTGTTACAAACAACATCAATAATCTCTCCTTTTCCCTCTTTAAGAGACATCAATATTGAATCAATAGAAAATAAATTACTACAGAGGCTTCTTGTGAAGGGCATTCATTATTCTGAATGGCCCCAAATATTCTGGGGATTACCTGCACAAAATCTTGAAAAAGAATTTTGGGGATACACGATTACACCAGACCCTAACGAACCTCGTGATTACTACATATGACATCAAAATAGAGCAACCTGCAATATTCTCCACTTTTAAGGTAATGTTGAACTATGATCTTAGTGATCTAAGTCCTCCAAATTTGAATTAAAGTTCAATCCCATTTGGAGTGATATATAGTAAACATCTTTTCCAGGCCAAACATGATAGGTTAACAAATGCATGTTTGGTCGATGTTTGCATTGGAAGTTCTGTAGCTCCAACATATATTCCTGCTTACTAATTCCAAACACAAGATTCCTCTGGAAATACCAAAAGCTTCAACCTCATAGCTGGGGGGTTGCAGCGAATAATCCAGTATATATTTTTTCATCTCCGAAGAGCGTAACTATGATTTGAATCAAAATTTTGATTTCTTAGATGTTGTGTAATTTGTTCTTGTATAAAATTGTGAAAAACGGAGGTCAATCGGGGTTTGGGATTCTGCGACTACAAATACCAAACACCAACACACAACAACTCTCGAATCCCGAAAATGCGAATGGAATGTGGGCCCGATGCTTTTCGGGTTTCAGGGTTTGAAAACCCTTGATACAAAACAACTCGCAACTTCAATTGTCGAATTGAAAAATGCGTACAAACTTTGGGCCCCACTACTTCGGGTTCGGGGTTTTGGGACTAAATAACTCCACGCACGAGTAAACTGCCAAATGCGAAATAACAAACTTTTAATTAAAATGATTTTCCAAATCATATATGCTCCAACAAATAATCTTAGGATAAATGTGAAACCGGATTCCTAATGGGTAAAAACAATAAATTACTGCGTTTGTTCAAAAAAGAAGTTTTATCAAGAGATAAAATGAGTTTACAAACTTAGTAAAATATAAACGCAGAGCAAACCTTCAAACACAGAATAACCAATTCAATTCAAGAAATGCTTTCAAGCTATCTCTCAGATTACAATTTTGACTCTCGTATTTAAACACAGAAAAGTGCCCCTTCGATCTTCTAAAGGGTTTTAATCAAGGCGGTGTTAAAATTTGGTTGCCTTGAATGGTTAAGGCGGCCACCATTTAGAGTAATTAAATCTTCGAGCCTTGAAGAGTCAAGACGGCCACCGATCCGCCGCTATTCAGGCGGTGAAATGAATAATCTCTGACATACTCCCTCTTAATCATTTCAGAACAAAACAAACTAAAACTATGTAAAACAAAATTCCTGCAAACAATGCATTACAGCTTGCAGACCCCAATGTTTTTTCTATGAATTTTAAACAGTTCATTTCCCAAAGGCTTCGTAAATATGTCTGCAAATTGTTCTTCAGATCTACAGAAATGAGCATAAATCTCCTTACTCTCGAATGATATGATACCTTGTATCAATGTGCTTACTTTGTTTGTGAAAAACATGATTCATTGACAATGCAATGGCAGACTTATTGTCACAGACAATCTGGGTTGCATCATGTTGGTCATGCAACAATTCATTCAAAACCCTTCTCATCCACACAGCCTGACATGTAGCTGCAGCTGTTGCAACATACTCTGCCTCAATGGAAGATAGAGTCACAATGGGTTGTTTCTTTGATGATCATGCCACTGCTCCAGATCTAATACTGAACACATACCCAGATGTTCTTTTCCTGTCATCAATGGAACCTACAAAATCACTATCAGTATATCCGATCAACTCAAAGTTTAATCTTGATGTGTATCAGATACCAAAATCAGTTGTTCCAGCAACATATCTTAGGATCCTCTTTCCTTCTTGCCAATGAGTACTGTTTGGAGTCTCCATGAATCTCGAAATCAAACTCACAGCAAACATAGTGTCAGGTCTGGTTTCTTTTAAGTACATAAGGCTTCCAACCAACCGCTTATACAGGGTTGGATCAACATATGATTCTTCATCATACTTGCTCAGTTTAATACCAGTTGCCATTGGTGTCGCAGTTGGCTTGCAATTCAACATTCTAAACCATTTCAACACTTCATTTGCATAGTTAGTTTGACAAATGAAAATGCCATCATCATATTGATCCACTTCAATTCCAAGAAAATATTTCATCAATACTAAATCAGTCATCTCAAACTATGTTTTCATGACATTCTTAAAATCATCTAAAATCAGATCATCAACATACAAACAAACAATCAAAATTTTACCTTTCTAGTCTATCTTTGTATACAAAGTTGGTTCACTTGGACTTCTTCTGAATCCAAAATTGATCAGGTATTCATCAATCCTGCTATACCAAACTCTCGATGCCTGCTTCAATCCATACAAGGCTTTCCTCAACTTATAAACTTTATCTCTGTGCTTATCAATCTCATAACCCGGAGATTGTCTTACATAAACCTCTTCTTCCAAATATCCATTCAAGAATGCAGACTTGACATCCATATGATGCATGATCCATCTATTCTGAGCTGCAATAGATAATACCATCCTCATAGTGTCAATTCTTGCTACAGGAGAAAATGTTTCATTGTAATCAATACCAGGTTGCTGACTAAACCCCTGAGCTACAAGTCTTGCCTTGTATTTTTCAAGGTCTGCATTCAACTTAGTCTTATAAACCCATTTAACACCAATACTATTCTTACCTTTAGATAAATGAACAAGATCCCAAGTGTGATTTCTTCAATGGAATCAATCTCCTCATCCATTTCTTTTATCCAAACATCCTCTTTAGCAACTTCATCAAAACTTACAGGATCACATGCCATTAATGCAAAATTCGAAATCTGATCTACTTCTTCATTTTGATCATATAATTCTCTTAAGCTTCTAGTCTTCTGCCCTTTAAATCTGTTTCTTAATGAAGCTAAAATGGGATTTGATTCACTACTTATCTGTGAATCTAATTGATGTCCACCATATCTAGATGTCTTACCACGCTCATGAGTTCTTGGCATTCTAAATTGAGATGGGCTGAAATTTGGTGCTAGCCTTGTTGGACTTATTGTTGCAGGTGTATGTGCATGTGGAACCATCTGTCCATCATATTCAGCCTGCTCAGCTCCATCGTCATCTTCACGGGGTAACACAGCTCCCTCTTAAATTGATTTTTCAATACTTCCATCCCAAGATTCATCTTCTTTAAATTCAACATCTATGTTGATTACATATTTCTAGGTGATGGGATTATAGAGTTTATATGCCCTAGAATCTTCATTGTATCCAACAAAAATACATCTCTCACTTCTTTCATCGAACTTCCTCCTCATTTTTGCAGCTACATGTGCAAATGCAACACATCCAAAAATTATGAAATGAGAAACATTGCAAGGCTTACCATCCTAGTCTTCCTGAGGTACATGATCCCTCATAGTCTTGGTCGGACTTCTATTTAATATAAAAATAGAGAAAATAATTGCATTTCCCCAATATTCATTTGAAATATGCTTCTCTTTCAACATGCTTCGAGCCATATCCATGATGGTCTGATTCTTCCTTTCAGCCACTCCATTATGCTGTGGAGAATATTGAGCAGTAAACTACCTTTTAATTCCATGAAGACCACAAAATTCAACGAATTCATTCAATTTATACTCACCTCCTCTGTCAGACCTAGGGATCTTAATGGTTTGACCACTCTCATTCTCAACCATAGACTTAAATTTCTTAAAAACATCAAAGGCTTTAGACTTCTGTTTCAACAAATACAACCAAGTCTTCCTACTGAAATAATCAATGAAAGTCATAAAATAAACACAACCAGTTAAATAAGGTGTTTTCATAGGTCCACATAAATCTGTGTGGAAAATTTCCAAAGGAGATTTTTTCTCTGTAGGAAACACCTGAAACAAATTTCTCTCTATGATGTTTTCCAAGTATGCGACTCTCACAATAACTTGTAGGTTGCTAAATACAAGGTAGCCCCTTCACCATCTGTTTCTTCTGTAACAAATGTAAACCACCAAAATGTAAATGATCATATCTCAAATGCCATAACCAAGATTCATCTAGACGTCCTTCTTTATAAGCATTCAAAGAACCACTCAAATCATTTTGCATAACAAGTGGAAACATTCTATTCTTGGTCATCTCTACTCTTGCAATCAATTGTTTGCTGGGAAATTTATCATAGATTGTACATACCTTGTTCTTGAAGAACACTCTGTACTTTTTCTCCATCAGTTGTCCAACACTAACAAGATTTCATTTTAGACCAGGCACAAAATAAACATCATCAATATTTCTTCTCTGATTGTTCTTAGTGTAAACTGGAACTATACCTTTACCATTGACTGTAACCTTACAATCATTTCCCAGTTTGACTTCAGACTGAATACTAGTATCAATGGAAGAAAAAAAGTCTTTATTACCAGTCATGTGGTTACTTCAACCACTATCCAAAAACCAAATATCATTTGCACATTCCTGAGTGACGTTATAGGTAAAAAACACAGGATTTTGATGATCCTCAGACTCATTTGTGATATGTGCAAAGGGCTTTCTAGCATCTGCCTATTTCTTCCAACATTTGTTAGCAAAATATCCAAACTTCTTATAATAATAACATTGCACTTTAGTTTTATCATACCTTTGATTTTCTTGTTGCCAGGGTTTGTTGTTGCTCCCTCTTAAATTAGGAGCATTTTGTTGGGGCTTCTGCTCAGACTCTGATTCAACTTTGTTGTCCCTTGGGCCAGAAAATCAACCTCCTCTTCCATGAGTATGAAACCTTCCTTTTCTTCTGCCTCTAGTAACATGTAGTTGGGATTTGAAAGCATGCTCCAATGATCCTTCTTCATAACTAGATATCCTAGATTCATGAGCAACAAGAGAACTAGTTAACTCATCAATTTGCATTAAACTTAAATCTTTAAATTCCTCTATGGGAACAACAAAAGGCTCAAACTTCTCAGCACTTTCTCAATAACACTTTTATTCTCAACATCATCTCTATACTGCCTGAGCTGGTTCACAACACTCATTACTTGAGTCATGAAAGTATCAACACTTTCATTATCCTTCATCTTTAGATTTTCGAAGTCCCTTCTCAAGTTTTGCAACTTGACTGTCTTCACCTTGGACACCCCTTGATAATAGGTTTCAAGAATGTCCCAAGACATCTTCGAAGATGCAGCTCTAGAAATCTTCATAAAAATGGATTCATTTAATCCTTGCTGGATTAATCCAAGAGATTTATTATCCTTCTTCCTATTTTCCTTCAGTAAAACACGGTCAGCATTAGACAGAGCCAATTCTGCTGCAGCATCAACTCGCTTAGAATAGCCATCAATAACATAAGTCCACAAATCCTGAGAACGCAGAATTGTCCTCATCCGAATGTACTAGGAATCATACGATTTCTTTCTTAGAACAGGAAACTGAATCTGAGAAGAACTACTACCAGATGCAACCATTTATAAAAATTGACAGAAATTAAATAAACCTTCACGTAGAAAAAAAGAATAAAATTTGGCACTAACAGGAATAATCTGCAATGAACTAAGCAATTGTCGGATAAACTACAGGCTCTGATACCAAATGTGAAAAATGGAGGTCAATCAGGGTTCAGGATTCGACGATTACAAATGGCAAACACCAACACACAACAACTCTCGAATCGCAAAAATGCAAATGGAATGTGGGCCCGGTTCTTTTTGGGTTTCGGGGTTTGCAAACCCTTGATACAAAACAATGCACAACTTCAATCACTAAATTGTGAAATGTGTACAAACTTTGGGCCCCACTACTTCGGGTTCAGGGTTTTGGGACTAAATAGCTCCAACAAATAATCATATACGCTCCAACAAATAATCTTGGGATAAATGTAAAATCGGATTCCCATTCAGAAAAAACAAGAAATTACTGTGTTTGTTCAAAAAAGAATTTTTATCAAGAGATAAAATGAGTTTACAAACTCAATAAAACATAAACGCAGAGCAAACCTCCGAACACAGAATAACCAATTCAATTCAAGCAATTCTTTCAAGCTATCTCTCAAATTACAATGTCAACTCTGGTATTTAAACACAAAAAATTTCCCCTTCAATCTTCTAAAGGATTTTAGTCAAGATGGTGTTAAAATTCGGATGCCTTGAATGGTTAAGGCGGCCTCCATTTAGGATAATTAAATATTTGAGTCTTGAAGATTCAAGATGACCACCGATCTGCCGCTATCCAGGCAGTGAAATGATTAATCTCTAACAAAAATGATGTGTTGCAGACATTACTTGCAATAAACCAAGTGACTAAACAAGCTCCCCTTCACAATCCATATTTTTATTGTCACCGTCGAAAGCTCGGGTGATTTATGAACCTTTTTGTTTATAAATCATGTAGCCAAATATTTATTACCATTGAACTTTGAAAGAAGGAACTGAACTGATCTCGCTATGTGTTTGAAACATGATAATAGCAAGTTTTTCTGGTGCTTTCTCTTGGAACCAGACAAAAAATTGCTAGTTACAACGCCACTGATGCTGCAAAATGGAGCATGCTTGGATGGTTATTCAATGGTGGTAAATTGACCATATTTGACATGTTTTCTCAATCGAGTGCAGATATGGTGGATATTCACACATCCCTCTTGTTTCAAGCCTTTAAGTCAGAGAAGAACTATCTAAGAATCCATATCCTTTCCTTCTTCCCTGTTTTAGTAATTCAGTGGTATGCTTGTTTAGATCTTGGAACATAATATAATTTACTTATGTTTACATACCTTCAATATTGAAAAGGTCTAACAGATTACATAATTGGGATCAGGTTGAGTTATTAGGAGATACAAGCTCAACCAATCTTTCAACTAAGAATAATCTGGAAGACCTGGTAGAGATAGGGAAAACACTTTTGGACAATCCTGTTTCAAGAGAGAATATAGAGAATGACCAGTTTGAGCAAGTGAGAGATGAAGGCACGAACGAGGATGCATTAACTAGGTAAACACGACAATTTCATTTAATCCCAAGAAACAACGTTGAGAACAATGAATACCATTTTCAAAGATTTATAATAGCATTTTTATGTATTAATTGTTAATTGGATTGGATGGGATGTTGATATTATTGAAATTGTTTGGCAGATTTGCTAAGACACTCTCACATGAAAGAAAGATACAATTATCTCTCTTGTAACCACCTTTCACAACTTCACTTTTAGTATAAATAAGTGGTGAATCTGAATAAATTTTTATAAGTTTCCTGTATAAATTGGATTTAGTTTTGGTAGGGGAGAGAAAATGTTATTCTCCTCATCTAGATTCATATTGAGTTATTCTTCCATCTTATTTCAATTTTCAAAAAAAGTATATTAAGTTTATAATAAGTATACTAGTAACAACTATTTTATAAAATGGTTGTTTCTAATTGAGGATTGTTAATGACTGTGAGCCTTGTTGTTAATCTGCTTTGTATCTTTAATGGTTTTGAGTCTTTGTAATGGTTTTCAGCCTTATTGTTAATCTGCCTTATTGTTTATGTAGTGATATGATCATCCATTTGATATGAAAAAAATATTGCTTTACCCCTTCTCATATGAACCTGATATGATTTGCAAGTCTAATATCTTCTTACATATGAAAAAATCATTTAAATATTAAAAAATGTTAATTAAATTTAATAACAGTTTAAAATATAATTATTATTTATTAAATACAATCAAATATAATATCAAAATATTCCATGTTCGACATTTTGAAAGGAGAGATGGAATTATGTAACCTTTGCATACCCAACCACGTGGCAAGACGAGAGATATACACATGCATTCAAAACCTAAAGTATTTGACGACCAGTTTCGAACAAAAACTTTACCAAGTTTTCCCAAAGAGATACCTTTGACATATTTAAACTCTTTGTAATTTTACATACATTTAAAAAAACAAATTTATACACGTGTTAAATAGAATGATGTAGCTCGATTAATTATAGGATAGTTGTTTAAGTGTTCTATGAAATGATTATTTTTCTTTGATTTTTCTTAGGGATATTTGTTCTAAATGGGTAAAAAATTGTTAGATCCATAGATTTGAGTAATTATTTTTATATAATTAGAGTACCCGAAAGATTTTTCAGCATGTTGAATCCATTTCTACATTTAAAAATGGATTTTAAACAACAAAACACAATGATTTCATAGAGATCTATGTCACCACCAGATTTCAATCATAAAAATCATTTCATAGAACAGTTACACAAGACCTATATGATCACATCACTTCAATATTACCACTATCAAATTAACATGTGGAAGTCAGTAACGTTGTTCTACAGGATACACCACCAAATTTCAACCAAAAAAATCATTTCATAGAATAGTTAGACAAGAACTATATGATCACATCACTTCAATATTACCACTATTAAATTAACATGTGGAAGTTCGTAACACTCTTCTACACGGTATAGATAAAGAGGTTTACATTAAGTCAAAGTTTTTTTTCGACAGTAACAGATATAATTTTTAAATTATGGAATGGAAAACCGTCTGTCAGATGCTTTACATCTTAAGAATTTTGGCTTTCTAGATAAAGCATAGTTGCCACTACTTAAAGGATAACCTTATACTACTATAAGATATTGCTACAATGACTACGTAAAAACTAATTGGTTTATATTTCTTCCTTCTTCCCCTGCTCATTCTTTCCTTTAGACCATTCATCTAAGAGCTTGTCTACTTTGACTTCAAGCTTGCTTAGCCGGAAACCGAAGTATCCATGAACATTGGCAATATATTTGAACTGGGCGTTCAAGTCGCTTGTGATCTCCTTTCACAGCCTGATGTGATCATGTTCAAGAAGCTCACATCTTCTTTCTCCAGCATTATCTAGTTTCTGCAAGATCTTTGCCTACTCCGTGGCTAAGGCCTTCAATCTGTTGATCTCCTCTTGCAACTCTGCAATCCTTTCTTCAAGTGTTGGTCTGGGCTTAGAGATGGTGGCCTTGGATACCATTTGCGATCTCTTAGAACTCTCTACTACCTATATGATTCCTGAATTTTCCTTGACTAATTGCTCCTACAATCCCAGTTTCCTCGGCCAAAGATATAGTTTGTGAATGCACAATTTCCTTGTGACTTTCGGTGGTCTTGTCGAGACGGTAGTCCATGCCTCGGTATGGCCCTTCCCTCCGATTTCCTTATCTCTGATCGACAATGCTGCTGAAAACGCCAGGTGTTGGGACTTAGTCAAGGTTTTGTTCTTGTATTTGTATCTTTGGCTGCAGGGATAAGATTTTCTCTACTGACTTGCATTGTCCATTGGACCTGATGATTATCCAGGCTATCAAATCTGGATCCTCCCATTCTAATGGATGGGTACAAGCATTTCTTCTATGTTCACTGTTAGAGCGTCGTTGCTCATGATGGCCCCTTTGTTTGCTTCAATGTCTGCCAGGGTGTTTATCCCCAGTAAGATGTGATAGAAGGAGATCTCCATGAACTTATTCAAAAGGAGTGTAATTTTCGTGAAAACTTGTCCTAGCCTGAGCTAATTAGGCCTCCTTTGCACCTTTAGCGACTGAATAATTACCCTGGAGTCTCCAAAGACCACTAGGTTTTGAATGTTCCTGCCTGATGCTTGCCTAAGACCCTACCAAAGGGCAAGGGCCTCCGCCATATTGTTAGTGTCATGTCCCAGTCCCCATGAGAAGAACACCTCCAGCGTGCTAGAAGGGTCTAGGATGATCCCCCCCCCCCACTAGTTGCTCCTGGGTTTCCTTTCGAGGCATCGCAAAAAAAAAACTATGTTTATCTAGTGTAGTCATCCACTTTTTGAAGTCTTGTTCTTCTAGTCTAACTTCCCAGCTTGCTTTCTATACTTGATTGGTGGATATTCTATGTTGATGGTTTGGGACAAACTCTTTAAGCCATTGATATTCCTTCGGTTCCAAAATTTCTGCATTATGGTTCATGGTCTGAGAGTCTAGTGCCTCGACTAGAAGGGCTTTGGCCTTGATCGCCACCTGGTTTGGGTTGTGGTTTTTCTCATGGAACAAACTATTGTTTCTTTGCACCTAGATTTTCCACTTCACGAATTTAGGGAGCCACATCCAACTTGTTTTGAGAAGATCCTTTTTTCTCAGGGAGAACGGGGAGCGATTAACCCATCTTCTTAGGAGATCATATGCATTCGTGGGCCGAGCGAGTTGGTCAGGACCAAGCTTCGTGACAATATCCCACACCTCGTTTGCATAGGGGCAGGTGAGTAGTAGGTGATCTGTGGTTTCTTCCCCATTCGTGCAAACAGGGCATCTTGAAGGGCCTTGCCACCTTCTTCTTCTTAGATTTTCACTTGTCAAAATGATTTTGTGGGCCATCGTCCAAATGAACATATCAATTTTTGGAATCGATTTGTAGGACCAAATTGTATTCCACGGGATTGGATCGGGGGGAACGTGAGGAATTTCTTGTAGAAGCGTGTAGCCTTCGGTTGTAGAGTATTTCTTAGTGGTTGTGCCCCAGCCTCTTTTGTCCTTCACCGAGGCTTTAAGGGGGGACTTCCCTGGAAGTTCCACAAGTAGGCTTCGATCTTTTGTTTCAAGCCTTTCTGGATAGTTTCCAAGGTTCCAGTCTTTCCAGTTGCCTGCCTCATCTTCATCCCAGCTTGAGATGTCCCAAATGGTGAGTTGGTTGTTGGATTGTAGCTAATATTTTATATTGGCTAATCCTTCGTGGTGATCCAGTGGTGGTTCCCCTTGGATTGAATCCTCCCATACCCTTATGCATTTCCCATTGCCTGGAATCCATGTCAAATTGGATTTGAAGAGATCTAAAAACCTTAGACAGAGCATGAAAACTGGTGAGCCTCTAAGGGATTTCAGACGTCGATCCAAGCACTTGATGTGTTGCCCCGAAAAGTATTTTTTCCATAGTCCTTCCTTGTTCCAGGAGAGTTTTCCGAAGATTAGTTTCCACAAAATTTTAGCCCCTATACCGAGGTCTTGGGTAGCAATGTCTCAAATTTGGAGGTCGCCTTCAAGAATCGGTTTCTTGATTTTTTCCCAGCTTTATAAATGGAGTTTCCTCTCATTTTCCTTTCCACCTTCCCACATGAATCTTCTTAGAAAGGAATCTATTTTGGTAATGATTGTTTTAGGCACAAGAAGAATTAAGTTTTGATAGATGGGGAGACCAGAGAGGACAGATTTCATCAGGACCACCTTCGCTACAAGATTTATCCATTTAGCTCCCCATGCTTGGATTCGACGCTTTTGATTGTCGAGAAGGGGTAGCCAATGAACCACCCTAGGGCCTCTTTGAAGATTGGGATTCCCAAGTATTTGAACGAATCCTAGATCATTGTCCCTTCCATTCCTAAAGCTCTAGTGATTTCAAGCATCTCTCATGGTGAGCAATTCCAGCCATAGAATCTACTTTTATTGTAATTGATTTTTTCCCCGAAACTTCTTTGTACTCATCGAGCTATCTCTTAAAATTCCTCGCTGAGAGGACACTGGATCCTCCAATAAGAAGGGTGTCATATACAAACTATGCATGGTTAATGTCTTTGACATTTGTTACCAGTCTAAGTCACGTAAGTGAATGAATCTACTGGAAGTAGTCCAACTGGAAGCTTATAACTGAAGATTGGATTGCATATAGGAGAGGAGACAACGAACACCCTTGCCTTAGGCCACTGGAGGCTTGGAAGTAATCTGCAGATTGCCCATTCACGGAGGAAATAGAAGCTTTAACCCAGTTTATGAATTTCTGGGCAAATCCCATTTTCTCTATTACTGTTAAAAGGAAATCATGTCTAACTCTATCAAAGGCGTTGGCTAAGTCTAGCTTAATAACCATACCTTTTTATTTTTTTTGGAAGCTCAAATGGATTTGTTCCTCGACCAACACTATATTGTCCAAAATTTGGCGACCTTTGATAAAACCCCCTTGGTTTTCTGGGATGATGCTAGGAAGAAGTTTCTTGAGCCTACTAGCTATGCTTTTGGTGACTAGTTTGTAGCCTGTGTTGCAAAGGGATATTGGACGACATCTACTGAAGTTGCTCACCCTTTTTTCTTTTGGGATCAGGGCTAAGAAACATTAGTTGGTGCTGCCCCTGATTTTGAGGTATTTTTTGGATTTTAAGACCATTCTTAGTAGATCAACCTTGATGATTAGCCAACAGGGTTTGTAGAAGCATGTTGTGAAGCTATCGGGTCCAGGGGCCTTGTCATCTTTCATTTGGTCTGGCACTTTCTTGATCTTTTGTAGTTGTATTGGGGTCGTAAGACTCAGATTGTCCTCATTCTTCACTAGCTAGGGGATTAGAGACAAGGGATAGGAACTGGGATCAATGTGGGCCTCATCTGGGCCTCATTTCATAGAACAGTTAGAAAAGACCTATATGATCACATCACTTAAATATTAGCACTATCAAATTAACATGTGGAAGCCAATAACATTGTTTTACAAGGTACACCACCAAATTTCAACCAAAATAATCATTTCATAGAACAGTTAGACAAAAACAAGACCTATCTAATCACATCACTTCAATATTACCACTATCAAATTAACATCAAATTAACATGTGGAATTCCGTAATGTTGTTCTACACGGTACACATAAAGAGGTTAACATTAAGTCAAAGTTATTTAAAAAATAACTACCCAATTATTTATGTTTGGTACTGAATAAATTTGCATAAATTTTACTACCGAATGTTTTTTTATAAATAAACTTTTAACAAAAATTTGATATATTTGTAAATGAATGTAGGTATCTATGTATTTGAATAAATGGTAAGATATAAATTCTCTAGATCATGGACTGGAATCCGAAAAAGTAATAGCACTATTTCCATTGAGAAAAATGGAAAAATTTGTGTCGCAAGAGAGTCAACAATGTCGGCCCGAGTCAATAAGTAGGTCGACTTTTTTTTATTATTACATCCTACCAACCATTTGAATTTTCTGGTAGAACTCTCTACACTGTACTATGCATCGCACAAACTTTTGGGTATTGTCCCACCTTACCAAATGTCCCCACCTCTTGAACTGAGCATTCTGAAAATTTATATCTTGGCGGAAAGTTTATCTCTCCACCGAAACCACGTCTCTGAAGGTATATTCACTTCACTTTTTTTTTTTTTTTTAGATTTCAGAATTCCAATCTGAGTGCAAAGCCACCAAAAATCAGACTGCATAAACTTGATCTGTCATTTTCAAAATGTGTATAGTCTGTAGTGTTTTATATTCCGCAACACTCGCATATGCTATCTATAAAACCATTTTTAATATAGGCAAGAAAGTATATAACTAACAATAAGATTAAGAAGGCAGGTTGAAAAGGCACCCTAAGACAATTCAATTAATATGTACATCATCAATAATGTATATATAGTACATATATCGCAATTGTCTTTTAAAGGTATGACAGTTAGGGTAGGATAACGAATTAAGATTAGAGAGTTTTCAACATCCCCATTGAAAATCTTAGATTCCCTTAACCATCATTCACAAGAATGACCAAGAATATATCCAGCACCTGTATAAGCTACTGGAACAATGTGTACGCTTTCACAATGCATACACAGATTAAGATCGAAACACTGATCTATCATCTAATCATTATCAAATTCATTCACTGATTTTGTTGTGAGCGGGCTGCGGAAATTTCTGAACAAAAACAAGTTCATAATCGGTCTTTTGTTGCAGATCTTCTTTCTGATCGAAATATGGCTTCTTGGAAATCCACCCTTTTACAATAATCCAACTGACAATATCAAATTTAAACTCAACAAAATTCTAAACAAAAACTAGTCCAGAATGTAGGAGTTGAATTATTCTTCAAAATTTTCGATGATGTATATGTAAATCTCTATAGAGTTGGATTGGTATCTAGTTAAATAGGCTCCACCTATAAACTGTCTCTCACAGGATATGCTTTTCTATATGACAGCATGAGATGACCTCAAATTCTGGTCAAATTTTTTCTTCTACAAATAACAACCATTTTGGGCACACAATCCAATGCTCTTCCTCTCGACAATGGATTTTACCCCCACAATGATGGCTCTATCTGGCATACAATAATCGCCATTTTTAAAACATGATAGATCATGCATTAACTTATCCATTATGTTATTACAGTCCTAGATCTCGACAGAACCATCCATTGCCAACAAGCAAGGATCCATCCAAATGACATCTATGACACTTAAATAATAACTTTAATTGTATCATCCATGGTATTTAAGAGTAAATAACACAATAAAATATTACATCTTCTCATAATGTTGTAACATGTGCAAAATATACCAACTGCGCCTTTTCTTAGCAAACTATGTATCAATACTTCAATAATTTTTCGTTCGATAAAAACACGACATAAAGCTTAAAGCTTTTAACAAAAAATTCTTTACTGCAAATTTTTACGGGAAATTTCTTTATGCACAATGACTAGGGTTTAATTATTTAATTCCTTTCTTGCTTTATCACCACTATAGTAGGCCAACTTCTTATGCTTCATTATAATTATGATTAAATCCATGCAATCCACCTTTACGAACCTCTCTTTATTTTTCATGGGCATCACAAGAATGCACAGGCAATCTAAGAAATTCTCCAATAAAATTTTACACATTGTCTTCTCGTTCTTAATATTTAATGCATATATATATATATATATATATATATATATATATATATATATATATCTGCAATAAAACTACTGCCCTCTTACTTAAAATATACATCTCTCAAGCCACTTTTGAAATTTAAATAAACACCCTCCACTTAATTTATTTCTTTAAAATAAAATAATGAATCTGACCTCCTTTAAAATAATAAATATTAAATATATATATATATATATATATATATAATGTAGGCTTACGACTATCTCCGGATTTTTGATTATTTTCCATGCAGACTAACGATCCACAAAACCCAACTCGGTTTTCTATGCCTCGATCTCTCTCTTCACCAACTCTTTCACGGAGGCTTACACAACCATTGGGTGTCTTCTCGACTTCAAAAAACCAACAACTTTCTTCCACCAAATAAATCTCAGTTGACAAAGTGACTCCCTTTTTCCCATGCATGAACAAAACCCTTGACCTTCCTATTATGTGCACGAGTTCCTCTTCCTCAAGACTCTCACTGCATTTCAATTCGATGGAAAAAATATCATGGATCTACGAGGCCCTAAAGACTATAGGGCTCTGATAAACTACTAGGCACTAAGAACTATAGTGCTTTGATACCACTGTTAAGTTACTTTTAAGAATATAGGCAAGAAAGTATATAACTAACAACAATATCAAGAAGTCATGAAGAAGGGAAGAAAAGGCATGAAAACAATTCAATTAATATATACATCAATAATGTATATATAGTACATATACCACAACTATCCTCTAACGGTATGATCGTTAGGGTAAGATAACGAACTGAGATTAGAGAGTTTCAACAATATAATCTGTTGTGTCTAAGTTCATACCAACTTTCATGTCAAGGATGTGCCTCACATTGTTCTCCTTCTTATTGGAAATAGTAATTACAAATCATGAGATCTTCAAGTATCTGTTGATTTATGAATCAATCGACTTGTTAGTAGTTTTCTCGGTTAGCCGAATTGTCAAACAATGAGTCTGCAAATGCAAAGTCGCACATTTACTCAAACTCAGTTTAAGTGAGTCAGCAAGCAGTGAAACTATAAATGGATCTGATATTTATCTTCTCGAGTTCAGTTAAGTAGATGAAGACTCGATCTTGTCTTTAATGTTGAGTTAGTGTTACTTCTATAGGAAGTCTCAGTCGGAGTCCATATAAGTCTCAATCTTTAGTTAGTCAAGAGACGATGCAGATGATGAAGAGAAGAAGCATAGAGTTAGAGAGAATAGAGTTGTGAACAACAAGAACAACAACAATTGAGGAGTTGAAGAACTCTAAGCACAATATCTGTATTTGTAGAGTCAACATAAATCATTGGAGTCGAAGCTCATCTTAGTTATTACATTTTGTATTCGCGCACTGTGTCGAGTTTATTAATATAAAGTGTTTTGTGTGTTGACAAGTTTTTGTCATATTTCTGAGTTTATGTTCTAACCATAGCACTGTGTTATTCTGCATCCAAAATTCATTTCATTAAGTGTGTTTATTCATAGCGCGCAACAAATCGTGCAGTTTGTGCATTGTGTGGTTAGTTTTGAGAACTCTGTCGCGAAGCCTATGTGGTGTGTAGTATTTGAAACTGTGTTGCGCAGAGTAGTCTGTGCACATAGTAGATCCAAGATATGGTATCAAAGCAGGTTGATCAATAGAAGGTTCTAATTTCTATTAGAACAAGTTCAAGAGCAGAGACTCTGTTGAAAGGTAAAATATGGCTTCAACCTCAAATCTGCAACCTCCCACTTTTACAGACAAGAATTATGAGATGTGGTCCTTGACCATGAAGGCATTTTTCTGAGGTCAATATGTATGGGAGATAATAGAAAATGGTTATGTGGAACCAATAGATCAGGAAGCATACAATTCCCTCACACAAGCTGAGAATGATGTCTTGAAAGATCAAATAAAGAAGGATGGAAAAATGATGTTTTACATACATCAAGCCATGCATGAGAGAAGAATCCCAAGAGTTGCATCAACAAATCAAGCCAAGGAAGCAGGGGACATATCGAAAACCTTTTATGAAGGTATGGACAAAGTAAAGACTTTAAAACTACAAATTCTTAGAAGATATTTTGAAACTCTATCCATGAAACTCTATCCATGAAAGATTCAGATTTAGTAGATTTCGTTTATACCCATGTCATTAGCCTGATAAATCAGATTAAGTCTCATGGTGAAACCATAGAAGACAAAAAAGTTATTGAGAAGGTACTTAAGAGTCTTCCTCCTAAGTTTTATACTCTAGAAGAGAGAAAAGATTTGATTCAATTTAGTTTAGATGAACTGGAAGATTCCCTCATTAATCATGAACACAAATTGAATAGGTCAACTATGTCATTAAAAAATGCATTTTCCGCATAGTCATCTATAAGATGTGAAAGAGGAAGGGGGAGAGCTAACTCTAACAGTAGAGGAAGAACTTTTTTCATGAGTGAATGCAATAGCAGTCTTAGAAATACTGTTGGAAGAGGTCAAAACCCAAGTACCAGTCAGCCAAGTGGTCAAAGAACTGAAAAATCAAATATTCAGTGCCATTTTTGTAAAAGGTATGGACATTATGCATATGAGTGCAGAAAGAGAGAATATAATCAGAACAAGAAAGGTTGAAATCATTCAAATAGTGTAAATAACCAAACCAATCCTATGTTTATGGAGCACACTATAGTAATGCCTATAGTATCTCCAGTTGAATGCAATGTTGCTCAAGCAAGCCAATGTGACATATGGTATTTAGATTCAGTCTGCAGTAACCACATGACAAGAAATATATAATTGTTTTGTAGTTTGGATGAGTCATTCCAAACCAAGGTTACACTTGGAACATATACCCAAGTCACTATCTTAGCCAAAGGCAGTATAAGCATCTTAACCAAACAAGGAGAACAAAAAGTTATGCCTGATGTATATTATGTTTCTGGTATGAAGCATAATCTAATGAGAAGAAGACAATTGTTACAGAAAGGATACATAATGCCTAAGTTAACAAAAGTCATTGGAGCTGAAGCTCATCTTAGTTATTGCATTTTGTATTCATGCAATGCACCAAATTTATTAATATAAAGTGTTTTCTATGTTGACAAGTTTCTGTCATATTTATGAGTTTATGTGCTAAGCATAACACTGTGTTATTCTTCATCCAAAATTCATTTCATTAAGTGTGGTGCACAATATTTGAAACTGTGTTGTGTAGAGTAGTCCACGTGCATGGTAGATCCAAGATCTGATATCAAAGAAGGTTGATCAAAAGAAGGTTTTATCAGAACAAGTTCAAGAGCATAAACTTTGTTGAAAGGTAAAATATGGCTTCAACCTCAAATCTTCAACCTCCCACTTTTACAGGAAAGAATTATGATATGTGGTCCTTGACCATGAAGGCATTGTTCCGAGGTCAATATGTATGGGAGATAATATAAAATGGTTATGTGGAACCAACATGTCAAGCAACATACAATTCCCTCACATAATCTAAGAAGGATGTCTTGAAAGATCAAAGAAAGAAGGATGAAAAAATGATGTTTTACATACATCAAGCCATGCATGAGAGCATACTCCCAAGAGTTTCATCAACAAATCAATCCAAGGAAGCACGAGACATATTTAAAACCTCTTATGAAGGTATGGACAAAGTAAAGACTTCAAAACTACGAATTCTTAGAAGAGATTTTGAAACTCTATCAATGAAAAATTCAGATTCAATAGATTCCTTTTATAGCCATGTCATCAGCCTGATAAATCAGATTAAGTCTCATGGTGAAACCATAGAAGACATAAAATTTGTTGAGAAGGTACTTAGGATTCTTCCTCCTAAGTTTGATACTCTAGTTGTGATTCTAGAAGAGAGAAAAGACTTGAGTCAGTTTAGTTTAGATGAACTTCAAGCTTCCCTCATTAATCATGAACATAGATTGAATAGGTCAACTATGCCATTAGAAAATTCATTTTCTGGATAGTCATCTATAAGGCGTGGAAGAGGAAGGGGGAGATATAACTCTAAAGGTAGAGGAAGAAGTTATGTCATGAGTGAATGCAGTAGCATTCCTAGAAATATTGTTGGAAGAGGTCAAAACCCAAGTACCATTCAGCCAAGTGGTCAAAGAACTGAAAAAACAAACATTTAGTGCCATTTTTGTAAAAGGTATGGACATTATGCATATGAGTGCAAAAAGAGACAATATAATCAGAACAAGCAAGGTTAGGATCATTCAAATAGCATAAATAACCATACCAATCTTATGTTTATGGCGCACGTTGTAGTAATCCCTATAATATCTCCAGTTGAATGCAATGTTGCTCAAGCAATCCCATGTGACATATGGTATTTAGATTCAGGCTGTAGTAACCACATGAAAGGAAACATAGAATTGTTTTGTAGTTTGGATGAGTCATTATAAATCAAGGTTACACTTGGAACAGATACCCAAGTAACTGTCTTAGGAAAAGGCAGTATAATCATCTTAACCAAGCAAGGAGAACAAAAAGTTATGTCTGATGTATATTATGTTTATGGTTTGAAACATAATTTGATGAGCAGAGGACAATTGTTACAAAAATGATACATAATCTACATGGAAGATAATTATTGTGTGATTATGGATAAATGTGCAAGGAATCAACTTATTGCAAGAATCTATATGACAAGTAACATAATGTTCCCATTGACATTGAAGCCAACCAAGAAGAAGAATACAATGCTAGTTGTTGGTAAAGAAAAAAGTGCATAGTTAGACACTGCATTTACATCAGAAAATGTGTGCAGTATGAAGAAAGGTGAAAGTGGCACAGAAATGAAGGCAACATTTCAATATGAAGTACATGATGATTCTTGGTTATGGCACTTTAGATTTGGACATTTGAACTTTGGAGGTCTAAAAATGCTATACACAAAGAATATGGTAAAAGGTTTTCCAATGATTGAAAAACTAGAAAGGATATGTGAAGGATGCATATTTGGCAAGCAACACAAAGAATCATTTCTAGTTGGAAAGTCTTATAGAGAAAAAGCTCCACTAAAAATTGTACACTCAAACATTTGTGGAACAATGTAAACTCCATATGTAGGAAGCAATACTTATTTCTAACATTCATTTATTATTTCTCAAGAAAGACATGGATTTACTTCCTAAAACATAAATCTGACGCATTGGGTTGTTTTCAACAGTTTAAATCACTTGTGGAAAAGAAGATTGGCTATTACATCAAGTGTTTAAGAACTCACAGAGGAGAAAAATATATATCAAGAGAATTTCAAAACTTTTGTAAAGTTCATGGAATCTATAAGCAATTTACCATGGGATATACGCCAGAACAGAATGGTGTGGCAGAAACAAAAAATATAAGCATTATGGAAATGGCATGCAGTATGTTGGCAACCAAACATTTGTCAAATGAGTATTGGTTGAGGAAGTAGCAACTACCGTATACATATTGAATAGATTTTTGACAAAGAGTGTGAAGAATAGAGTTCCTTAAGAAGCTTGGACAGGTATGAAGCATAATGTGGCGCACTTAAAAAGTTTTGGTTGTGTCACATACACACATGTTCTAGATGAGCTCAGAAGAAATATGGACATCAAAGGAGAAAAATGTATATATGTTGGGTATTCTAAAGACGCAAAATCATACAAGTTGTATGATCCTATTGCAGGAAAAGTCATAATCAACTGCGATTTTTAGTTCATGGATAATGAAGCATGGGATGGAAGTATAGAAAAGACAATGAAAATTATTGATGTAATGGATCATGATGACATAGAAGAAGAAGTGATACAAACACCATGCACATGTCAGTGCTCAGTCCCTTCTTCATGTAGCACTGTGACACAAATCACAACGTAAAATACTCCAATGAGAACAACAAGTGTGCAATATACACCTAGAGCACAACAAACATCAACAAGCAGACTGAGTAGTTCTACATCTCCAGATCCAACATTAGCAAGTTTTTTACCAAGGAAGATAGGAATTTTGTGCGACATCTATAATGAAGACACACCAACTTAATTTTCATTTTTTACTTTGTTTTCACAAATAGATGATTCATTGACTTTTGCGGAAGCTGTCAAAGATGATGTATGATCAAAATCCATGGATGAAGAAATCAGATGCACAGAGAACAATAATACATGGAAATTAGTTTATGTACCTAATGAAAAGGATTTGATAAGTGTCAAGTGGATTTATAAAACCAAGCAAGACATGGAAGGAAATGTGAAGAAGCACAAGGCAAGTTTAGTTGAAAGAGGTTTTACACAACAACCTGGAATTGATTTCAATGAAAAAATTTCCCCAGTTGCACGCATGGACACCATCATAACTGTGTTAGCAATTGTCATGCAGTACAAGTGGAAAGTTTATCAAATGGATGTAAAGTCAACATTTTTGAATGGACACTTAGAAAAATAAGTGTATGATGAACAACCACAAGGCTATGAGGCTCCAGGACAAGAAAACAAAGTGTACATATTAAAGAAAGCACTGTATGGATTAAAGCAACATCCCAGAGCTTGGTACAGTCACATTGATTCTAATCTCACATAGAATGAATTTCAAAGAAGTGAAAGTCAACCAACATTGTACATCAAAGCAAATCAGCAAGGTAATATGTTAATTGTTTCCTTATATGTAGATGATTTGATTTTAATAGGTGATTTTGGCATAGAAGAATTTAAGTTAGTCATGAAGGATGAATTTGAAATGACTGATTTGGGGCTTATGAGATATTTTCTGGAAATAGAAGTACACCATTCAAAAATCAATATATTTATTTCACAGTCTAAGTACGTGCATGAAATATTGAAAATATTCAATATGATCAATTCAAAAGTATCCCTGTCACCTGTCATAACATGATCGAAGTTAAGCAAGGAAGACAAATGGTCCAAAGTGGATCTCACACTATTTAAAATACTGGTAGGCAGTCTTATGTATCTCACAATGAAAAGACATAATATTATGTATGGAGTGAACCTAATCTCAAGGTTCATGGAAACTCCAAAAGAATCACATTTGAAGGCAGGAAAGAGGATATTGAGATATGTAAATGGAATAATAGATTTTGGCATTAAATACTCCATTTCAAAAGATTTTAGACTCATTGGATACACTGATAGTGATTGTGGAGGCAACATAGATGACAAAAAATCACCTTTGGGTACAAATCTCATTTTGGAACATGTATGGTATCATGGGAATCAAGGAAGCATCCCATAGTGACTCTTTCTTCAGTAAAGAACACTTTGCATCTATAAGCACAACTTGTCAAGCAGTTTGGATGAGAAGAATGTTAAAAGATTTGTTGTAGGCACAACATGAACCAACAACAGTATTTTGTGACAATAATTCAACCATCATGTTATCAAAGAACCATGTGTTTCACAAGAAAACTAAGCACATTTATACAATGTATCATTTTATCAAAGAATTGGTGAATAACAAAGATATATGTTTAGAGTTTTGCACCTCAAAATAACAAGTCATGGAAATTTTCACAAAAGATTTAGGAAGAGATGCATTTCTACATATGTGCAATAGTTTGGGAGTCTGCGCAGTAACAAATGAGTGACAGTACATTGTAAACTCAATTTTGATGTAAAATTTGTAATCCCACCTACTTATAATTAAGGGAGAGTGTTGGAAATAGTAATTACAAGTCAATGATATCTTTACGTCTCCATCAATTTGTCATTCAATTAACTTGTCGTTAGTTTATTCAGTCAACCAAATTGTCATACAGTCAGTCTGTATGTCAGTATGCAAATGAAAAGTCACACATTTACTCAAATTAAGTCTAAGTTAGTCGACAAGGAGTGAAATTATAAATTGAGTCGATCTTTATCTTCTCGAGTTCGGTTAAGTAGATGAAGAGTCAGTTGTATTAATGGTCATCTTTAATGTTGAATCAATCATACTTCTACAATAAGTCTCAGTCAGAGTTCATATAAGTCTAAGTCTTTAGTTAGTCGAGAGATGATGCAGATGATGCAAAGAAGAAGCAGAGAGGTAGAGAGAACATAGTCATGAAGAAGAAGAACAACAACAACTGAGGAGTTGAAGAGGTTTGAGCACAAACTCTATGTATGTAAAGTCAACAGATGTCATTGGAGCTAAAACTTGTCTTAGTTATTGCATTTTTTATTCGCGCACTGCGCCAAAGTTATTAATATCAAGTTTTTTGTGTGTTGACAAATTTCTTTCATATTTATGAGTTTATGTTCTAAGCATAGCATTGTGTTATTCAAAAACCAAAATTAATTTCATTAAGTTTGTTTATTCACAACATGAAACAAATCATGTGTTATAGAAAGATTTGCCTCACCATTGCTATCTTGCACAGAGGGCCTTTTTCCATTTCCCTATGCAAACTTATCAACCCCTTTTTCATAAATCCAGAGCCAAAAACATATATTTTTCCACATATACGCTCCCTACCTGCTTTGCAAGATGTGTATACGCTTGATGCTCCACTACAGCTCGCGTATATTAGGATTTGTGGCAGAAAATACAAAATGAGGTCGGGTTTACATGTCACGATAGAAGATCTCTGATATTTAGCCTTCCATATACTGGAAACATTCTGAATCGGCCCTTCAGTTGCATTTTGGAGGCTAAAGAGCACAATTTTGAGCTATGGAAAAAGAGAGAGAAAGCATTCAACTTTGAGAGAAAACTTACTCTGGAGAAATTACTTCATATTGAGTCTGCATCCCTTTGTCCCTCAAGTCTGAACACGGTGTTCAACCCCCAATCTCTTCCCTTATTATCAAGAGAATCTCTTTATCTCTTTTCTACGAGCTTGCCTTTGGTGGAGGATTGAAGTGGTGGAGACCCAGTTGGAAGGAACTTGGTTTCTTGGTTTCGAACCATGCCGACACGGAAGTCTGTAATGTTGATACTTCTATTGATCAATTATTAATAGAAATACTCCTTTCCCATCCAATCAATATCTTGTGAATATATGATTATTATCCATGGGCATGTTTGTAATGTTTATTAATGGATTGTGTTATCTAATGTGCTAACTCATTTTATATATTGTCACTATATACTTGCATCGCTTATTTGTTGAGAACTTCTTGCAGGTATAAGGCTTTGGGTCAAAGTGCTCAATGGTGGAATGGCATCAAATGATTGGATCGAGGTAGGATAGAGGTAGGTTGTCAGGATCATTGAGCCTTCTTGGGTCTCTATGGTACCTATTGAGATTATTTGGGATGACAGGAAACCTTTTTGGAGTTGAATTTTTGGGCGACATCTTTCTCTTTGTTTTTCGTTTTTTATTTGTCCTTGGTAGTTGGGTTGTCTGCTTAGCTGCTTGGTATTCTACTTGAGTGATTTATTTTATACACAATAGAAGTTATATATCAAGTCGCTTATCAATCCATGCATTTTCTTTTTAAATACATTGAAAAAAAAAAAAAAAATAGGCATTTTGCATTGGTTGGTATTTTTGCCTTTGAGCCTTTATCATTAGCTTAGTGCATTTAGCGAAAGATTTCATTTTACTTATGAGTTGCAGAGTTAAAATTGAAGATTGCACTATTTTTATTTACCATATCATTCACTAAAAAGTTAAATTTAGGCCTTGCACTATATCTATTTTTATTTTTATGCAGAGTCATAACACCATGAGTTTCATTTCCATACCTCTTTGAGTAATCACAGCCAGTAAAATTTACGCTTTAAACTAAAATTGATTAGTCACGGTTTTATTTTTTAGGGTGGACAAACTAGCCTAGGATTTAGTGCCTTGGAATAGGATTTTGTGAGTAAACTTCTCCAAGGCAATTAAATCAACTTATGTGTCTAAGACAAGGAGTTGAGAAATCCATTGTATAATTGGTAATATCATGAGGCTCTGCTCACACCGGAGTTAATCACAAGGTCGCGTGAACTTAGTTGAAGTGATAACCCCTGGATACTCACCTAGCGTCAGAGATATTTATGTGGATTTATTCGTATTTGGGGATCTTGCTAGTACCCATACCTCTGTGAGAGGTGGTGCTTTCAAGGTTTCAGGCTTTGCTACCCTGCCCATACGGTGATCTGGACTTACGACTGCTCGCATGTGCATCGGTTATACAATGGTTTATTAGTTGCTTGACTTAGGTTTCTCATAGGTTACTTCTAGGGGTTATTCTACTTGTATCCTGAGTCAGATAGGGGTCGGACAACACACAATCTTTATGGAGGATTACCTCTCTTGGGGGGGGGGTGTCTGAACGACTGGTTGTTAAGCCTACGAGGGCCCTTATAACTTATTATGTTACCCCCAAAGTTTAGCAAGGAGTCTCAGGTCCCTCCTGGATGAGGCATACCTTCTTTAGCAAGGGAGGCCACTCAACCATTTTAGCCCATTTGCATGCATTTTGGCCATTTGACTTTTTGGTACGCTCTTTGATTGTTAGTTGACCATAGGATTTTTTGTTGGGTCTTTGTTATCATGGATAGTGGGGTTCCTTTTATTCCCTCGTTTACTGCTACCACCCCCATGATGTTCATGGGGGAAAATCCATCTGTTTTTTATAATGGTATGCAGAACTTTAACGCTCAGTCTACACCTTGGGTATCTAGCCATTTTTTTGTTGATATGCCTTCCCCCGTGCAACCCTCTCCCTGGCCCACATATACGAATCCTAGAATTGGACCCGGGGGCACCATGGCTCCGATGACTACTTCTTCATTTGATATGAGTCGTGTCCCTGTGGGAGGATGGAACCATCCTCCCTACGCATCCAATACTAGCTACGCTCTTTCAAGAGACAATACTCAGATGGGTGCCTATCCCACTTATTACCCCTCACCCATGTATCTTTCATCCTCCATGTCAGTTCCTTCGAACACTTTTTCCATGACAGGTCCTCAAGTACCCCCAGGTCTTCCCTACAAGGAGAATCAATTTTATAATTCGGGATACCCTCTTTATGGAACCCCTTCACAAGGGGGCAACATATATCCTCACTCGAATAATCCTTATCCAAACTTGGTCTCTCCACAAACCCTAGTGACGATGCCCGTCCAAAACTCATCGGACCATTTTGGCATGAACCAACACCTTACTGGGCTAGGGAAAGGGGTACACTAAGATCCTTCCTGGCTTGCAATTTTTCAGAATTAGTGTTTCCCCGGACTGTGGACTCAAATTCCACCATCAATCACCATCCTAGTCACTGTCATTCATACTAGTGCTCCATATCCAACCTCTTCCAGTCATGTCGGAGATGAGTCGACTTCTTATACCAACTACGTAGACAAATTGCCCCCAACCTCTACCAATTATGTCGGGGCAACCGTTATTTTTTCCCTGAATCATAGCCATATCGTGTCTCCCACTTCTATTCATCATACGGGAGATGACTCTCTGTCCCCTGCTAGTTACATCGAGAATCCCAGACACCTCAGACATAAGCCTAAATTCTTTTGCAGGACTTGCGAAGGAAGTCACCTTACTCATTGTGTCCAATTACTACCGAGATACCAAAAGCATGGGGTTCACCCAAGAGCCCTTCAAATTCTGAGGCATCTGTGGTTTCTCTTCACAACACTCCTCCCTTGATCATCTCGGTGGTTCCACCGATGCAATCTTCTCCCGACCTCACCCCTTTTGTTAAGGGTGAAGCGTCTCTTGCCCCCACTACTACGCATCCTCTTCAAACTATAAATGAAGAAGTGGCCACACCAGTGCAATTTATGGTCAACCCTACTCTCCCTGAAGAGAATGAAACACCTTTCAACCATGTCATCAATATTCCACACCCTCCCCCTTCTGAATGAGAGAGATTTATTCTTCCCCTGAATGCTCTCCCTCTAAGTCCTGATGAGGTTCCTTTTGATTGGGACGACCTGATGGGACATCCCATTCCCCCACCTATGTCTTTTCCATTAAGAGACATTATTCAAACCATCACAGAGACTGTATCCTCCATTAGCACCTTCTCCTCCTTGACTTGGAAAGCCTTGGGTTTTCCCAAGCTATTGTCAGCTATCCGCAGGATACTGACTTTCGACAGAAGGCTGGGATGGGAGCCCTGGCCTCCCCCCTTACATGTTGATTAAAATCCAGAACATGAGTCTTAGTTAAGCTCTTTTCCGACTCGTTAATAAAAATTGAAAAGATTGCCGAGTGATTTGTCCCTTTCACACTCGTTAAAATTGGATTTGAAAGATCATGACTCTTAGTTAAGCTATTTTCCGACTCGCTATCAAAAATGGAAAATATCGCCGAGTGAACTTGTCTTCTTCACACTCGTAAATTGGATTTGAAAAGACGTCTGTTTGGCACAAGTTTACCCCTTTTTCACACCAAGTAGACTAAAATATATAAAAAAGGACATTTTTTGGCGTTAAATTGTGATTGCATCTCATGCCCTTGCTTGCAGTATTGAGTCTTTATCCTGTTCATGCTTTGCATTATAAACCATGGCCCAAGTAGTTTGCATCCTCAACCAAGAAGAGCCTTGTCTATATCCTTCGCAATTTGACACCCTACACCCTGGAGGGAACATCACCCCGAGTGTCCATCTCTCGCATGCATTTTCTTGCATTGAGCATAGGTACGTTCCACTGTTGGAACTAGTTTTTCTTACTTGCGACACTCATTCCCTCCTCTGTATCATAGCATTCAATTGTTATGAAAAATAAAAAAAATATGGGTGGGAAGAGAGTACTATATTGTAATTGGCAACAGTCATGTCACCTTTGAATAGAGCACAAACTTATTAAGTCCTTGCGTCATCATAATTTTGGGTTTAGCATGGCCTTAGGATGCTGATCTCGTTACATAATTTTCTCTACCGACTGGTTAATCTTACAGCCACTATACAGAACATTATGGATGCCTCCTGCATCTAATTTTCAAATCATTAAGTCTATGATGTCAGAGTCCACTGTATGTCTCATGCTCTTGTTCAAAGAAAGTCTATCAACCTTCATTGGCCACTCCCCAGAAATCTTGACTTTGAATGTCAGCCATACTCTCAGTTTGTCTCAAAATCACATGATACTTTGGTCTTATGATGCACCCTAGCCCTACTTTCATCATTGGTAGGTCACCTTGAACCCATCAATCGACATTTCGTCATGGGTTGTTGACAGGGTGGTTTCCCTTGTGTTCGACAACAAGATATCTATTCACACTTTGGGATGCGTGCAATGTCTTGGATGTCATTATCCTTATTGGTGGTTTCCTCGCCTTTGTCAACAGTTTTCATCACTGGTTGCTATTCAGAGGGTCTTTTTTGTGTCCTAATTGCATTTGGCACACGTGAAAGACACACAGGGTTGTTGGTTCGTGAACATGTTCTTCGTCCGATATCCACCAAACCATGAAGCTCATGCTTTGCCCCTCGTGTTGATTGATGACAGATGCCTTAATGTTCTCCTTTCAGTGGGTCTCTTTCCATCGACTTCAGCTCATGTATTCTGGATACAAGACTTAGAGTTTTATGAGTACGTTGAGGTTTGTAGTCATTAGTGGCAGGCTCTCTCTCCATTGACAAATTAGGATACATCAATGTCTCTTGATCAATGGATCTCTCAAATGTTCGACAACAGCTCCTTTATTCACATTTGTAGAGATGTACTCAGTGCCTTGATACCTACTTTCATCATTGGTAGGTTGTCTCGCATTTGTTAACAGTATACCTCAATGACCAGTAATCAAATGATGTCTCGTAGATCATGAGTAGGTGTTCCCTTGTAACATCGTGGAGTCTGTGCATTGTGCGGTTAGTTTTTAGAACTCTGTTGTGAAGCCTATGTGGTGTGCAGTACGTGAAACTGCATTGCACAGAGTAGTCTGTGCGCATCATAGATCCGAGACTTTTGTGGCGGGGTCGACTTGAGAATGTAATGGATACATTTCCTTATGGTAATGTATGTGATTCTCCGTTCATTATTTGAATCTTGTCTTGAGAAACTTCATCTTGTGGCTAACACAATGATATTTATGGCTTTATCCTATGCTTTGGGATTCGTTTGTTCTACAAAGTTCAAACTTCTTGGGGTATATGTATACAATTTCTACAAGTTTTAGGGGGGAATATAATTACAATGTGTGGGACTGTTGTTTCTAGAAGTGTGAAGAACGTTTATTGTCAATATTCTTAGGAAGGTACTAATCATAATTCATATCAGGTACAATTCCCTAGTATTTCTTTCATGGAATTATCCGAAGGGATGATGCGATTCAACTTTTCTACTGGAATACAGGGACTCAAAATAGTTTTGTTAAGCATATCTGGAAGGAAATCTAGTTAAGCCAGTTCACAATCGAGAGAAAGAAGTGTGTATATTGATTAACAACAATGGTATGTGCACTATTCAACTGACGTCCTCGAGTCCACAACAACACTTTTGCGTACTCCTATAACAACCCATGTGTGTACCTATGTGATGCGAAGGGTGGAGTTGGTAAACAAGGTGTATTGGAGGAGAGGTTTGTTGAGGAAAATGGGCTTTAATTAAAATCTTTCTTCGATATGAAATCAATGTGGTAGTCTAAATGTTTTATGGTTTGGTCCTTCTCTTGAGATGTTTTTTTTGGGATATTTGTCCAAAATCAGGTGAGAATTTTCGGAGGATATTTGTCCGAAATCGGGTGATAAATTGTTAGATCCTCACATTTGACAGATTATTTCTGTATAATCCGAGTTCCCCAGGTTTTTCCAGCATGTTGAATCCATTTCTGCATTCAAAAATGAATTTTAAATAACAGAAGGTAGTGATTTTGTGCAGATTTATGTCGTTGTATTCGGCGGAAAATACCAAAAAGTAGAAATTTTAGACAACTCCATTTTAAATTAATTTTGGTAATTTGATTATACTTTATAATACATGTTTTTCATATGGTTGTTACTATCAGTAATCATTGTATACTAAATTATTTTAGCAATTTTATTGTTAAAGTTTACTAATGTATACATACTCTACCTTCTCTGATTTGAATTTGTGATCTTTTAGGAGGAAACAAATGTTCTTAACCATTAGGCCCATTGAGACTATA
>ML799102.1:247659-278256 GCA_009831015.1 Picea engelmannii | reverse complement strand
AAACGCTGCGAAGACTATTGAATACCGGGGATTTATCAAGTACCAGACCCCGACTCTAAATACACCGCCTTATACACTCCGTGCAAGCTTTCACTAAGCTAGGATTTATTATTTTAGTAGCAGAAACCTTTCGGCGTTCACCAACCACAAATTTGAGGCTGTGCTAGTAATAATAATAATAATAATAATTGATGCAATATATTATAAGGAGAGATGATTAGATGATTTATGGAACATGTTATGATGATCATAGGATTAATGGAACACAATGTATATGGAAATAAAATTTAGAGAAGGGTTGGGTCTAATGGTGTCAATTTTTATACTATGTTTATGGAACTTTATGTGATGCGGAATGCATGTGTGTTGAGTTTTTTTAATTGTATTATAGCTATCATATACATTGGAGATACCTTACTAATAGATCACTATACTTTGATTTAATTTTTATGTGACACCCTTCTTTAGAAGGCTGGAGACCTATGTGGTATGGTGACATGTTTCATGAGGCACACATGAATGGTTTGATTGCTTGTTTGGTAGAATGACCTATTTGGAGGAGCATTGAGTACTTAGGAGGAGAGAATTGTGCCCTAGGTAGCGTGGGGTCACTTGGTTACTTATATCGAGGCGTGTTCTTGAATTGAGAACTCTTGTGTTGAGGAGTGTTCATAGAGATGTGGTGGAACTAAAGGAGCACATGACCTACGATGTATCATTGGATCATTAGATACATTTGGAGAGGAGGGTTGGACCCTTCTTGTGGAGTGCTCACCATGGAAGAGGTAGGCACTAAAAATGATCCAAGGCCTAAAATTTAAGCTTAATATTTAGGCCCTAAAGGAAGGTTCTAGTATTTTGGAGCTATGAATGACAGCTTGAACCACCACAAATGACCTCTTGAGGGTATCATTTTCCTTTAACAAGGTATATAGGTACCATTATCATTTTTGAACACTAAGTATGGGTCTGAGGGCCCTAGACATGGTTAGGGGAGGGAACATGAACCATAGGTCCTAAAGAAAAGTTCTAGCCATCTAGGGATAATAAGGATGTCTTGAATAACCACACATGATCCCCTGAGAGTATCCTCGACTATGTTGGGGATGTTAGTGCCACTAGGTGGTTTTGAGCAATAGGTGATTTTGAGTTGTTTTTGGTCTACTCTTTGATCACTTCACAAGGATGTAATGGGAACATTCACATGATCCTTCATATGAATGCACACACATTCCTAAGTGTGTGTGCACTCCTACTCAAGAACACATGCACGTTCTAAATCACATGCACACTCATACTTCAAAACACACACACATTCATTAAAAATCCAAGTTGGTAATTATGTATGGCAGTTTGGTGAAAACCAATCCTGTAGAATTAAGAATGCATGCATGTTTCTAAGAATGCACACGTGTTTCTATACTTGTGCATAAATTTGCACCCCATTGCCAATTTTTTTAATCAACTTCATGCAAGCACCCACATACAAATCAATATACAAAAATATTGCTATACACACACACACACACACACACACACACACACACACACACACACACACAGATTTTTCACATAAGGTTGACATTCGGATTTCTTTTGTTAATTTTTTTTCTAAATGCCACATGTCAACTACATGTTAAGAAAAATGAATTGTACATCTCCCACATAATGGGAAGTAAAAATCACATAAGTTGGAATAATAATTTCCTTAATTTCAATTATATATATATATATAGTTGACATAAAATTATTTTACTTAAGATGGACATTGAAATATTTTATTTATAATTATAATTGACATTGAATTTTGTTTTTGTTATTAATATTTTGTTTACATGCTACATGTTAACTCTATGTTAAGAATGAAGTAATTAAACATCTCCCACATACTAGGATGTAGAAATCACCTATGGAAAAAATATTATGAGTTTTTGAACATTAAGTATGAGTCTGTAGACCCTTGATATTATGAGAGCAACAAACCCAAGAGTTAGGCTCTAAAGGAATATTATAGGCTTTTGGGGCCAATAATGAAACCTTGAACCACCACAAATGACATCTTGAGGGAATCATTTTCCTTTAGCATTTTTTAACACAAGGTATGGGTCTTAGGCCCTAGACATGTTTAGGGGAGGACACATGAACCTTAGTCCCTAAAGTAAGCTTCTAGCCATCGAGGGATAATAAGGATGCCTCTAACAACCACACATGATCCCATGATGGAATTGTGGTCTATGATTGGGGATGTTATTTCCACTAGGTGGTTTTGAGTTTTTTTTGGTCCACTCGTTGGTCACTTCACAAGGATGTAATGGGAACATTTTCATGCTACTATTGAGGAATGAAAACACATTCCTAAGTGCATGTGTGCTCCTACTCAGGAACCAATGCACATTCTAAAGCAAGTGCATAATCCTTTTGAGGAACACACACTCAATCATCAAAAATATAAGTTGTAAAGTGTGTGTGTGGTGGTTTAGTGAACACCATGGCTTTAGGATTAGGAATTCATGCATGTTTATAATATCCCACACACATTCACACCCCATTGCCACTTTTTCGACCATCAACTTCATGTGATCACCCATATACAATTAAATATATAAACATATTGCTTTACACACACACAAACAAAAATAGTTGATATTGAAATGTTTCATTTAAGGTTGACTTTCAAATGTGCTATTGTTAAAAAAGATTAAATGCCACTTGTCAACTACATGTTAAGAATAGAAGGAGTTCCACATCTATAAGATAATGGGATGTAAAAAACACCTACCTTTTGAATAATAATTTCCTTAATTTCAATTAGTATGATACACACACACACACACACATATATCAAATAAAATAAATTTATATCGATTATATATATAATTAAAGTTGATATAAAGTATTTTTTTAGGTTGAAATATTTTATTTATGGCTAACATTGAAAAAAACAATTATTACTATTTTTTAGATGTCATAAATAAAATATTTCAATATCCACCTAAGTAATATATATATATATATATATATATATAAGTTAAAAATATGTTATTATATTCGATTTTCTACATCCTACTATGAGGGAGATGTGTAATTCTTTCAATTCTTGATAGTGAGTTGACATTTAGTATCTAAAAAAATATTAATAACAAAAAAAAATCAATGTGGGCCATAAATAAAATACTTCAAATATTTCAATTTCCACCTTAAGTAATATATATATATATATATATATATATAAACTTAAAAAATATTTATTCTGTCATAAGTGCTTTCCACATCCTAGTATGTGGGAAATGAAAATATTAATAAATAAATAAAAACATTTCAATGTCATCATAAATAAAATATTTCAATGACCACCTTTTTAATGTCATGGCCAAGCCAAACACCAAATTGGTGTATGAAACACCCTTGTTTGTGGCAGAAAAGACCGACTCAACAAAGTGATTTCACATTGCTAAATTCTACATAGTTGATATAAAATTATTTTACTTAAGGTGGACATTGAAATATTTTATTTGTGGCCTACATTGAATTTGTTTTGTTATTAATATTTCTTTTACATGGTACATGTCATGTTTGTGTTAAGCATTGAAGGAATAACAAATATCCCATATAATAGGATGTAAAAAAACATATCGAGATAATGTCCACTTTGAGCATGAAAGGAATTATGCATATCCCTCATAATGGACTATATAAATCACCTCTTCATGCAATCCGAGTATATCCACCTTAACTCCAAATCTATAGAGGGATCAAATACCTTGAGGTGAAAACTTGATCCCTCATAATAGATTGAGAGTGTATGTGTGATGTCCATGTTAAACACTAAAGGAATTAAAAATATCCCTAGTAGTGGATGTAGAGAGAACCAATCCATGTTTAACATGGAAGGAAATACATATAATGGGTTGTAGAAAGCAATTTATATATATATATATATATATATATATATATATATATCCATGTCAAGAAGTATAGGAATTACACATAACCCTCGTACATTGAAATACTCCATTTTTAGCATGGAAGGAACTACACATCTCCCTCATACTAAGTTGTATAAAGAACTATATATAAGGAGTTGTCTAAACATTTGACCTTTTGAACTTTTTCGCTGAAAATCCAGCGAAAATTTTCGAATGCATAAATGGATTTAACACCTTGAAAGGGAACTTGAATTATACAGACTCAATCACTCAAATCTACAATTCCAACAATTTTTAACCTAATTTTGGGAAAAATTGATCGGAAACAATGCTTGTAAAAATGCCAAAAAGTCGAATATTTAAACTACATGTATATATAAAGTTGATATATCTATAAATAAATAGCTTATATTGAAATATTTTTATGTTATTAATTATTTTTAAATACCACCTGTCAACTCCATGTTAAGTACTAAATGAATTACACATCTCCTAGATGTTGGATAGTTGGTTTAGATTAATGGACAGTTGGCTTGGATAGCTAGTTTTCATTGATGTCAACCCTTGGAGAGTGATATTGTAGATTGATGTCAACCCTTAGATATTGATGTCAACCCTTGAGTATGTCCGATAGAAAATTCTAGTAGCACAAAGGTATGGGTAAGGGACCTGAGCTTGTTTGAGGTATAAAGGCATGAAGATCAGTGAATATGTAGGTAAGACTATCATGGATGGATAGTACACGTCATGTTGTTTCCGATGATATATGGTATGTCACATAGTTCCTCATGGTTAGGGAGATATGGCCTTGAGAAGTTGGAGAACCCTTTAGTGTAATCTAGAAGCCCCTAGAAAATCAACAAGAAGTAAAAAGCTTCTAGAAAGTCATAAAGAAGATTCCCTAGTCAAAGTGGCTGTAAAAGAAATGAATTAAATTATGAAGTGGTTGCAACATGAAGGGTAAAGGAGTTATGTGTTGACTAATTAAGGAAATTTAGTTGCAACAAGAAAGTGGGCTAGCCCTAGAAGAAGTTGGAGAAAGGGGTAAAACAATAACAAGGAAACTTATAGAGGAAGGCACTTGGAAAAGTATAAATAATAGAGAAAGGGACTCCTATTATCACCTACCTACATATTGAAATTTACTAAATATCCATTTTGTGAAAGGTTATTTGCAGGTATACATTGACAAATTTGAGAAAGTGCAGGTTTGAGGTAACGAAGGTATAAAGGAGAGAAAGTTTTAGAGTTTCAAAGAGTGATATTGTTTTAGGGTTTATGAGGTTATCTGCAAACTGTAAAGAAGTTAGGAACTAGACATTCATGGTCCATAGTGGAGGAAAGTGTGGATACCCACGAGTTGTAGAAAGGGAAAGTGTGGATCTGTGAAAAGATCAGAAAAATGTTTTAAAGAGATATTCATCCTAGGTTGTTGAGGCTGAGGTTGGTTTGTCAGTCTGTTGGTATGACATATGGAGCATCAAGTCAGTTACATAATGTAAAGGTATGTGTATATGTTTATGAGGTTATATATTAGTGATGTTGTGGAGCATGTTTGAGGCATGAGTTTGTGAGATCTGGTATATGCTCTGTTGGAGGTATGGTATCTGTTGTAGTAAATGTTTTGACGAAGACCTGTTGAAGAATATTGTTCAATGTTTGTGCATGTATGAATTTTATTGCTATATCTTGTGGCACATACACAGTACACCAGTTTTTTACGTGGAAACCCAAAGCGGGAGAAAACCACATAATGATTTTTATTATATGTCTTTAAGAATTACATTCATTGGAAGAAACAACTCCCTTTGTTTTCTAGTTGCAACTGGAAGGAGGTTACAACCCCCTAGTTTCTAAGGCTACAACATGAAGGAAGTTCCAACTCCCCAATTCTATGTCTATAACCATAAGGAGGCTACAACCTAATAGTTTCTTAGGCTACAACCTCAAGGAAGATCCAAATCCCCAATTCTTTGGCTACAACCAAAAGGAGGCTACAAACCCCTATGTTATCTAGCTACAACTAGAAGGTGGCTACAACTACCTATTCTTGCCCTGTCCAACTTCCCTGACATAGAAGTGGAATGATGGAACTACTGTCACACTATCACTGTGAGATATATTGTTGTAAACTTGTACCAATAAACCTGTAATCAACCTATACCAACCTGTACCAATAACCTGTTCCAACATGTACCATACATCAACCTGTACCTCAACCTATACCATAAACAAATGCATCAACCATGCACCAAACTTGTACAAATAAGATGTCACAATAACCTGTCCAAACAACCTGTAATCAACCTGTACCATAAACAAGTGCATCAACCATGCACCAACCTGTACCTCAAACTGTACCATCAATGAGTGCATCAAACTTGCACCAAATATGTACCAATCATGCATCAAATACACATAAACTATGACTCATCAATATGTACCAACAACATCAACTATACACCTCATGTATGTTCCAACTCATAAACTACTTGTCTCAACCTTGTACCCAACATGTACTTCAACAAAAATCCCTCATCAATTTCATCATCCAAATCTGATTTGTAACTCTATAATATACCTAGTGTATATGATCACATACCTGTAAACCTTCGTTATGTTTAACAAAAAGAGACTAGCATTTTCATCATACTTTACTTTAGTCTCACATGACTAATTTTGGATTAGTCAACAAACCTAACTTGAAATAATCATAACTATGTATCTGTAATGAATAAAGATCCAAAAATAGTACACAATTTTCTTTAGTGTCTTTTATGCAATTCATCCATATTTCACTACTTAGAACCTCTCAGATAATGAGTTATAGAAAAAATGGCATACCTTGTTGAATTTTGGTTTATTCTAGAGACCAAACTTGTATAGAGTGTCTCGCACATAATATTTGTTTTATGGATGTTAAAATGGTACAACGAATACTAAAGACTGAAATATAACCAATACATTTGGTATTAATGAATTTGGATTTGTTATGAAGAAGTTATGATGTTTTTATTATTGGTGTATAACATTGACATGTACTATGATGAGGTTTCATGAGTGTGAAGGAAATGTGACATGATGACGATGTTGATGGAATCGAAAGACTTCCTTGGACTCTAGATTGAGTCAGGGAGTGGACTATTGAATTTGATTAGGAGTACATGTTTTATTTACGCTTGTGTTATGATAATGATTTAGTGATGGATTTCATGTATATGAGTTATTAATATTATATTTTCAGTGGATGCAGGCATGGCGATGCTTTCTAATCCAAATCACATATGGAGTAAAGGGGTCATACACAGATATCAGATAGATGAGGGAGAGGTGTGGTAGCATCCCTGTCACAACCTACTAGCACGCCTGCCATGAAATGAGGTAAAGGTTAACAACTACCTCATTTTTGAGAGGTTCACGATCTCGTGAGGGTAGACTGAGACAATCTCTCACGAGGATTTCTGAGCGGTGCAAAATAAGGAGGATTCCTTATTCCTAAGTAGGCCCTTAGTCTCACACAAGGTTGACAAGTGGATTACTGAATCCAAGCATCAGAAGACTTCCAAACTAAGTCAAATGTTGATTGGCACCCTTGCAACATGTACATGCGTTTTGAAAGGCACATCGCATGAATAATTTAGTGAGTTATTCAAAATATAGAAGACCTTAGAGAATAAAAAAATTACTTAGAACTGATAGAAAATAGAATATGAATTTATATGTCTTGAGAATCATTGTAATAGAGAATTTCTTTATTGGAGGTTTCTCCCTCGAATACGCATGTGAAATTTGATTTCTATCAATAAAGAATTATCATACTACAGCCAGAAAATGTTGCCAAGGCACTAGGGTTAGGGTTCCCGCTACTCTGGTGCAGTTGGCCACCCCTGCAGGGGATCAATGAATCCAAGCGAGGGAGGGTCGTGAGGCTCCTCCTACAGTGATGTGGTGGCACATGGAAATAATGGAGGGGGTTCCAGGTGCCCAACATTCGATCCCCCACCAGATATTCACTCACAGCTACTATTCGAGGGCACATTCAAGGACAAAGAGATGGATATCGATTCAGGGGAAACACTGACATCAACAAGCATGTCACGACCATGGATACCTGGGAAATTCATTCCCTCAGCACCACAAGCCCCGAAATATATCATAAGCACAACCAGGATTGAGGAACACAAGAAATACATGAGAGACTACGCCTTAGTGGGAAAAATTTTAGGTCTTTGGCCCTCTGAACGTGAACTGGTAAAATGGATACATCAATGGTGGAAGACCAAAGGACACTATGACCTACAATTGGGCTCTAAGGGATTCTTTACCATAATCCTGCATAACATAGAGGACATAAATCGTATGTTTGATGGAGGGTCGTATTTCTTCAACTTGGCGGAGCTCTTATTGAGGTTTTGGACTGAGAAATTCACCCCTGAAACGGAGGACTTCACACATGGCCCGGTATGGATAAGGTTATACTCCCTTCTACAGGAGTTCTGGATGGAAGAGGTATTGGTCGGCATTGGCAACACCATTGGAGTGTATGTCAAATCCTCGGAGGCAACGAAACAAAGAAAATACACCTCTTATGCGTGCATTTGCATTTACCTGAACATCGCCAAGCCGCTCCCAGGATCTATTTCCCTAGAATATCATGATGAGGGCTGGTTGCAAACCATTGACTATGAACACATTCCGTTCATATGCAAAAAATGTCATGAACATGGGCACCTCTTCAGGGATTTCCCCCTCAATGCAACAAGCAAAGATGGTAACCCATAAGTCAAAAAAACCAAAGATGTCTTTATCCATTTGCCAAGAAGGCACAAACAAGGAGGATGAAGAGTGGTAGCCCAAGAAAACAAATATCTGACCTCAAGAAACCAATATGAGATTTTGCAATAACAATCGAAGAACTTAGATGCCTCACAGGCTTCGTCTACAGATAAAACACCTCATAAAACAGAGAAAGGGAAAGAAGAGGAAGCCAAAGATCCGACCCTACCCACTCCCCCACATGGATCCAAAACTACAACTGTGGAACAATCAAAAATCAAAGATGGAGATGCAGAAATGGATTTAGACGAGCAAGAATTGGAGGGCGTTGACCTGGAGCACCTAGAACATGCTTATCAGCACCAGAAAATCTATACCATACCCCCAGACCAACTGAAAAAAGTCCACAAGGTATTCCTTAAACCCTCAGTAGGATCCACCGCCAGATCCAGCACAAGATTGGGAATACAAGGAAATACGAAGAAAGAACAGTGCAAATCCCAGAAAGACGAAAATAAAAGGGGACATAAATCAACCAGCAAGCTCATCCAAGAGATAGGGCATTTCATGGTTAACTGAGGTAAGATCCATCTCATCTCAAACAAATTCCCCCCTCCCCTCCCCATCCTTATCATGAAGATTATCTCTTGGAAATAAAGAGGACTCAACGATCGTAGTAAGCAAAAGATACTACGGGATATGATCATAGAAGAGAAACCAGATATAATGATGCTCCAAGAAACAAAATGTTCCACTGAAGATATGGACAAGCTCCTCCCCTGTTGGAAGCAAGGGAAAGGTATCTACATGGCGGCCATGGGCACAGTTGGGGGTCTGTCTCTACTTTGGAACCCAAACTCAGTCACTTTGGAAAAACATTTCACAACTAAATGGTCCATATCAATAGACTACAGACTCATTGTCTCCAACAAACCCGACTACCTAACAAACGTCTATGGACCAGCCATTTCAAGGGATAAGCAAGTCGTCCTAAGGAATCTGGAGTACCAGGCTACCCTAACCGAGGTGAATAGATGGATATTGGGAGGAGATTTCAATATGATCCACAATATGGATGAGAAGAGAGGGGGAACACGTCGTCTTGAAGCAGAGTTCGAGGATTTTTAGAACCTCGTAGACAATTCAAAACTCATCGACACAGAAACCTCAAATGGAATCTTCACCCAGACAAATTGAAGAACCGGATCTCATCAAATAGCTTGTAGGTTGGACCGATTTCTTCTCACGAACTCCATCATGCTGGAAGGCACAGCTTTGGAAATGCGCATTCTAGACGTCCATGGGTTGGACCACTAGCCTATCCAACTGTGGCTAGACATTCCTGCCACCCCAAGCCAAAACCCTTCAGGCTCGAACAGTTCTGGCTTAGTCACCCAAACTTTCATCAAAAATTCCACACTTGGTGGAGGGAGGTGGCGGTACCTTACGGTTCCAAGATGTACAGATTCCAGCTGAAACTTAAAAACTTCAATTAGCAGCTCAAGAATTGGAAAAAACACACCTTCTAAAACATATTCGAAGCCCAAATGAAAATAACGGACCAAATGGCCATCGTTCAAATTCAAATCCATGAGCAGGGGATTTTCAAGGACCTCAAAGCTTAGGAAGCAATAATAATCCAAAATCTTGAGGAAATAAAATCCCAAGAAGAGATCCTATGGTGACAAAATTCGTGCATCCAATGGCTCAAGGAGGCTGATAGAAACACCACATTATTCCACAGGTCCACCATTCAAAGAGGACATACCAATCGCATCACTCAGTTAATCTAAGACAATGGGCAAATCATCCACTCCCATGAGAATGTAGAGGAGGGTTTGCTCGCCTATTACCAAAACCTCTTGACAAAACCTCGAAAGTACATATCTCAAGCCATCACCGAGGTCACATAACACATACCCACTTTAATCACAAAAGAGAAGAATGCCACCCTGCTATGGTCCATCACACTCGAGAAAGTAAATCAGGCGCTCCAGGATACCCCAAATGGTAAATCCCCAGGACTCGATGGATTTACCGCCAACTTCTTCCACAATTGCTAGCAAATTATCAGAGAGGAGGTTTGGGAGATCATCGAGGACTCTAGAGTATCAAGTCGGGTTCTCCTCACCCTTAACGCAACGTTCCTCACCCTCATCCTCAAAGAGGATATCGTCAACCATCCCAAGCAATTCATACCAATCGCTCTCTGCAATGTCATCTACAAGATTTTAACTAAGGTTACAGCAAGAAGACTCAAGCCTATCCTCCCCCTCATCATTTCACCGGAGCAATCAGGGTACATGGAAGGAAGACAAATCCTGGACAACGTCATCTTATCACATGAACTGATCCACTACTTGCAGAAGACCCGTACTCCAGGTATGCTCTTAAAAATGGATCTCTGTAAAGATTTTGACAACATAAGTTGGGACTATATGCGCTCGATGCTCTTAGCCTTTGGTTTTGACCCCTCTTGGGTAGATTGGATCATGAATCTCACCTCTTTTTCCTTCTTCTCAATCCTCATCAACGGATTCCCTTCTCGTCCTTTCTCCCCCACCAGAGGAATCAGGCAAGGAGATCCTATTCCCCCGTTTCTTTTCATTATCATGGCAGAAGGTCTTAATCGATCTATCCAGGCCACTATAGCAAACAAATATCTGGCAGGACTTTCTTTGCATGGCATCAATCCTCCTGTCTCTTGTAGCCAATTTGTCGATGAGACTCTGATGATGGGATCCCCCACAGTCATGGATGCCCACTCCTTCCTTTCCATCATTCAACCTTTATGTGATGCTTCAGGAATGGACATTAACAAGGACCAGTCCCAAATATTCTTTTTCAACATCCCAGTTCTGACTCAATGCCACATCTCTAAAATATTGGGTTTCTCCTAAAGCTCCCTCTTGTCCAAGTAACTAGGCATCCCCCTCTTATACAACACCCTTCAGAACAGTTTGTGGAAAAACCTCCTCACTTCCTTCTCGAAAAGACTCTCCTCTTGGACATACCGTGTTCTCAATCTCCCCAGTCACCTCATACTCCTTAAGTTCGTGTTACAAGCCTTGCCAGTTTATACCTTCTCAGTCGTAGCAGCCCCAAATTTCTTCCTTAGTTCCATCAAAACCTTGCAAATAAAATTTCTCTAGCAAGGGCTCAAAACAGGGAAAAATATTGCGTTGATCAGCTAGGAAAATCTCTGCAGACCCTAGGCTCAAGGGGGTTTGGGAATAAGGGACCCTTCAACCATGAACAAAATTTTCAATGCTAAGATCTAGTGGAGATGGTTGAAAAGGACTCAAGACCTCTGGGCCAATATCTGGAGAAGAAAGTACACTCCTAACACAACTGAAAGAAATCTCATCAGATGGAATGGAGAGACCCCAATCTCCCTAATTTGGACATCGGCCAAGAAGAATCGACACCTTGAAATCAATCACGCCTTTTGGGGAATCCAAAATGGTCAAACAACCTTCTTCTGGAAGGATTCGTGGTAACCGTTACCTATTTTGGCACAAGAGGCCTGGCCTGACACCTTCAGCACCCCAGCTACTCAGGTGGGACTGAAAAAAGTGGCAGACTATTGGACGGTCAATCCAGCGGAAACCACAAGGAGATGCAGGAATTCTATGGGAGAGGACCTACATATCGATGCACAGGTGGATCTTTAGCCTTGGTATAACCTAATCAATGCACGGAAAATCCCCATTCTTTCAGGCGAGGACATCCTTCGATGTCCATATTTACCAAGGGGCACGTTCAACATCTAAGAATCCTACATTGTCAAGACTTATTCCGATCTCTTCCTCCCAAGGAAATCTTGGACCAAACTCTGGTCCCCAAATCATTGGCAAAAAATCAGCTTCTTCCTATGGTTGGTCACACATGAAATAATTCTTACCTAGGACAACCTTACCAAAAGGGGGTTCACTGGCCCGTCCATTTGTCCTCTGTGTAGGGAGGAGGTAGAAACAATAAATCATCTCCTTAACATCTTCCCTTTCACCACCCATGTTTGGGATCAATGTGTGTCAATCATGCGCACCACAGATTGAAAGAGGGATAGCATCAGGACCACCATCGAAGAATTGAGAGAAGTGGCTTTCCAGTCAACCATTCTCAACCATATATGGAAATTTCTACGAGGTTTTATCCTCTGGAAAATATGGAAGGAAAGGAAAAGAACGATCTTCAGGAACGCCTAGCTCCCCTCAGAACACTATTGGACTCAAAGTTTCCACAACATTCTGGAAACAATTAGACTACAGCATTGGACTAAAATGGACCTAAGGTGCTCAATTCAGGAACAAAGCATCTTGAGGTATTGGAAATTCAACCCAATTCAGAGCCCGCCTCTTGCTCCTCAAAATCACCCCATTGGGGACAACCATACTCATTGGTCCCCCCCTCTGGATGGTTTTATCAAATTCAATTTTGATGGAGCCTCCAAAGGCAACCCCGGGGCAGCCAACTTTGGAGTGGTATTCCAAAGATACCAAGGAAACATTCTTCTCATCATCGCAGGCAGCTTAGGCCACACCACAAACAATGTTTCATAACTATGGGGGCTCACGAGAGGCTTTCAATTGGACATTGAGCACAACTTCACCAAGTTGATAGTGGAAGGAGGCTTGCAAATCATTCTCAATCTCTTTCAGAAAATCCTAAATGGCGTTGACCCAGAGAGAATCTCACCATGATGGCGACTTTCTCATAGTCTGAGGAAAATTGCAAAGCTTATTCAACACAATCAGACCTTCATCCCCTCTCATGTAAGGCAAAAGACGGATCAGATTGTTGACGAACTGGCCAATATTGGAATGAAATGGGAGGGGTCGGTGCTACTCTCCCAAGCCTCCATCCACCCGACACACCCCATCCTTCAGAAATTCAAGGATAAGGCTCAAGCCATCAACAACTCCCCGGATGGGATGCCAGTGCAGGACAAATTTCACCAAGATAGGACGCGAGGTGACCAACATGGTGATGTCCATGTGATAGGAGTGTGTCACACCCTACCATCACCCTCATGCATTTAAGCCAAACTTTCACTAACCAAGGTTCCATTACTCTCAGTGTGCTTGGCTTAAGCTTTCTATTTTGTCGATGGCTCAGATCCATGAACCATAATTTACTCAGCTCATGCACGCTTGCCTCGTTCAACATTCTTGACACCATGATTTACACCAGGTGCATTTGCAGTTGTTCTCTTCCAAGGCTGAGACCTCCTATGACTTTCACTCCTCCCAGTTTCTCCTTCGCTACATGTGCTTCCTTTTGGCATTTGCAAATCCCCTTAGTGTCCCAGGCATGTCGAAACAAAGGGGGGAATCCAAGCGTGGCTCGACCTGACATCCCAACCGATCGCGCGTGGCTCTCTGACCCCCGCCTGCACCATATCCTAACTTGTCACCTTCTTCACCTTCCTTGCCCTCTTCTCATTCGCGGTTTGGTCAAAGCCTTAACAACCTCCTGCCCCTCTCATCGCCCTTCGCAAGACGGCTAGAGTGGTTTGCTATCTCAAGAAATTCCCTGGGTTTCAACCCAGGACCCTTATCCAATTTGGATTCCACCTCGTTGTCACTTCCTGCAGTCCCACCCAACTCGTCGGCGAGCGCACCAGTCTAGCCATAGATCTCAACCAACCATCCTTACCTTGGACCGCAACCAAAAATCCTTAGACCTCAACCAGGGCCTCAGTCCTTCATAGACTCAGTACAAGGCTCACAATTGCAAGACAACCTTACAATTATGCAAGGACTAGTGTTTGAATTACGGCAAGGCCTGGACGACCTACAGTTCTGAATGGAAATCTTGGACGGGAAGACTTCCACGCTCCTGCAATTGCTCTCAACTCTGCAGGGGGCATGCCACTCAAAAACAGGAGACGACAATGCCACAGGCAGTGGAGATGAAGACGACACAGGTGCTGGAGGTGAAGATGACACATGGGTTCGAGGCGACGTCGACACAAGAACTTCCATGCACGAGCCCATGGAGGAGGGAGGGACACTAGTCAAGGAGGAAGCAACACCGACCACGGACCCAACGACCAATGGCACCTCTTTGGACGCGTGGCCATGCTACAATCCCACCACATGACCTCCAAAGTGTCTAAATTTCCTTTTTCTTTATAGGGTCTATGATCATATTTTGTATGTGTTTTTTACATCAGGGTTAGTTGACACGCCGATTCGGTCTCCCACAGGGGACTGGAATTTTTATGTATAAGTATTTGTAATTTTTAAGACTGGTACCTTAAGACAATGGGATTTATTTTAACCGGTTGGCTGAACTGGTTTCCCTCCAGGGCAGTTCAGTTCCTATAGTCCAGAACACATGGGGATACTGTAATTTTTTCTTTTTGAAGGCTTTTTATACAAATCTTACTTACAAAGAAAAAAAAAGAATATGAATTTATATAATTTTATTTTAATTTATGAAAGGGAACATAGTAAAATTTAAAGTCTAAAATGGTTATGTGTAAATGAATTTTTATTAAAGGGGCATGAGGAAAACCTTAAACTAAACAAAACTATTATAGGGAGAATAAATTATTATGACATGTGCACAAAATTAATCAAAGCGATTTTCAATTAAAAGAAATTTGTTTCATGAGAGAATGGGTTGTCAACAAAGAGTTAGAATCCTAAGTCAATCCAGACTCTAAAGACTAACTAAGAAAAGAGTCTTAATCAAACTCCAAATGAAAATTAGTTAGGAGACACAATAAAAGAGATTTTGGGGATCTAAGGGACAACTAGAAGAAAATATAGGAACTAATTGAGGAGGTGAGGGAAAAATCAAATTTGTTTAAATTAAAAAGAAGTAAAACATGTGCAACTTGGGGGGAAAGTGACATGTGTTTAGGGTGAATAGTCTTAAAAATATTATTTACAAATTATATAATATTGAATGAGAGGACAAGTGTCAAGATAATTTGTTTTGTAAAAGAAAGGTGAGGAAGAAGGAAAGGGACCCTATTGTTGGATGACTAAAATGATTTTTTTTTTTTGAATTGACTAGTTTTCTTGTGTGATTTGAGATACAAGTTTATGCAAGAGGTAGAAGCCTATCCTTGCAAGGGAAAGCTTGAGATATAGTTCTAAAATTCTGTATGTGACCCCTTTGCGGATTGGGGGGCTAAGGGGGAAGAAGAGTACCCCTAGCTTTGGTTGGGACATTATAGTGAAGTCACTTGATTAACAAGTGAAAGGAAGGGCATTGTGAAAGTTTCTTTTCCATATTGAATATAGTCATCAACTATCAACAATATTTTGGTTACGGTATTTTACATGTTAATAGATTTATTTTTATTTTTAGACATAAATCCTATTGTATGATTAGTAAATCCGATTGGAGAATAATATTTAATTATGTAATAAATATATATATGGAACTATTTTGGTATGTTAATGTAAGATTCAATTTTTATTTATAGAATCGTCGCAAGAACTAGATTATTTTTTATGCCTTACAAAAATCAGCATTTATGAATATCGTTGGTTTAAGATGCATGCAGTTTAAAAAAAAAGAGCATTATGTATATCTCTAGCTAAAATTTCATGCAAGATAATTTAAAAAAATATATAGCATATATCGTTGGTTAAATTCTATATGCAAGTGATTTTTCAAGAATTGATTAAGAGCTACGCTAATAGCACGAAGGTCAAAGGTTTAAACCTATATAGAGGTCTTATTTCGATTGCCTTTAAGAAACTGAATTTTACTGCAACTATTGATCGGGCGTGTGCGACATGGTATTATGTTTTGTAATGAGATTAGTTTTGTGTCATTCTTTCCTTTAGATTTTTATCTCTGTAGTATATTTAGACCCATATATTCCCCCCCTTGGGGTCATATCATATACACTTAGCCCCATATATGCTCCCCTTGGGTCAGAACATATACCAATTGTAATGATCCTAATGATTAAATTATCATAACAAAACAGAAGTACACACCATTTATAGAATGCGAGCATGGAGCACAACTCCAATATAAATTAGTTACACAATAATTCCTTAAAGAATAGCAGAACCCCCTCCAAATAACCAAATACATTCATACATCAAAATTCACATCTCTCCAATAATAAATACATGACATCTATATATGCCAATTCACACTTTCACATGAGGCCCCTTTACCATTTGGTCAACCTTATTACATATATATTTACACATTACATGTACATTTAGGCCCATATATTCCCCCGCTTGGGGTCATAAGATATACATTTAGCACCATATATGCTCCCCTTGGGTCATAACATGGCTAGCATTAGGTTCCACGCAAATTTCAGGTTGGGGATAAGCTGTGGTTGTATTTGCAGAAAGAGCACCTCATAAGCCTCCACAGGAAGCTCAGACCACTCTGATATGGGTCTTATACCATCATGAAGGTTATGTGACGTAGAGTGCGCCACCCAGGGCATGTCCGCTCACAGGATTTTCTTCCTTCACACCCGAAGAACTCCAAGGTCCTTCTATTTCCCTATCAGGAAATCTGCACCCACAGAAATCTTTCCCCGAGGTCTCCTCTTTACTACTGGGAGATTAGCTAAATCTCGTTGTCTCGCGAGTTTGTGAGGCAAACTCTTATGCCTCCCGTTGCGATCTTCCGAGACGCGAGAGGTCAACGCTAGACTGAGTCCTCCCTTGACGGATTTCGCTACTCACAACCTCGCAACCTCGTGACCTCACAACCTCACAACCTCGCAACCTCGCCGGTTGAACCGTCGAGTTTTCACCCTCATATTCCGCGAGTCCCCGAGATGCAAGAATTCAACGGAATGCTGACTCTATCTCCAACCAACGTGTGTCCACCCATCAACCACGCGGGTCCCACCTTATGCTCTGCCACACGTTCACACGAACCTCGACACTTCGCAACTCGCGAATCCTAATGCCAATACCTCGGGACTTCTCGCAGCGAGATCCCGAGGGCTTCGTGCCACCTGTATTCCACTCGCCGCTTTGTTATGGCCACCTGTCCTCCAACGGTCGGAATCTCACTTCTCGCAATATCGCGATCATCGCGGCCAATTCCTCGGGTATTTTCTTACGAGACCCCGATACACGATCCCACGTGCGGATCCAACAGTACTCCTATGATTCAGATCCAACAGATATTCACCTTCTCGCTCCTCGCATCCTCGTGACTTGTAGTACCCAATGCTTGGGATTTCACCCTACGAACTCCCGAGTTCGCGAGATCTCTGTATATCTGACACCTGTCCTCCTCAGATGAACGGCTCCTAGCCTTCTCGCCACTTCACCACCTCGTGACTTGAAGTACCCAACACTTGGTCTCTCAACCTGCGAACTCCCGAGTTCGCGAGATCTCTCGATATCTGACACCTGTCCTTCTCAGATGAACGGCTCCTAGCCTTCTCGCCACTTCTCCACCTCGCGACTTGGAATACCCAACACTTGGGCTCTCAACCTGTGAACTCCCGAGTTCACGAGATCTCTCGATCTCTGACACCTGTCCTTCTCAGATGGACGACTCCTGTGACTCGGGATTGACAGCTCTACCCCTCCTAGGCTTCAACTCTTCGGACCTTCTCTCCGTAACCTCCTTGCACCTCTGCAAGATCTAATGATCCTCGGAACTTCATGAAATCTCCTCAGAGGATTTCAACTATTCGTTCTTCCTTGGGTAATCCACGAGATGAACAAAATGTCCTTCCACGAGACTCCTTCGCCACTTCACTAACCTGTGACGCTTCTCTGCAACTTCAGTCATACTTATCTACGTTGATCTCAACCAACTCAGAGGCCTACCCTTCCTGAGCTTTGCTAAATTAATCCAACCTCAACGAGGTTCTTTGCATGCACTCCTTGTGGAAAACCTGCGAACACTTCAACTGTTCGAGCTTCCTTTGACTTTGCGTGTGCCTGTAGTAGCAGTCCTTCAATACTTCACTCAGTGTCACGACTGAGACTCTCCTCCCTTAGCTTGCGCACTCCTTGCATGGCTCTATGCCTAAATACACCTTTGCAACGAATGAGAACAAAAGCTATCTCTCTGAGCCTTCTGTCAACGCACCCCTTACGGACGACTTCAACTACACTCCTTGTAGGAATCCTTGCTCAAGTAGAGAAACAATTGTAACTCATTCCACTTCTTCTCAGATTTCAATCTCAACACATGAAATCATACACACGCAACATGATAACAAATTCATAACAGGAAACAAACGTTCATGAGCATATTATCAACACACACACACAGAGAACACAAAACCATGAATCTGAATCAATTCCTTCTATTAATTCAAGATCTATACATGGGTGTCTTATACAACTCTCTGCTATTCTCCTATGCTCTAGATTCTTCTTACTCATGTTAATGTTATAATGATACCATGAGGGTGTCTATATCGGTTTTCCCTCCTGCGCTCTAAAACTGTCTAATCTAAGAATTTAAATCTATCTACCTGCAACTACTACTATAAATGCCTCTGTCTATCTCAGACGAGAGCGTATGGCTCGAGGTCTGGTTACATTTTTTCAAGGCTATCTTAGATGAGAGCGTATGGCTTGAGGTCTGATTACATTTTACCAAGGAGCCTAAATTAAATGATCTCATTTATGTTTGCGCATCAACTTCAATGAAAATTCAAAAAACTTGCGTTGGACGTCTTCCAGTTGACTTCCTGCTTCCACGTTGGCTTGCTTGTCGTGAGGGATGCTCCTGCATCATACTCCCTCGCTTGAAAATTTGCATGGGCTCCTTTCCATGAGCTCTTGCACGGTATATCCATGCTTCTGTATCTCTACTTCAGTCTCCCAACTGGCATCTTCAACTGGATGGCCCTTCCACTTGACCAAATATTCAAAATATTCTTTCCTTCTGGTTTTCTTACCCACTCGTTTATTCAGTATCTGCTCCATCTGTGGCTTCTCTGCAACTGGCATCTTCTTCTGCCATTGGACCTTTGGTTGATCATCACTTTCTGCTTCTGCTTCATCAGCTTTATATGGATACAAATCCGAAACATTAAATGTCAGAGATATTCCGATCCCATCTGGCAACTCAATTTCATAAGCATTTTGTCCCATTTTCTTCAAGACCTTGCATGGCCCAATTTTCTTCATTTTTAATTTATTATATGTTCCCCTCGGGAACCTTTCTTTCCTCAAATGTGCCAGAACTAGATCACCAACTTCAAACTGAAGTTGTCTCCGATGCTAATCTTCTCTGCGTTTGTACTCCCGACTTGACTTCAATAGTCGCTCCTTCACCCGGCTGTGAAGTTCTTTCATCGCTTCAGCGAATTCTTCTGCACTAGCACTGCTAGTCGCAGTCTGTTATGAATCTCGCAATTCAGAGACTCCTCTCGGCTGCATTCCATATACAACTTGAAATGGACTTTTTCCTGTGCTCCTGTTCACTGAATCGTTGTATACAAATTCTGCTTGCGGTAATATGCTATCCCAGTTGCTATGGTGCTCTGTCACCAAGCTCCTCAACAAGTCTCCCAGACTTCTGTTGACCACTTCTGTTTTTCCATCCATCTGAGTATGTTAAGTAGAACTAAACGCCAAGTTAGTTCCTAGATTCTTCCATAATATTCTCCAGAAATGCCCTATGAATTTTGTGTCTCTGTCCGAAACTCTGCTTTTCGGCAATCCATGAAGTCGAACGATCTCCTTGAAGAATAGATTTGTGATGTGAGTTGCATCACTGGTCTTCTGGCATGGAATAAAATGCGCCATCTTAGAAAACCTGTCAACTACCATAAATATTGAATCAACACCTCTTTGTGTCCTCGACAATCCCAATACAAAATCCATGCTAATTTCATCCCACGACTTGTCTGGTATGGGCAATGGCTGATAAAACCCTGCATTCTTCTTTCTTCCCTTTGAATGCTGGAAAATTATGCACTTGTCTACAAACCTCTTGACTTCTGACTGCATCCCTGGCCAAAAGTATGACTCGCTCAGCTTTGCAAATGTCTTATCATGACCAAAGTGTCCATCCAATCCTCCACTGTGTTTTTCTTTCAACAAGTTCTCCCTCATGGAGCAATTCGGAATACACAATTGATTTCCCTTAAACAACAACCCTTCCTGGATCACATACTCTATCCACTGGCTTCTGTCTCTGAGAACTGGATTCTTAGTTGCTTCATAAGCTTCCTTAAAGTTTGAATCATCTGCATATATGTCTTTAAGATCATCAAAGCCTAACGTCCGGACTTTGAACTCCTGCAACAACAAACATTTCCTGCTCAAAGCATCAACAACTTTGTTAGCAGTACCAGAAATATGTTTTATCACAAAAGTGAAATTTTGCATGTATTCTACCCATTTAACATGCCTCTAATTCAACTTTTCCTGTTGAGTCACAAATTGTAATGCATGGTTATCACTATATACAACAAATTCCTTTGGAATCAAATAGTGCCTCCATTTCTTCAATGCATGTATGATGGCATAGAATTATTTATCATATGTGGAATATTTTTCTTTTGCCTCATTCAGCTTCTCGCTGAAATATGCAATCGACCTGTCTTCCTGGCTCAAGACTGCTCCTATGGAAAACCCGCTTGCATCAAATTTCACCTGAAATGTCTTCTGAAAATACGGCAACACCAAAACTGATAGCTCTGTGATCTTTCGTTTCAACAGATTGAAACTCTTCTCAGCCTCTTCAGTCCAATGAAAAGATTTATGTCTTTTCTTGACTGTGTCCATCATTGCTGTGCTAATTCCACTGAAATTTCTGATGAACTTTCGGTAGAAACTAGCCAAACCATGAAAACTTCTCACTTCGAAAATATTTCTCAGTGATGGCCAATTCTTGATTACTTCCACCTTATCTGGATCCATCCTCAATTCATTTGCAGATATAACAAACCCCAAATAAATGAGTTATGTCTTGATGAATGAGGACTTCTTCATATTTATCAACAGCTTCTCCTGCTGTAATTTCTTCATCACAATAGCCAAATGCTTCAAATGTTCAGCCTTTGTCTTGTTGAAAACCAATATGTCATCTAGATACACGATGACAAATTTCCCGATGAACTCCTTCATGACTTCATTCATCAACCTCATAAAGGTACTTGGTGCATTTGTCAAGCCAAACGGCATGATAAGCCATTCATACAAACCTTCGTTTGTCTTGAATGTTGTTTTCCATTCGTCACCCTCTCTCATATGAATCTGATGATATCCACTCTTCAAATCTATCTTTGAAAAAAAAAATTCTCCACTTAAGCAGTCCATCAGATCATCCATCCTTGACAATGGGAATCTATATCTGATAGTTATCTTATTAATGGCTCTTGAATCAGTGCACATCCTCTAGCCTCCGTCTTTCTTCGGACTGAGTACTGTTGGAACAACACATGGACTCAAGCTTTCCCTGACCAAACCTTTGTCCAACAACTCTTGGACCTGTCTTTTAACCTCTTCATTCTCTTGTGGTGTCAATCTGTATGCGGCTTTGTTTGGTAAACTAGCTCCTGGTATGAGGTCAATATGATGACTCACGCTCTTCATCGGTGGAAACGAACGAGGTAATTCGTCCACTACAATATCAGCGAACTCTTCCAGTAGTTCCTGAACTTCTTCTGGAAAATCGTCCACTCTTGTGCTAGTCAGAAAAATTCTCGATTTTCTGACCACAAAGAATTGTGGATCCTCCTTCTTCTTAACTTTTGTAAGAAGTTCCTTCCCACTCATAAGAAGTACTGTGTTGCTTACTTCCGGCTTCACCTCTTTATCTTCAATTGGATACAACATATGAGTTCTCCCATTCCTTTTCAGGGTATATGTATTCATCCTCCCATCATGAATTACATTTCTATCATATTGCCATGGTCTACCCAGCAATAAATGACAAACATCCATAGGAATAACATCACATAAAATTTTATCATTATATCCTCCTATCTTAATGTCAACTAAGCACTGTTTAGTGACATTTACCTGATATCCCTTCTGTAGCCATGAAACTTTGTATGGACTCAGGTGATCAACTGTCTCCAGCTCCAGCTTTTCTACCATCTCGGTTGAAACGAGATTATCGGTGCTTCCACTGTCCACGATGACCTTGCACACTCTATCCTTGGTCTTGCAAGCAGTCCTAAAAAGACTGTTCCTCTGCGCTGAATTCTTCATCTCCTTCTCTGGCGTCAAAAGGACTTTTGGCATCACTAGAGATCTTCCACCTTCAGTGTACTCTGCCTCAACATCTCGCCTATGTGCCTTGGTGATGTGAGTCTCTCCAGTTTCTTTCTTTTTCTCTGGACACTCGAATGACTTGTGCCCATTTTTTCCACATGTGAAGCATGTGATTACTCCACCTCTTCCTCTTCCTCTACCTCTGGTACGAGGAAACCTATTATTATCAGCATATCCTCCTCTTTGCTCAGTATGTTGTTCTCTTTGCTCATCATATCGCCCTCATTGTGAACTTCCACCTTTCTCTGTCTGAGTCAGAGGTTTCTTCCAGTCATCCTTGGGCTTCTGGTATTTATCTTGGGCAACCAATTTTCCTTTGGTTTGACTCCTGCCTCTGCCTTGCTGAGCTTGCTTATGACTCAGCTTCTCTTCAGCTTTCAAAGCCATTTGATAGGCATCCTCCACTGTTCGGATGGTTGCCATATTTATTTCATCCTGAATTTCATACCTCAGACCATTCATATACCTGGCCACCTTTTCGTCATTGCTTTCACAATGATCTGCCTTGATATTCAACCTGTAAAATTCCTCAGTATACTCCTTCACTGTCATCAGCTTCTGTCTCAGGTTCTGCATCCTCCTGAACAGAGAAATTTGATAATCCCTGGGAATGAATTCTGCCTTCATCTTTGCAATCATCCTGTCCCAGCTCTTAATGTTCTTCTTGCCTTGGCAATGCCTGTCTACTTGTAGTTCATCCCACCACAAGGTTGCATGTCCTTTTAATCTTGTGATGGCATGTCTGACCTTCTTATCTTCTTCGATATCTTCATAATCGAAGTAAGTGTCTAGAGCTCTAATCCAATCTAGCAGCTCTCCCGCATCCAGATTTCCCTCATAAACTGGAATATCCATCTTTACCTTGGTACTCATTCTTGCAACAGCTTTAAGTAAGCGTTCACTCGTTGCATCCTCCTCTGGGATTTCTTCTCCTTCGTGTCTAGCATCCTCTTCATCTTCGGATTCACTGGCATCTCCTACATCAGCTTTGTGCCTTTGTGATGTCTCCATATCCTCCATTCTGGCATGAAGATTTCGTATTTCTCTCTCCATGTCTGGATTCTGCACTTGCCTACCTCTTTCTCTAGACAATTCCCTTTCCTCCTCTGGATCGGGTGATTGTATACACCTTCTCCTTGGCGGCATGGTGAATTCTCCTTGTCCTCTGCAATAGAAAGAAAAGAAACTTTTCTAAGCTCTGATACCACTTTAACGTGTGTATCAGATTGCTCTCTTATCTCCTCCTGCCTCTCTTGCCTGAAATATACAGACAAGTAATAAGCTCTGATACCACTTTGACACAGAGCGTGCCACCCAGGGCACGTCCGCTTACAGGATCTTCTTCCTTCTCGCCCAAAGAACTCCAAGGTCCTTCTATTTCCCTATCGGGAAATCTGCACCCATAGAAATATTTCCCCGAGGTCTCCTCTTTACTACCGGGAGATCAGCTAAATCTCGCTGTCTCGTGAGTTTGTGAGGTGAAATCTTATGCCTCCCATTGCGATCTTTCGAGATGTGAGAGGTCAACGCTAGACTGATTCCTCCCTTGACGAATTTCTCTACTCGCAACCTCGCAACCTCATGACCTCGCAACCTCGCAACCTCGCAACCTCGCCGGTTGAACCGTCGAGTTTTCACCCTCCTATTCCGCGAGTCCCCGAGATGCGAGAATTCAATGGAATGCTGACTCTATCTCCAGCCAACGCGTGTCCACCCGTCGACCACACGGGTCCCACCTTATGCTCTTCCACATGTTCACACGAACCTTGGCACTTCCCAACTCGTGAATCCTAATGCCAATACCTCGAGACTTCTCGCAGCGAGATCCCGAGGGCTTCATGCCAACTGTATTCCACTCGCCACTTTGTTATGGCCACCTGTCCTCCAACGGTCGGAATCTCACTTCTCGCAATATCGCGATCCTCGTGGCCAATTCCTCGGGTATTTTCTTATGAGACCCCGATACACGATCCCACGTGCGGATCCAATGGTCCTCCTACGATCTGGATCCAACGACTATTCACCTTCTCGCTCCTCGCGTCCTCGTGACTTGTAGTACACAATGCTTGGGCTTTCACCCTGTGAACTCCCGAGTTCACGAAATCTCTGGATCTCTAACACCTGTCCTCCTCAGATGAACAGCTCCTAGCCTTCTGGCCACTTCGCCACCTCGTGACTTGAAGTACCCAACACTTGGGCTCTCAACCTGCGAACTCCCATGTTCACGAGATCTCTCGATCTCTGACACCTGTCCTTCTCAGATGAACAACTCCTAGCCTTCTCGCCACTTCGCCACCTCGCGACTTGGAATACCTAACACTTGGGCTCTCAACCTGCGAACTCCCGAGTTCGCAAGATCTCTGGATCTCTGATACCTGTCCTTCTCAGATGAATGGCTCTTGTGACTCGGGATTGACGGCTCTGCCCCTCCTGAACTTCAACTCTTTGGACCTTCTCTCCATAACCTCCTTGCACCTCTGCAAGATCTAACGATCCTCGGAACTTCGCGAAATCTCCTTAGAGGATTTTGACCGTCCATTCTTCCTTGGGTAATCCACGAGATGAACAAAATTTCCTTCCATGAGACTCCTTCGCCACTTCGCCAACCTGTGACGCTTCTCTCCAAATTCAGTCGCACTTATCTACGTTGATCTCCAACAACTCAGAGGCCTACCCTTCCTAAGCTTTGCTAAATTACTCCAACCTCAACGAGGTTCTTTGCACGCACTCCTTGTGGAAAACCTGCGAACACTTCAACTGTTTGAGCTTCCTTTGACTCTGCGTGTGCCCATAGCAACAGTTCTTCAATACTTCACTCAGTGTCAAGACTTAGACTCTCCTCCCTTAGCCTGCGCACTCCTTGCACGGCTCTATGCCTAACCGCACCTTCACAACAAATGAGAACAAAAGCTATCTCTCTGAGCCTTCTGTCAATGCACCCGTTGCGGATGACTTCAAATGCACTCCTTGCAGGAATCCTTGCTCAAGTAGAGAAACAATTGTAACTCATTCCACTTCTTCTCAGATTTCAATCTCAACACATGAAATCATACACACACAACATGATAACAAATGCATAACAGGAAACAAACGTTCATGAGTATATTATCAACACACACACACAGAGAACACAAAACCATGAATCTGAATCAATTCCTTCTATTAATTCAAGATCTATACATGGGTGTCTTCTACAACTCTTTGCTATTCTCCTATGCTCTAGATTCTTCTTACTCCTGTTAATGTTACAATGATACCATGAGGGTGTCTATATCCGTTTTCCCTCCTGCGCTCTAAAACTGTCTAATCTAAGAATTTAAATCTATCTACCTGCAACTACTACTATAAATGCCTCTGTCTATCTCAAACGAGAGCATATGGCTCGAGGTCTGATTACATTTTTCCAAGGCTATCTCAGACGAGAGCGTATGGCTCGAGCTCTGATTACATTTTACCAAGGCGCCTAAATTAAATGATCTCATTTATGTTTGTGCATCAACTTCAAGGAAAATTCAAAAAACTTGCACTGGACGTCTTCCAGTTGAATTCCTACTTCCACGTTGGCTTGCTTGTTGTGAGGGATGCTCCTACATCATTATGGGTGAGAATTATTTTGAATTGAGTATTCCCCCTTTCCTTGTCTTGCACCAAGTGTTTAATGTAGAGATACTTCGACCATATGTTCACCCCTATTCGACACCTTGAACATGGTTGAGAATTTGACCCCTAAAAAAATCAATCTTGAGTGCATCGAGAAGCATATAGAGTATCTTATCATGGAGACCAAGAAAAATGGAACCCACCAATAGGGCATACAACTCTATCATATTGTCAAAGCTGAATAGCTTCATCACCAAGTAAAGTGGCTCACCAAGAGTCAAATTCAGAAAAGTTTCCTCATTTAATGAAGTAACTCAAAGAAAAGTGCACCATTTCTTCCTAAGGGTGAAGGACTAATATAGGTTTAACATAAATGGCCACCCACATATTCCACTAGCTCAACACGATTCTCCATCTTCGCATTGTTTTTTATCTGCATCTTTTTAGTTCCTAAAGTTGTAGGGCCATTTTGAGGCCTTACAAAAAAACAATTGGCTATTCGGGGGCTTGGGATTTCAATGGCATGCCCAAGCCTACCAACAATTGTACTTCTCAATTATATCTTTCCATCGAGCTATTTTTCACCTCAAACTGAGATTATATATAAAAATTTCATCCCTAGGAAGTTGATATATCAACTAACCACCTTGAGGCCTATAATATTTTTGGCACTTCGTCTCCTAGTGTTAAAGTTTTGTATCTTTAGGTTTTGGTAATTTATGTGAAAATACCATTTCGTCCTCTTGTAATCCTCTTTTGTGAATGACCATAGCCAACACCTCTCTCTTAAAAGATAGGATACCATCATTCTAGCTAGTTTGTATTGATTTTCATTTCACAGTCTTTTCTGATTTCATTTATTAGTAGAATATATTTCTCACTATATTATTGTGCTCCCTACAATATTTATGTGTGTGTTTCCATTAATATTCCTACCTTTAATTTCATTTTCTATACAATCTAAATCATACCATTTGCACACAAACTATAACTTTCTCTAAATCAACAACCCCCACAACATAACCAACCACAACAACCCACCAAGGAATTTCCCATGCATCGACCTTGCCCCTACCCACATGCCATAGAAAAGCTCCAATGCAAAGAATACAAAGAATAGATACCAAAAAGGTTCAATGCATTGAATAATTATGAAGGAAATTATAACCAATGCCAAAGACAATTCTTTGCTTTCTTTTAATGAGGTGCTTCCTCTTCCTCATGGAAACTAGGCATATTATTTCTTCTCCAACATATATGTAATGTTGGCAAGGTACCCAACCATGTTTATATACACAAGGATGCATAAGAATATGATAAGTATTTGAACTGAGCCAAAAAGAAAATATCTTGAATTCATATATTTATTCAATACAACAATTTAGATGACCACGAAGAAATTCATTATGTAGTTCATGGTTTGTGCAAAGCTGACTACGAAAAACTAGAGGAGGGTTAGTGCTAGGTGCTTACATACCTTGGGAACAACATTCATAGCCTTCACAAAGGAAAATCCATTGGCTATATATATGGAGGTTGTCATGTACATCACTACCGCAATAGATAACATCCAAAATTCAAAATCTCTATTCGTTATTCAGAGATGTTGAAGTCCCCCCAGTTTCAAGATTATTGTACATATCATATGCTTGTAGGTGATGATGTCAACCTCAATTATTGAAATGGTTTCCTCAAGGGATTGGAGGATCATTCGAGGGAGCAATAGATAGTTGAGTATTAGGCATAATGCCAGAGTTGCAAAAGAGAGAGGGAGAAGCATAGTGAGAGTGAGAGTGTGAATTAGTTTACCGCGAGAGGAGGGAAGAAGGATTTTGAATGCCTCTTTCCCAATGTCGAGTAACTAGAGCTCATTTTTGTATCCTCTACATCTCTCTCCATGGCTATTTATTTGACTGCAGATATGTATTGGAAATCCTCAACCCATAATCTCCTTCTCTCCCAAGGTTTCCTTACTTCCTCTACCTGTTAAACCAAGTTCAATGATGGGATTATATGTATAATTAATTTTCCATGAACGAGGCCAGCTTTGTCAACCTCACTTTTATATGGATAGAGTGAACTATAATTGTTCCTTTTATTTTTCACATTTTTAACTTGCTTTAACAAAGTACAACTCAAGCAAACCCCTATCTTAGAACGTTGAAAATAAATATCCAACAACAAACTAATAAACATTAGATAAGTTGAAATATACATAATTCATATATAATTCGATTTAATCACTCAACAAAATAATAACATATTATGTGTTGAGTTGAGGTATATATACATAATAATATTGTTTGTTGGAATATACATCATTCATATACAATTCGATTTAATCACTCAACAAAATAATATCTTCTTATGTGTTGAGTTTAGATATATATAAATAATAATATTGTATGTGTTGATATGTTTATACATCTTGTTCTTTGATTTAATGATGTTGAGGGGATTTTGTTCCTCCCTCTAAAATTTCAATACTATTTCACAATCTTTAGAATAATATCACGACAAATAATTATATTATATATTATATAATATATTTATTTATAATAATTTTTCAATTTAAAATATATATTATATATTTAAACATATACAATATTTATCACTTTAATATTTAATATTTAATGGTATTTATAAATATGTACTTTTTTTATTAACATAATAAATGAGAGTTTTTTTATTTTAGAGAAGAAATATATTTTTATTTTGTTTAATTTTTTTTAAGAAGGCCGTAAAACTTATTATAACTTAGTTGTGAATCCGTAGTGAATATAGTCATCACTCCCTATTGCTTGTGAATGCTAATTAGATTGACTCATCATCATTATTCAAGGAAACAATGCCCCTTGAAATGACTAGCTAGTGGTCCACAAGGAAGTATGTCAATGGGTCTTTCCTTACATCCTCAAGAAAGTTAGTTTCCCTTGTGGTTATCCCAAAGCTACCTCTAATGGAGTCATATGATTTTTAGCAGCATCTACAAAAAACATCATCGGTGGGAAGAAAAAGAAATTGAAACATTAAATATTGGAGATCCAAGAACTACTTATACATGAAACATCTTTAGTTTCAATCCCCACAAATTATAATGTAATTGTATAAATGTGATTTAGGATGGTGAGTCAATATTCTGGGGCGAAGAGCCCATATTGATTAATATGGTCAAAGGGGAAACTATGCAATTGGTACATTGAAATAATTAATAAAATAATAATCGTTGACTACAATGAGAGAGGGACAATAATGATGGGAGAGCTATGATTCCACAAGATAGGGGGTTAAAGAGAGATCTAAGGGAAACACGTGTCATTGCTTGAGTTCATGTGTCATTACCATATAATCCTCCCTTTGACTTGTTAGACACTCAAATCTTGAATTGATGTAATAGGGTGGGTGTGAAAAGTCACATCCCTTACTTATTGGGAGTATGGGGCTAAAGTACAATCAACATTGGGGAGTGTGAGGGTCAACATGCATGGGAGAAAAAGAAATTCGAAGGGAAAAATATGACAGTTTTGTACATGCTAATTTTGGGCACCAAGAGAAGAGTTGATTGATGAGAAGAGAAATAGCCATTTTGTGCTTGATGAAATCCATTATTGGGTTGTGTTTATGCTGAAATTGTGGCTTCGGTGCTTATAAAAATGGGTTGTGTGTCTGTGGTGTATTTGTCTGTTGAGGAAATGGTTCCAAATCCTTGTGAAGATTGTTGTGAGCACTTTTGGAGCAATTGAGAATTCCTGGAGTCCCCATCTAGGAGAGAACGAGCAATGGAGCCCTAGAGGGAAGAGGAAAGGCCCGAGGGACTATGTGCACTGAAGATGTAAAGAGAATGTAAAATCCGGTACTTGTTTTAGGTATTTCTTGGATCGATCTCTGATCGTTGTGCACAAAATAGGTAATTCACAACAGGTAATTCACAAAGCTAATGACAATAGGTAATTCACTAAAGGTGGTCATTCCTCTTGGAAGGATCCATTTATATTTTAATATAAAAGTTAATGTAAATGTATTTAAGTAATTTTAATATGATTTTTAGTTAGGTTATATTTTCAGTATATTTTGGGTTAGCCTTTTTG